>JACEEZ010008867.1:180000-202500 GCA_016584305.1 Chionoecetes opilio | reverse complement strand
GTTACGTTCTGGGCCTCAAGGGGTTAATTAAGAAAGTGAAGAAAAATACAAGAAAATAAAGCAAGTAGCCATCATAAGGCCAATAGGAAAAATATAATAAAAGATGATGACAAAAAAATGGAAACGTAGCTAAGGTAGTAAAGGGAAAGTTGCCCCAAAATTACAATGGAAATTACGTTCTAGGTCTTAACTTCAGCCAACTTCCTGCCATATATCTAAAATCTTGTAAATAAAGATGTTAGAAACCATAATTACGAATAATGACTCACATGGTACCAGAGTCATTCCAAAATTTATGAGCTTTAAGGAATTTAACAGCAATACTGAAAATTATTTATATGTCACTAATAAGACTGTCTAAGGTACTAAATTACAACGAAGATTCTTTGAAGGCTAAGGGTTTCATAGTATAGTGAGGAAGGTTTGATTTGATCAGAGTTGGTATATAGGGAACAAATAGTTACAATTAATGTCCAAGTCTTACTTAGGGGACTGGTGAAGTGAGCAAGGTCTGTTTTTATATCTGATTTTTGACTTTACATCAGCACTTGGAAGTGGATTCATTAAAGAAGCCCATGTTCGCCATGATACTAATGAGGTGGTTTGGAACGTCTTGGTACACATTTGCTTTATGCTTCGAAACTTACTTTGGTGTGCTCAGTGGCTATGAGTCGAATGGTATTAGTGGGAAAGGGTTTTTTTCAATTTTGTTAAAAATGGTAATAGAACAAGATGTGTTGGCACGAAAGATCAGATCTGAAAAAGATAGCTGTAGTCGGTTGCCACTCCGACTTTTATTCTATTTTTGGTCCAAATAGGTAAAGAGTATTAGGGCAAGTTCATCTACAGAATTAAAGTCATGTAGTGCAGAAAGTTGTTTTTTGATTGGCTCTATTAAAATCACTACAAAACTAGCTATTTGATGTTTGATCATAATTTATGCAGGTGATATATGTTTTAAATATCTCAGAGAACTCAGTGAGTACGAAGGTATTAGCAGAGAAGGGTTTTATTCCAAAAGATATTTTATGAGAGTGTGGGTAGATTTTTTTTTTTTTTTTTGTATCTGTTGGAATTTTTTTTTTTTTTTTTTTTTTTTTTTTTTTTTTTTTTTTTTTTTTTTTTTTTTTTTTTTTTTTGGTGCATATATTATTGTTTTTTCTTTTTGGAATCTACTTTTCTGTTCCCACGTGTATTAGGGTAATAAAAAAGTGTCATGTGTAGAAAGGAGGGTCTTCTTTTCTAACTATTTTGAGTGGTGATATATGAGGCATAATTTAATGATTTTACTATCTATATAATTTTCCCAGAGAACAGAACTATGGATGGGATTTTTTGTTGTTGTTGTTGTTTTCACGAATCCATTATGTTTACTATTTGCATTTTCAACATTAGCCCCTTGAGACCCAGAGCGTAATTTCCATTGTAATTTGGGTACCATTAGACGATTTTAATTAATATAAGTAATGTTTTATAGATATGGTCTGTTTAGTATCCTTGTCGATTAATTAATTAGGTATATTCAGTTACTTTTCGTAATTTTATGGCTCGACAACAGACGATTTTTTATAGCAAAGGAAAAATCTGGGCGTGAAGGGGTTAAAAACATAGCTAGGGATACGTGTAGCAGTCATGTTTATATTCACTGTTACAACTGAGACTGACTTATAATCACAACGATTACTAATCATTAAGACAGTGACAACCTCAATCAAAAGAGAAAAAATGCCATAAAATCATAATATAATTTGATGTCAACTTTTAATACATTTTTTCATTATTTGTGGATTATCACTTTTCATTTTTTTCACCACGCAGTCAAATAGTGAACAGAAACTACCACGTGTAGGTCTCACGGCCTCTTGTAGCTTCCTTATTTGCTTACGTTCTTATGTTCTTAAATTAGTCTGTTAGATAGAGTTATAGCTATAATCTAGTTAGAGAGTCTGTAGAGTCTGTAGATAGTCTTAAATTAGTCTGTTAGATAGAGTTATAGCTATAATCTAGTTAGAGAGTCTGTAGAGTCTGTAGATAGTCTTAAATTAGTCTGTTAGATAGAGTTATAGCTATAATCTAGTTAGAGAGTCTGTAGAGTCTGTAGATAGTCTTAAATTAGTCTGTTAAAATAAATCTGTAGGAACGCCGGGCTTCAAAATAGTCCACTTACAAGTTACAACTCAGCATAAGATGTGGCACTAAGGCTTTACCTATATATACAGTAGCTACGTGAGGTGAATGAACTCTAAGGTTGCTACTTAAGAGGCCTCGTGTAATAGAAGGAGGGCAGGCAGGGCTTATGTCATCTCTCCCTACCTCCCTCCCATCCCTCATTCTCTTCCTACTTTCCTCCCATCCCCTATTCTTTCCCTATCCTCCCTCCCATCCCTCATTCTCTCCCTATCCTTCCTCCCATCCCTCATTCTCTCTATCCATCTCTCCCTCATTCACTTACTCACCCTCTTACTGTCAATTATCACCCTTCTTTTCTTCTTTCATTTGTACCTACTCTCGCGTCTTCTTTCTTCCATGTAAATATCCTTCCTTCCTTCCTTCCTTCCTTCCTTCCTTCCTTCCTTCCTTCCTTCCTTCCTTCCTTTCTTCCTTCTTTTCTCTGTTGCCTCCTTCCTTCCTTCCTTCTTTTCTCTCTTGTCTTCCTTCCTTCCTTCCTTCTTCTTTTCTTTACTTCCTTCCTTCCTTCCTTCCTTCCTTTCTTCTTTTCTCTGTTACCTTCCTTCCTTCCTTCCTTCTTTTCTCTGTTGTCTTCTGTCCTTCCTTCCTTCCTTCCTTCCTTTCTTCCTTCCTTCCTTCCTTCCTTCTTTTCTCTGTTGTCTTCCTTCCTTCCTTCCTTCCTTCCTTCTTTTCTCTGTTGTCTTCCGTCCTTCCTTCCTTCCTTCCTTCCTTCTTCCTCCTTCCTTTCCTTCCTTCCTTCCTTCCTTCCTTCCTTCCTTCCTTCCTTTCTTCCTTCCTTCCTTCTTTTCTCTGTTGTCTTCCGTCCTTCCTTCCTTCCTTCCTTCCTTCTTTCCTTCCTTTCTTCCTTCCTTCCTTCCTTCCTTCCTTCCTTCCTTCTTCCTTCTCTTTTCTTCCTTGTCCTTCCTTCCTTCCTTCCTTCCTTCCTTCTTTCCTTCCTTTCTTCCTTCTTCCTTCCTTCCTTTCCTTCCTTCTTTTCTCTGTTGTCTTCCGTCCTTCCTTCCTTTCTTCCTTCCTTCTTCCTTTCCTTCCTTCTTCCTTCCTTTCCTTTTCTTCCTCCTTCCTTCCTTTCTTCCTTCCTTTTCCTTCTTCTTCCTTCCTTCCTTCCTTCCTTTCTTCCTTCTTCTTTCTCCTGTTTCTTCCTTCCTTCTTTTCTCTGTTCTCTTCCTTCCTTCCTTCCTTTCTTTGTTGTCTTCCTTCACTTCTTTCGTACATAAATCCCTTCTGTTCGCTCTCTCTTCTATATATGTTTCAAAATTTGTCACTACTACTTCTTACTTCTCTTCTTCTCTCCTTTCCTTTCCTTCCTTCCTTCCTTCCTTCCTTCCTTCTTTTCTCTGTTGCCTTCCTTCACTTCTTTCATACATAAATCTCTTCTATTTTATAGATGTTTCAACTTTCGTCACTTTTTCTTCATACTTCTTCTCTTCTCTTCTCTACTTCTTCTCTTCTTCTCTCCTTTCCCTCCTTCCTTCCTCCCTACCTCTATCCCTCCCTCTTACTTCTCTTCTTCTCCTTCCTTCCTTCCTTCCCTCCCTTCCTCCCTACCTCTATCTCTCCCTCTTACTTCTCTTTTTCTCTCCTTCCTTCCTTCCCTCCCTTCCTCCCTACCTCTCTCCCTCCTTCTTACTTCTCTTCTTCTCTCCTTTCCTTCCTTCCTTCCCTCCCTCCTTCCTTCCTTCCTTCCCTCCCTCCCTTCCTCCCTCTCTCCCGCCCTATGCCGCCCTCGCGTGTGGATCAGCGTGGCTCCTGCAGAAGGAAGCCCCTCACGCGTCTCATACAACCTTCTTAACACGGGGACCTAAACGACTTATCTCGCAGTTTCTACACGAGCCATCAGAGCGACAAGGAAGTCCGAACACACACACACACACACACACACACACACACACACACACACACACACACACACACACACACACACACACGCACACGCACGCACACACACACACACACACACATACACACACACACACACACACACACACACATACAACATTTTTTCCCATTGACTGTGTTGAATTGATGACTTCAAGTAGTTCGTCTTAGCGTGTGTGGAAATACGATAGGTGCCTGCGATACCATGGAACACACACTCTCTCTCTCTCTCTCTCTCTCTCTCTCTCTCTCTCTCTCTCTCTCTCTCTCTCTCTCTCTCTCTCTCTCTCTCTCTCTCTCTCTCTCTCTCTCTCTCTCTCTCTCTCTCTCTCTCTCTCTCTCACGTCCATACGAGGAAAGACTGAGATTAATGAACCATCGATTAGTGCATTACTCTGAAGGGGAGACGTGCCGCTCTTGCCGCCTGGGGAAGGGTTAAGTATATTCCAGAGGCAGGGTAGGGAGGAGGAAGAGGAGGAGGAAGAGGGGGGAAACAAGGGCGTGGGGTTGAGCAGTGTGTTGGTGTCGGGTGTCACGATATGAAATTCCGTGGGTGGTGTTGGGCGTGACTCTAACAAATGACTGGCGAGGAGGGTTCGGTTCCCGCCCGAAGGAGGCTCCGGCACTGGCAGGGAAAGGAGGAGGAGGAGGAGGACTGCCTCCCCTCCCTTCCCTCTTCTCATTGTCGTCTTACCCTCTTCTTTCTTTGTCCAAAATGTAACCGCAAGTAATATAGAAAAAAGTGAGTGCGCAATTAATTAAGTTGTGGTGGTTTTCTTGAAGGCTTAATGTCGCTAATAGCATATAATTGAATAATTTGTACTGCTGTCATCCGTCATTCCTTCCTGCGCTTGCATAATTGTGTTCCTAACGTATTAACCCCTTGAGACCCAGAACGTAATTTCCATTGTAATTTGGGTACCATTAGACGTTTTTTTTTAGTGAATATAAGCAATATTTTATAGATATGACCTGTTTGGTATCCATGTCGACTAACTAATTTGGTATATTCAGTTACTTTTTGTAATTTTATGGCTAACAACACACGATTTTATATAGCGAAGGAAAGGTCTGGGCGTGAAGGAGTTAAAAAAAAAAAGTCAAGTGTTCGCATGTATTTATGCTTTTATATATTATTTTCTTTAACATGTGTTGAGTGTTTCTTTCTGTTGTGTTTGTTTTGTTTTCTCTCTTTTCTTGTCTTTATACGTCGTGTTTATGTTTTTATTGTTTGTGTTCTGCTTATTTGTTTGTATTTCTTTTTATTAATTAGTGTTGGAGTACCTTTCTCTCTCTCTCTCTCTCTCTCTCTCTCTCTCTCTCTCTCTCTCTCTCTCTCTCTCTCTCTCTCTCTCTCTCTCTCTCTCTCTCTCTCTCTCTCTCTCTCTCTCTCTCTCTCTCTCTCTCTCTCTCTCCTCTCTCTCTCTCTCTCTCTCTCTCTCTCTCTCTCTCTCTCTCTCTCTCTCTCTCTCTCTCTCGTGCATCCTCCAAGGTTGATGAGGCAAATGTTTGTTCTCCTCACAACATTCTCCTCGCCTCGCCTCGCCTGGCTCCCTTAAGGCCCTCCGTGCACATTCCCTGGAATCAATTTTTACGTGTATTTATTATTTGCTTCGTCTTCTCCTCCGACGTTTGTTGAATCAGTGTCTCATTATTTTAGTTTATTAAATGTTCGCGATGATTTTATTAATGTATTCAAAGTTAATATGCAGCGGCGAGCACATGTATTCGTCCATCAATAACAATTCAGAATCGTATTATGACTTGCGATCCATGAGGACGAAACTGTGTGAAAAATCGTGTGCATAATTTCGCCATCACCGCGTTGTTTATAAGGCAGCGAGACCATCGCTCTTTGTTGTGGAGGTTAAATGTCGATAATAAAATTATTTATGTCTTCGGCGTCCTTCATCAGAGAAAGAAATGATGGCCATGAATACATCCACTCCCTGCTCGGGACCACGGCGCGGCGCGGCGCGGGGTACTCGGTCAGGACCCTGCAGACACCCTCTGCCAAGGGCTTATGCTCGAACACTCGCCTTGTCAAGGACTAAGTCCTGGTAATACTCCGTCATGGGCTCAGAGTAGTTGACACCCCCCTCACCCTGTCAAGAGCTAAAGCCCTGGGACACTCCCTGTCAAGAGCTGTGTGTTGGGGTCACGCCCTATATCTAGAACTAATGCCAATGCACATACCCTGTCCAGGGCTGAGGTACAGACATTCCCTGTCAAAGGTTAAGGGCTATATAGGGACATCATGCTGTCAAGGATTCAGGGCCGGGACGCTCCCTGTCAAGGTTCAAGGGCCGTGTTGTGATCAATAATTGAGTGGAGTCAATATCTTGTCTTATATCCGCCATAAATTAAGACGGACAAGGCGCGGAGGAGGCAGCAGAGGGCCCAGGCGTGGTCGGCAGCTGGGCATCCCACCCGCACCCCTCGGCAGCTGGGCGCTGGGCACATTCTGCCTTGGCCCACCAGCGGCCAGGCTGCCCCGGCTCCGTGGGTCCTGTGTACAGGGGCACCAAGGGCTATGGAGAGGCGCGCTGCGGCGCCCTGCAGGGAAGGGGCCGCGGGGGTCTGGGTCGGTGCAGTGTGCCCAGCGGGGGGCAGGCCGCGCCGGCCCTCCTTACGGTCTTACGTCTATATCGCTCACGCATTATATCCCCACACACCGAACCATTCAAATGAAAATAACGAGTTTTCAACAGTATTCAGAGTGTTTGTGAGAAGACGAATTAGTTAGCGGGACATGTTGCGGCGCGCGTCCCAGCGGGCGGCGGGACCCACGCCGCGCCGCGCCGTCATTCCTCACACTCATAGCATGGCGAGGCTCCTCCGGCGTGAGGCGAATCCCTCATGAGGCGCTGATGCAGCCACCACGCGGCCCGGCTGACTGATGGCCATGCTGAGGCAGACTGCAGGTGTAACACGCTACTTAACCTGCCGCCCAGGCACTGCCGCGCCCCACACACACACACACACACACACACACACACACACACACACACACACACACACACACACACACACACACACACACACACACACACACACACACACACACACACACGGAGTAGGGTACTCCGTAGTGTAGGGGAAGCACGCTCGGTTCACAACCGAGAAGTCCCGGGTTCGATCCCCGGGCGGAGCGGAAACAAATGGGCTGTTTCATTAAAACCCAAGCCCCTGTCCACCCAGCAGTGAATGGGTACCGGGTGTTAGCTGGGGTTTGTGACCTGCTCTCCGGGGTGGTGGCTTCGGCCAAAACTAAGCACTAAGGATGAATGATAAAAATGTTGATATGGAGACGGGGCCATACGAGCATTGCTCAGGCCCTGTAAAATACAAGTAGATGAATACACACACACACACACACACACACACCACAGACACACACACACACACACACACACACACACACACACACACACACACACACACACACACACACACACACACACACACACACACACACACACACACACACACACACACACACACACACACACACACACACACATACCTTTCACCGCCATTGTGGATAAGGGGCCAGTGTCAGACAGACAGGCCATTCTATGATCTGGCGTTCGATCCCCGACACAGCTCGCTCACGAGGATTTTTTCACTGAAAAATGCGAGCAGTTACTGTCCCCCTTGAGTAAGAGAATAGGATGTGTGTGGTATGTGAGGTCCCAGCATTACCCAAAGATCGGTCCCACGAGTTTCAAGCTCTTTTGGGGAGGGTAAAACTGATGAGTACGAGTCCAGCTCGCGTGGTCAAGACCCTGGGTGAATACGCACTACGCTAAATCGCTTCTTCTTCTTCTTTATTATTATTTTGTTTTTTGGGGGGATTCGTCCAGGCTTTTGTATATCGTTTACGTGACGTTTGCGGTCGTGTTGCATATAGCCTTGCATGTTGCGACGCCTCGATTGATATATACAGTCAGTCCATCAACTAATCAATGCAGCCCTCCCACACTAACGCCGTGACGTGATTTAAGACTCCTAACACCTTGGCATCGCTAGAGGACTTGTATATAGAACGCCACGAACCTGCAGAAGAAAAGGCTGTCGGCGGGAGAATCATATAAGGAAAGTAGTGTTGAAGGAAGAGGATGAATGGTGAATGGAGGGTGAATGGTAGTGGGGGAGAGGTGTTGTAGGGGGGGGGGCTTATGGGAGGGGTGAGACATGAGTGTGTGGTGGTGGGGGGGGTGGAGGGGGAGATGCTGTAGACCATGGGGGTAGCCGGCTGTTAGGGAGGTCAAGGGTCATTGGGTGTGTGTTATTGTCCCTAATGGTGACCTGATATTTCACGCCCATGTGTGTGTGTGTGTGTGTGTGTGTGTGTGTGCGGTGGACCTGAGCGAGGGGTTAAATGCGTTATAATGAGTATTTCCCTTGTGTATAGATTCGTTTGTGTATGTGCATGTGTTATTCACCCACGGTCTTGTCCTCGCAAGCCGGACTCGTGATCGCCAGTTTCACCCTCCCGGAGCGAGCTTGGAGGTCATAGTGATCGATTTTTGGGTAATGCTGAGACCTCACACACCACACACACCCACCCCCTTGCTCAAAGGGGACAGTAACCGCCCGAATTTGTCAGTGAAAAATCCCAGGGAGCGAGCGGGGATTCGAACCGGCTAACCACAGAATGGCGCGCCTATGCTCTATCCACTGGACCATCGTGGCGGTGTGTGTGTGAGTGTGTGCTTGCGTTACTTACTCCTACTATACATGTAGACTGTCATTCCCTCATTTATCTCCTTTTCATCTCCTCCCGTCATTCCCATCTTCCCGGCTTTTCATCTGGTCCTGCCTACGGGATGGGGAAGGGGGATGGGGAGTTGTCCACCACCATTCCCCTTCCCCTTCATCCCTTCTTTCCGCAGCCTTTATAAGTGTTACCACATAAATGCTTTTTATTTACCTTAATTGCAGAGTAGTGTGGCCTCGCTCACTTTGCAAACCCATTCCTCTCCCTTTTTCCTCCCTCCCCTCCTATCCTTCCTTGCATCCTCCTCCTCATACTACCCGTCAGGATGGCTCGATTGGTAGAGCTGTTGTCTTGCGTGTGTAGCGTCCCTGCGCATTCGGTCAGCGGTTCGAGTCCACCATGTTCGTTCTGGCGTGGTGGCGCTTTGTATAGTCAATAACCTTGTAGTTGGTACTTGCAAAGTGTCTAGATAGGATGAAAATCTTATCTTATCTTATCCTCCTCATACTCCTTTCTCTTCCTTTTCTACTTCTTCTCCCTCCCTTCCCACCCCTATTCTTCCCTTTCATCCTCTTCCTCCTCCTTATTCTCTCACCTTTCTTCTTCTTCAATATCCTACCTTTCCCTTTGTCTTTTTCTATTCTCTTCGCGTTTCCCTGTTTCTTTACATTTTATTCTATTGTTTTCCTTTTTTCCCTTATTTCTCAAGTTAAAGTTGTAGAAAATAGTCACACAGGCAGCCAGTAATTGGTCCAGTAATGCTGTTGCTGTATGTTCTTCCTTTGTATTCCTTTGTACTTAAAAGTCATCAGCCACTACACCTTCGCTTTTCTCCTCTCCATTTTCTTGTACTCTTCTTTCCCATTTTTCTTTTAAATCATTCCTCTCTCATCTTCCCTCTCTCTCATTCCACCTGTTTCTCTTTAGTCTCCCATATTCATTCATCCTTTCTTTCTTAATTCATTTCTTTCCATCTACCTTTACACTTCTTTCCTTCTCTCCTTCTCATTATGTTTACTGTTCCTCTCGATTTCTCTTTTCCCTTATCTTCGCACTTCTCTCTATTCTTCTTTTCCCCTCCTTCCTTCTTTCATCCTTTGCTTGTATTTTTCACTTTCCTCTTTCTTGATCCTCATTTCATTTCATGTCCTTCATTCACGTGTGTGTGGGGGAGGGGTTTGTGTGTGTGGGTGTGTGGGTGTATGTGTGTAGGTGTGTGTGTGGGTGTGGGTGTGTGTGTGGGATGTGTTGTGTGTAGGGGGTGTGGGTGTGTTTGTGTGTAGGTGGGTGGGTGGCTGTGTGTGTGTGTGTGTGTGTGTAGGTGTGGGTGTGTGTGTGGGGTGTGTTGTGTGTGAGGTGTGTGTGTGTGTGTGTGTGTGTGTGTGTGTGTGTGTGTGTGTGGGTGTGTGTGTGTGGGTGGCCGCGGGGACGTATGGTTCCGGCGGGGCGTGAAGACGGATCTATCTGTCCTGATCGTGACTTTTGGAGCAAGACAACGACGTGACCTTATATGAGAATCCTCCTCCTCCTCCTCCTCCTCCTCCTCCTCCTCTTGATCTTTATTCCTCCATATCTCACGCTTTTCGCCCACTTCCTCCTTTCTCTTATTCTTCGTGATGTCTCTTCTCTCTCCTTATTCAACCTGGGTCTTTATTTTTCTTCCTTATACTAACTTCATTTCTGATATTCCTCTTCCTTTGCCTAGCCTTCCTTTTTTTCTGATGTTTGTTTTTGCATCCTTTTTATTTGAGCGTTATTTTTTTTTTTCTCTCTCTCTCTCTCTCTCTCTCTCTCTCTCTCTCTCTCTCTCTCTCTCTCTCTCTCTCTCTCTCTCTCTCTCTCTCTCTCTCTCTCTCTCTCTCTCTCTCTCTCTCTCTCTCTCTCTCTCTCTCTCTCTCTCTCTCTCTCTCTCTCTCTCTCTCTTATTTGTTATTTCTTTGTATTTACTTGTCTTCCCTCTCCCTCCCCTCCTTCTTCCCCTCTCCCTCGTGTGATTATTAGATTAAGTCTCGTGTGCAGGAGGGGCGTCAGGTGAATACGCTTGATTAGCAGGTAACGCGAGACGCCAGGTGTGCTGAGGCTTCACGGCTGACAGGGGGGTGGGATTATTTTCATTTTTTTCTTTTCTTTTAACTTCCTCCTATAACTATCTTCCTTCTTCCATTCTTCCTTCCTTCTTCCCTTTCTTCCTTCCTTCTTATATAGTTATAGTTCTTCTTTCCGCCAACTGTCTATTCCCTCTAATGAAATAACAATGTAAGGCGGGATGGCGATGCACCTGACTCAAGGGGACTGACTCTCAAGGGGACTGACTCTCAAGGGAACTGACTCTCAAGGGGCTGACTCTCAAGGGGCTGACTCTCAAGGGGCTGACTCTCAAGGGGCTGACTCTCAAGGGGACTGACTCTCAAGGGGACTGACTCTCAAGGGGCTGACTCTCAAGAGGACTGACTCTCAAGGGGACTGACTCTCAAGGGGCTGACTCAAGGGGACTGACTCTCAAGGGGACTGACTCTCAAGGGGACTGACTCTCAAGGGGACTGACTCAAGGGGCTGACTCTCAAGGGGCTGACTCTCAAGGGGCTGACTCTCAAGGGGACTGACTCAAGGGGACTGACTCTCAAGGGGACTGACTCTCAAGGGGACTGACTCTCAAGGGGACTGACTCTCAAGGGGCTGACTCTCAAGGGGACTGACTCTCAAGGGGACTGACTCTCAAGTGGACTGACTCTCAAGGGGCTGTCTCTCAAGGGGACTGACTCTCAAGGGGACTGACTCTCAAGGGGACTGACTCTCAAGGGGACTGACTCTCAAGGGGACTGACTCTCAAGGGGACTGACTCTCAAGGGACTGACTCTCAAGGGGACTGACTCACAAGGGACTGACTCTCAAGGGGACTGACTCTCAAGGGGACTGACTCTCAAGGGGGCTGACTCTCAAGGGGACTGACTCTCAAGGGGACTGACTCTCAAGGGCTGACTCTCAAGGGGACTGACTCTCAAGGGGACTGACTCAAGGGGCTAACTCTCAAGGGGACTGACTCTCAAGGGGACTGACTCAAGGGGCTGACTCTCAAGGGAACTGACTCTCAAAGGGACTGACTCAAGGGACTGACTCTCAAGGGGACTGACTCTCAAGGGGACTGACTCTCAAGGGGACTGACTCAAGGGGCTGACTCTCAAGGGGACTGACTCTCAAGGGGACTGACTCAAGGGGCTGTCTCTCAAGGGGACTGACTCTCAAGGGGACTGACTCTCAAGGGGCTGACTCTCAAGGGACTGACTCTCAAGGGGCTGACTCTCAAGGGGACTGACTCTCAAGGGGCTGACTCTCAAGGGGACTGACTCTTAAGGGGACTGACTCTCAAGGGGACTGACTCAAGGGGCTGACTCTCAAGGGGACTGACTCTCAAGGGGACTAACTCTTAAGGGGACTGACTCAAGGGGACTGACTCAAGGGGCTGACTCTCAAGGGGACTGACTCTCAAGGGGACTGACTCAAGGGGCTGATTCACGGGCACTGACCCTTCCTTTATCCTTCTCCCCATTCATCTGGTCCTGCTTTTCCGTCCATTTCTTTCCTATCCGTTTTATTAAGCTCCTCCTCTTTCTTTCCCGCCAAAAAACAAAATAAAAACCCTGTTCAGATATCTCCTTTTCCAGCCTTTCCTCCCTCCATCACCGCCATCTTTCTCCTCCATCTCCATCGCCTCTTCTCCCACGTCTCCGGGTCTCCTTCTCTCCCCGCCTCTTCCCGCTCTAATGAGGACCAATCTAAATATATGACCCATGATGCCTATGGTTTGGCTCGACCGTAAGCAAAGGCCGCCAATTACCTCAACATTTGCATATGATCTCGATTAAGAAAATGGCCTCAGATACGGATAAGTGGCGGGCGGGGGGGGGGGGGGGGGGGGGGGGGGGGGGGCGGGAGGTGTTGCAAGGTGTGTGAGGGAGTGTCGCCCCCTGTCTACTCCCCCCGCCTCCCCCTGTTCCTACTCCTCCTACTCCTTCGGTATCTTCCTACTACATCCTTGTTTGTTATTATCATTATTATCAGTAAGTATCGTTAATAGTTTCGTTCTGTCTATGTCTCGTCATCTGTTTTCTTCTTCATTATTATCTTCTTGGTTTTCTTCGTATCAAATATATTTATCTGATTTTATCTTTGTCTCCTACTCCTCTAATTCCTTCTTCATTTTGCCGTCAGAAAAAGGATGAAATGGAAAATGGAGATAGTGGTGGGGAGAGTAGGATGAAGAAGATGAAGGAGGAGATGAGAAAGAAGATGAAGAGGAACAGAGGTATGAAGGAGGAGGAGGAGGAGGAGGAGGAGGAGGAGGAGGAGGAGAAGGAGAAGGAGAAGGAGGAGGAGGAGGAGGAGGAAGGTCGTGTCCCCCTGAAGGCTGTCAGTCATCATTCAGACTCAGAACCATATGAGGCACAAGGTGGTGATCTAGTGCGTGTGTATGTTATCTCTCTCTCTCTCTCTCTCTCTCTCTCTCTCTCTCTCTCTCTCTCTCTCTCTCTCTCTCTCTCTCTCTCTCTCTCTCTCTCTCTCTCTCTGTTTCTTACTTTCTATGTGTTTTCTTTTTTTTCTATTATTCTTTCATTTTTCTTATTACTTTCCATCCTTCCTTCATGCCTTCCATTCTCCCTTCCTTCATGCCTTCCATTCTTCCTTCATGCCTTCCATTCTCCCTTCCTTCATGCCTTCCATTCTCCCTTCCTTCATGCCTTCCATTCTTCCTTCCTTCATGCCTTCCATTCTTCCTTCATGCCTTCCATTCTCCCTTCCTTCATGCCTTCCATTCTCCCTTCCTTCATGCCTTCCATTCTTCCTTCATGCCTTCCATTCTTCCTTCCTTCATGCCTTCCATTCTTCCTTCATGCCTTCCATTCTCCCTTCCTTCATGCCTTCCATTCTCTCTTCCTTCATGCCTTCCATTCTTCCTTCATGCCTTCCATTCTTCCTTCCTTCATGCCTTCCATTCTTCCTTCCTTCATGCCTTCCATTCTTCCTTCCTTCATGCCTTCCATTCTTCCTTCATGCCTTCCATTCTTCCTTCATGCCTTCCATTCTCCCTTCCTTCATGCCTTCCATTCTTCCTTCCTACATGCCTTTCATTCTTCCTTCATGCCTTCCATTCTTCCTTCCTTTATGCCTTCCATTCTTCCTTCATGCCTTCCATTCTTCCTTCCTTCATGCCTTCCATTCTTCCTTCATGCCTTCCATTCTTCCTTCCTTCATGCCTTCCATTCTCCCTTCATGCCTTCCATTCTTCCTTCCTTCATGCCTTCCATTCTTCCTTCCTTCATGCCTTCCATTCTTCCTTCATGCCTTCCATTCTTCCTTCATGCCTTCCATTCTTCCTTCATGCCTTCCATTCTTCCTTCATGCCTTCCATTCTTCCTTCCTTCATGCCTTCCATTCTTCCTTCCTTCATGCCTTCCATTCTTCCTTCATGCCTTCCATTCTTCCTTCATGCCTTCCATTCTTCCTTCATGCCTTCCATTCTTCCTTCATGCCTTCCATTCTTCCTTCATGCCTTCCATTCTCCCTTCCTTCATGCCTTCCATTCTCCTTCATGCCTTCCATTCTTCCTTCATGCCTTCCATTCTTCCTTCATGCCTTCCATTCTTCCTTCCTTCATGCCTTCCATTCTTCCTTCATGCCTTCCATTCTTCCTTCATGCCTTCCATTCTTCCTTCCTTCATGCCTTCCATTCTTCCTTCATGCCTTCCATTCTTCCTTCCTTCATGCCTTCCATTCTTCCTTCATGCCTTCCATTCTTCCTTCCTTCATGCCTTCCATTCTCCCTTCATGCCTTCCATTCTTCCTTCATGCCTTCCATTCTTCCTTCCTTCATGCCTTCCATTCTTCCTTCCTTCATGCCTTCCATTCTTCCTTCCTTCATGCCTTCCATTCTTCCTTCCTTCATGCCTTCCATTCTTCCTTCCTTCATGCCTTCCATTCTTCCTTCCTTCATGCCTTCCATTCTTCCTTCCTTCATGCCTTCCATTCTTCCTTCTTTCATGCCTTCCATTCTTCCTTCCTTCATGCCTTCCATTCTTCCTTCATGCCTTCCATTCTTCCTTCCTTCATGCCTTCCATTCTTCCTTCATGCCTTCCATTCTTCCTTCATGCCTTCCATTCTTCCTTCCTTCATGCCTTCCATTCTTCCTTCATGCCTTCCATTCTTCCTTCATGCCTTCCATTCTTCCTTCCTTCATGCCTTCCATTCTTCCTTCATGCCTTCCATTCTTCCTTCATGCCTTCCATTCTCCCTTCCTTCATTATTGATAACACACACACACACACACACACACACACACACACACACACACACACACACACACACATACACACACACACACACACACACACACACACACACACACACACACACACACACACACACACACACGTAACGAACTCTCTTTATGATCTTATTCTTAATGTGTTTCTATTCTATCACTCAGTTTTTTCTTTATTTCATTTTTTTATTTTTATTTTCATCCCACTTTCCGTATAGTTTCTCTCTACCTCCTTTATTATTAGGGATTTTTCTTCGTATCTCTCTAATTGCATTTAACAAACATACGTATATATTTGATTTCTTTATTTATTTCTTCATAACTGTCAATCTAATCTTTTTCTTCATTGAACATAAGAATCATTGGACTTCAAAATTTAATTACGTCATTATTTTATATTGACTTACTCCATGCTAAGAAAAAAAACGAAAATTTGATAGTTAATACAAAAACAAATTATTACATTTCAGTCTTCTAGTTTGGTTCTTTTAGTCGTGACTTTCTAACTCCCTCAAACTTGCTTCCTTCCTTTCAGTCTTTGTAATTCTTTATGTAGACACACTTAAACCCTTAAATCACTCATGCCAACTAACTACCTTTTCCCTTTCTTTAACCCCATCAAGCCCAGATCTTCCCTTTGCTATAAAAAAAATGTATGTTGTTAGCCATAAAATTACGAAAAGTAACTGAATATACCAAATTAGCTAGTGGATAAGGATACTAAACAGGTCATGTCTATAAAATGTTGCTTATATTCACTAAAAATCGTCTTATGGTAGTCAAATTGCAATGGAAATTACGTTCTGGGCCTCAAGGGGTTTTAAACACATGAAGTCTCACTGAAAGCACTTTTAGACGCGTTTCTCCCCCTTCGTTGTACTCAAACGATACCAAACTACTACATTCAGACCTCCCCGCAAAAAACCGTTTATTTATCTTTTTTGCAATCTCGTCAAGTTCCCTTCATTTTCCTTTTTCTTTCCTTGAGGCTTTCCAATTACATTCCGTCTCCATTATTCCTTGTTCCAATCCCTAACCTCCAATCCCTAACCTTCCAATCCCCTTCACTTAACCTCTTTTTCCTACAGGTATTCCAATCGGCTCTTCAGTTCCTATCTCTTTCCTGCAGGCATTCCAATCCCCTTAACACCTTGAGGCCCAGAACGTAATTTTTATTATAATATTACCACCATTTGACGATTTTAATGAACATAAGCAATATCATATAGATATAGCCTGTTTAAAAAATGGCCTCTTTAATTGTTTATCCTTGTCCATTAGCTAATTTGGTTTATTTAGTTACTTTTTCGTAGTTTTATGGCTAATAACAGACGATTTCTATAGCAAAGGAAAGATCTGGGCGTGAAGGGATTAAGTTTTGTTTTCATGCTATTCCAATCCCCTTCAGCTCCTTTCTTCTTTCCTTCAGGCATTCCAATCCCTTTAAGTTCCTTTTTTCATGGCATTTCAATCCCTTTCAGCTCCTTTCTTCTTTCCTTCAGGCATTCCAATCCCTTTAAGTTCCTTTTTTCATGGCATTTCAATCCCTTTCAGCTCCTTTCTTCTTTCCTTCAGGCATTCCAATCCCTTTAAGTTCCTTTTTCCATGGCATTTCAATCCCTTTCAGCTCCTTTCTTCTTTCCTTCAGGCATTCCAATCCCTTTAAGTTCCTTTTTCTCATGCTATTCCAATCCCTTTCAGCTCCTTGTGTTTACCTTCAGACATTCCAATCCTCTTTAATAATTTTCTCTCTTGCAGGTTTCCCAATATTCCTCGTCCATTTCTCTTCTCTTTCTTGCAAGTCAGCGAATCTTTCCTTCAATTCCTTTCTTATACAGGCGTTCCAAATTCCAATCTTCCCTCAGTTTCCCCCTTCTCTCTCTCACACTGCCCCTCCCCTTAGACCCCCACCCATCACCACCCTTTGCCACAGCCACAGGAAGCTATAGGCAATGCTGTTAGCGAGGCTTGTAAACACACGCTCTCACTCACACTCAATCTGCCGAAGTCACGAAGAGGCTATTGCGACAGGAGGCCAGAGGGAGGGGTGAATGGGGCCATAGGCGGTGCAAGTAGGCCGGCGGTGCTGCTGCTGCTGATGATGATTAGGGTTTGGTTAGGGTGTGTGAGAGAGAGAAAGGTGAGGGAAGGGTGTAGGGAAAGAGAGAGAGAGAGAGAGAGAGAGAGAGAGAGAGAGAGAGAGAGAGAGAGAGAGAGAGAGAGAGAGAGAGAGAGAGAGAGAGAGAGAGAGAGAGAGAGAGAGAGAGAGAGAGAGAGAGAGAGAGAGAGAGAGAGGTTTTTTTGCCAAGTAGCCTCAAAGATTTCTTAAACAAATGCGATGAGATGATGTGAGGTTAAGGTGTTGAAATTATCTTTCTCGATTGTTTGTTTCGTTTTTTTAGCTTTTTGTTTTAGTTTATATATATATACTAGCCGCAAAGCCGCCCTCCGGGCGGACTTTTTGGCTAGCTCCTGCGGAGGGCTATTGGTGGGCCTTCGGCCCACCACCTGTGTTTGGTGGGCCTTCGGCCCACCAAACATGGACTCTCCAGATAGCCCCTTCTAACTTTCCTGAAATCATGGATGTAGAAATGTATGTATTCCCCCCACCCATTCACTCACCCATTACCCATCACCCCCCACCCATTCACTCACCCATTACCCATCACCCCCCACCCATTCACTCACCCATTACCCATCACCCCCCACCCATTCACTCACCCATTACCCATCACCCCCCACCCATTCACTCACCCATTACCCATTACCACACACCCATTCACTCACCCATTACCCATCACCCCCCACCCATTCACTCACCCATTACCCATCACCTCCCACCCATTCACTCACCCATTACCCATCACCACACACCCATTCACTCACCCATTACCCATCACCCCCCACCTATTCCCTCACCCATCACCCATCACCCCCCACCCATTCACTCACCCATCACCCAACACCCATTACCCATCACCCCACCCATTCACTCACCCATTACCCATCACCCTACATCAAGGCTTCCTCAATTCTCGCAACCCACTTTTGTTTTCACAATTCTCGCTAATAGGCTGCTAAAAAAAAAAAAAAAAAAAAAAAAGTAATCGGATCATCTCATAAGTGGGCTTATGACCTTCCCCTGGTCAACCTGATTCCAAAAATGTGCCATATGAGGTGTTTGCGCCACGGGGGGCGGAACCTATACCACACACACACACACACACACACACAGACAGACACACTTTCGCTTATATTATTATAGAGAAGAATATATATATATATATATATATATATATATATATATATATATAATATATATTATATATATATAATATATATATATATATATATATTATCTTATCTATCTTTCTCTGACGCCCATTCCTAAGAATTCCTCCACGGGAATGGCCGCTACAGAAGAGTCTCTATGTATTCCTGTCCATGCATTCCCTCCTTGCATGCTCCAACCCTCTCACTTCTCCTTCCCCCTTTCTCCTTTCTCATATTCAACTCTGAATCCTCATATTAACTAGTTCTATATCATTATTATTAACTATATATATTATATGTAAATATTACCGAAAAATATGATAATCTAATTTCTTTCTTGCATCTAAATTCCTCACGTGAATGCGCTCAGTCTCTTTTTCTGTCATGCTTCCCTCTGCTCTCCACTCCTCTCATTCTGTCGCCCTTTCTACTACTCCAACCTTCCTTCATTCCTGGGTCGTCCTCATCCTACTGCCTTCTACCTCCTCAATTACTCCCGAATCTTGCATCCGATGGTTCTTCACTCTCTGTTCTATCTCTCTCTCTCTCTCTCTCTCTCTCTCTCTCTTCTCTCTCTTCCTCTCTCTCTCTCTCTCTCTCTCTCCTCTCTCTCTCTCTCTCTCTCTCTCTCCTCTCTCTCTCTCTCTCTCTCGTGTGTTTGTTCTGTCTTACCACGAAGACAACAAATTCCACGGGTTACTTTTAATAATTCCCCGATTTCTTTATTATCCTATTCTCTTTCCTTATCCTCTCTGCTCTCATATTCATCCCATGTCGAGTCACCCTCTCTCCCTTTCTTTCTTACCTCTTGCATTTTTTTTTTTTTTTTTATAATCCTCTACATTAATCCTGCATGCGCTTTAATATTCAGTCTCGAATCAGAGCCTCGTCCCTTGCCTATTATCCATTGTCTCCTTTTTCCTTCATTCTCGTGTTCCTCTTCGTCTTTCATTCTTCGTCCTCGTCTCGTCCCTCATCGCCTGATTCGCCTCTGTCCTCATTCTACCTCTTCCCTTCACCCTGGTCCCTCATGCCTCACTACCTGTCTCCTCATCGCCCTCCCTTCTCCTCCCCTGGAATGCTGTACCCGAGGCGCTGCCAGGCTGTTAAGGCCCTCCGCTGCTGCATGCTGTAATTGCCGCCCCACAAAATGAGATGTTTAATATTCAAGAAGTATATGTTGCGCGGGAAAGTATCGTCGCCGTAATTGCGGAGTAAATAAATCAACCGGGCTGTTTATACTTCTCTGCCGCTATTGATCCGGAGGGGAGGAGCCCCGGGCCCGCACTATCTTTCGTTTTGGTGTTGTCCAGCCTTCACCGCCGTCCGCCGCTTGTCATTCTGCCACTGCACGCTTCACCCACTGCATCTTCCTGCCGCCAGGTCTATCCTAGTTCCTGCTGTGAGTTTGTTTGCAGTTTATATAATTTTGAATACAACCCCTCAGCCTTTGTATATCCCTCTCCTTTATTCGTAGCCGAGCCTTGACGCTGTGCCTCGTCTCTGTTCCTCACCACCACTTTTCAAAACCTGACGTACCAAAAGTAGTGGTGAAACTTTACATTCGGAAACTTTAATACGTACATATTAGTCGTATGTGGTCTGTCCTCAACCCCCATTAAAAAACATCCTCTGTTCACGTAGTTTGAAGTTTGACCGAACAGACAAATGGTGATTAGATTTGGACAATATTCATCTCCATTCCAGTTTCTCCGATCATCTTGTATTCCTCTTTTTCCTCTTTTTTTCTAAATGTTCTCCTTCGTTTTTCTTCCCCTCCTCCTCCTCCTCTTCCTTCTCCTATTTCTTGATCCCCCGTTCAATGCTATTTATATATCTTAGTTAAAAGCCACAGAAGCGATGAAGAGCCTGCTTGTCACGCTCCCCGCAGTAGGGTACACGGCAAGCATGAAGCATCTGTGTGTGTATCAGGCACGTTCATGTACGCACTAAAGAATTCTTGAAACTACATAATACGAAATAATTGACGCGCTTATAAATTTAACACGTGTTGCTATTATACCACTACTATTGCACGAGACTACTACTACTACTACTACTACTACTACTACTACTACTACTACTTACTACTACTACTACTACTACTACTACTACTGTTTGACCGAAGAGACAGAAATTGTGATTAGATTTGGACAATATTCTACTACTACTACTACTACTACTACTACTACTACTACTACTACTACTACTACTACTATACTACTACTACTACTAACTACTACTATTATTGCTACTTGAAGCTTAAGATTCGCCATATTACATACTGCATACCAAGACCTACAGGGAAATGTAGAATGCTCGATGTGTGTGTGTGTGTGTGTGTGTGTGTGTGTGTGTGACGTGTGTGTGTGTCTGTGTGTTGTGTGTGTGTGCGCGCGCGCTCGCGTGTGCGTGTGTGTGTGTGTGTGTGTGTGTGTGTGTGTGTGTGTGTGTGTGGAGGAACATTTCACCTCGTGATCTCTTCTGTTCCCACTGTTCCTTCCTGTTTGTGAAGGAGTATGGGAGTAATGGGAGTAAAGGGAAGGGAAAGGAAGAGAAGAGGAGTTGCAAAGCGTGGGAGTTGAAGTTGTAACTATGATGGGGATGATGATGATGATGATGAAAATGATGATAATAAGAATGGTACCAGTATCACCACTAACAACACCACCGATGACAATAGTAATAGAAAGTAAAAGTAATGATAATAAAACGATAATGATAATAACAATAATAATGATAACAGTTTTGATGATGACAATAATAATAATAATAATGATAATGATACATCATCGTCAAGAGCACCTATTCGAGCTCTCTCCCCATGTGACAACAAGAAACAACGGTTTAAAACTGAATGGTCAGCGTTTCATCACATATTTTCGAAAGAATTATTTCAATGCAGAGTTTTCAGTTGGTGGAACAAATTACTAGCTAATGTTGTCAAAGCCGGCACAATAACTTCATTTAAAAACAGACTGGACGCGTACTGTAAAGTAAATGGGTTATGATATTGCCCCGCTAGTTATATTATTCACATCACCCGGATTGCTAAGTGTTAGTGGTAGTTTAAGTTCGCTTACTACATTCCTCTCATTCTTTACTATGAAAATTCCGTGTTCCTATCTTCTTAACTGCATGGTAGTCTTTTCCAACTGTTTTGATATCTTACATGTAGTTTGTTAGTAGTTGTAGTTCAGCAGATACCCTCGTTATAGATCAAAGGGACTCCTGGTATCTGTTCTTCCTATGCCTATGCATGATAAAGTAGAATGATCAAACTTTACTTCAAAGGTGCATGAAATTATCCCTAGGTGCCATTTTACTGCCAAAAATAGCCTTATTTGTTAAAGAAAAATACTATTTTTTGTACAAACCAATACCTGGGATGGATCATGAAACACTAATAAGACGAGAGAGAGAGAGAGAGAGAGAGAGAGAGAGAGAGAGAGAGAGAGAGAGAGAGAGGAGAGAGAGAGAGAGAGAGAGAGAGAGAGAGAGAGAGAGAGAGAGAGAGTACATCATCCCTTTCAGCACTAACTAAGATAACGAGGAAAACAAGCTTTGGAGATCCCTGGGTGATGGGAACGTAATGCTATCAGTAGCTACTTTTCTCTCTCTCTCTCTCTCTCTCTCTCTCTCTCTCTCTCTCTCTCTCTCTTCTCTTCTTTCCTGCTCATCTTCTTCCTCCTGTCCTCCTTCTGTCCCTCATCTCCTTTCTCCCAGCTCTCCTTTCATCACGATCTCCACTTTAAGGCAGAGCAGATGTACTATAGTTGAGAGAGAGAGAGAGAGAGAGAGAGAGAGAGAGAGAGAGAGAGAGAGAGAGAGAGGAGATCGGTAAGAGGGAGGGAGGGATCAGGGAAGGTCGAGCAGGCATGAAGGAGGCAGCATATTGACATATTACAAGGAGGGTCGACAGGATCTACACACGAACATAACATGGAAGGATTCACGCGGTTCCACTTGTACAAGAAACAAGAACTTATTAGAACACCCAACAAGAACACAGAAAAAATAATAGATAAGAAATGAGGAAAAAATATCAGAAGAAAATAGTTTACGTTGTGTTTCTTGAATATCTTGTCCGAGAGAGAGAGAGAGAGAGAGAGAGAGAGAGAG
>JACEEZ010008867.1:137500-170000 GCA_016584305.1 Chionoecetes opilio | reverse complement strand
TTTGTCTTTGATTTGAGTTTCATGCAGCGAGGTTAACTGGGGCAATATATATAAATACCTATATATATATGGGTTTCTCTCTCTCTCTCTCTCTCTCTCTCTCTCTCTCTCTCTCTCTCTCTCTCTCTCTCTCTCTCTCTCTCTCTCTCTCTCTCTCTCTCTCTCTCTCTCCACACACACACACACACACACACACACACACACACACACAAACACACACACACACACACGCCATCGCCACGATGGTCAAGTGGATAGCGCACTGGCCTGCCATTCTGTGGTAGCCGGTTCGAATCCTTACTGCTCCCGGGGATATTTCACCGACAAATTCGGGCGGTTACTGTCCCCCTTGATCAAGGTGATGGGGGTGTGTGGTGTGTGAGGTTCCAGCATTACCCAAAGATCGGTAATAAAGAGCTCCAAGCTCGAACCGGGAGGGTGAAACTGGCGATCGCGAGTCCGACTCGCGTGGACACGACCTGAATAACACACACACACACACACACAACACACACACACACATAAACACACCCACCCACATAAAGAGAGAGAGAGAGAGAGAGAGAGAGAGAGAGAGAGAGAGAGAGAGAGAGAGAGAGAGAGAGAGAGAGAGAGAGAGAGAGAGAGACCCAGTCAAGTGTCCTTCGCCTCTCGTTGTCATTGCCACTGCGGGGGACCTTGCCAGAGTTAATTACTGACGGAGGAGGAAGAGGAAGACAAATAAAAGAAGGGAGAGGAGGAGGAGGAGGAGGAGGGGATAGGGGGTCAGCTGTCCT
Organism: Chionoecetes opilio; assembly: GCA_016584305.1. Taxonomy (NCBI): domain Eukaryota; kingdom Metazoa; phylum Arthropoda; class Malacostraca; order Decapoda; family Majidae; genus Chionoecetes; species Chionoecetes opilio. Next base: position 169,224 of record JACEEZ010008867.1, on the reverse strand, counting down.
TGTCTTTGTACTCCTGGCAACCTTGTCTCTTGTTTCTTTGTTCAATCTTCTCGTTGGTGTTATTGAAGAAGCACAGAGAGAGAGAGAGAGAGAGAGAGAGAGAGAGAGAGAGAGAGAGAGAGAGAGAGAGAGAGAGAGAGAGAGAGAGAGAGAGAGAGAGGCACGTCACCCAATGATTATGATGATATTCTTTGTTGGATATAATTGGTGTATGATGGTTACTGTTGTTAAGGTTGTTCATGTGCATCATAAGGCGCCACAACGTTTCCCATATACATTTTTTAGACACTTGATACTTTTGTTAATTACTGATTAGAGTACATTTCTGGTCCATGAGTGTTTTTGGTATATCATGTAATTTCTTCTTATGCATTTTTGTGGACAATAAAATATCTATCTATCTATCTATTCGAATGTCGGTGAGTTTGATTGTTTTGATTGTGAGCAAATTTGTGCTTTTGTGTGTGTTGTTTGTGAGTACGGTTGAGGTTTTTTTCTTGTTGTTTGATTTGTTGTTGTTGTTGTTGTTGTTGTTGTTGTTTGTTGTTGTTGTTGTTTGATTTGTTGCTGTTTGTTGTTGTTTTGTTGTTGTTGTTTGATTTGTTGTTGTTGTTGTTGTTGTTTGTTGTTGTTTGCGTTATTCTTTTTTATTATTTTTTTACCCCTTGAGGCCCAGAACATAATTTTCATTGTAATATAACCACCATTCGACGATTTTAATGAACATAAGCAATATTATATAGATATGACCTGTTTAATATCCTTGTCCATTAGCTAATTTGGTGTATTTAGTTACTTTTTCGTAGTTTTATGGCTAATAACAGACGATTTCATATAGCAAAGGAAAGATCTGGACGTGAAGGGGTTAATAAAATGTTTTGTGTGAATTGGTAAGATCAGTCAGTTAATGTTGATGTTGTTTGCATTCTGCTTGATGACTATTGAGTGTGTTTACATGTGTTGTTTTCCTTTCTTCACTCATCCCTTCAATTCCTCTTCTATCTTTTTTTAAATTTCTTTCTTCCATACTCATTTCATTCATCCATTAATTCTTTTCTTCCTTCATTCCTCTTCATTCACCTAGTCATTCACACCTTATCCCTCTTTTCGCTTGTATTTTCTTTCACTTTCTCCTTCACTTCTATTAATTTCCTTTCATTCATTCATTCATAAGTTCATTTATTCACTCTTTCTCTTCTTTCCTGTTTATTGTCTATTCAGTCATTCTCACCTTCTTTTCCTTTTTTCAGGGACTTTCATTTAATTTCCTTCTCTTTTCCTTCATTTCTATTTCCATCCTCTTGGTTTCCCTCTCTTCCCTTCGTTTATCTTCCTCTCTCCCTCTTCCCTTTCTCCCTTCCCTCTCTCCGTTACTAAGTTATGGGGTCGCAATTCAATTTCCTGAGCGAGAGAGAGAGAGAGAGAGAGAGAGAGAGATGGTTTTAATGGTATGGTCGTTGCCAGACACACGTATAGGAGGGTCGTTTGATGGTCTCTTTTATTGCATCTACGACCTACACACGACCTAACCAGATTTGCCTCTTAAAAATTCTCTGTAACAGCAAGGATGGTGAGGAAAGGAGGTATTGGTAGAGCTGGACAAAAGAACATACGAACATAAAGAAGCTACAAGAGGCTGTGAGACCTACACGTGGTAGTTCCTGGTACTTAACACTACCTACATCCACCTTTCATCCCCATCCATAAAATTGTCTGGCCTCTATTTAAAACTCCTTATGACTCCGCACTAATACCTGCGTCAAACCTATTGGTGATCCATTTGTCTGACCTTATATGTCTATTGTGACTGACTGACTGGCTGACTGGGTGAATAGATGGACTGGTGGCATAGTGACTGACTGGGTTTCCTGAGTTGTTGACTGAGTGGTTGGGTAGGTGAAGTAACTGGCTGGCTGGCTGAATGACTGTTGGGCTTGTTGGCTGACTGGCTAGCTAACTGGATTGATTTATAATTGGTTCTTTGTATCGAGATGTATTTATGTGTGTGTTATTCACCCATGGTCTTGTCCACTTGTCTCCCTCTCTTTCTTTTTTCTTCTTCTCTATTCTTTTTCTATCACTTGCTATTCCTCCTTCCTTCCTTCCTTCCTTCCATCCTTTCTTCCTTCATTCCTTCCTTCCTTCCTTCCATCCTTCCTTCCTTCCTTCCTTCCTTCATTCCTTCCTTCCTTCCTTCCATCCATCCTTCCTTCCTTCCTTCCTTCCTTCCTTCCTTCCTTCCTTCCTTCCCCTGCACCCGTGACAGCTCTCCGGGGAAAGATTAGAACAAACTTGATAATAACCCAGCTAAAGGGAATCACCAGAGAGGGCTGAGGCACAGGATTGAGTTAGTGGCTGGCTGCCGTGTCCTCTCTCATTACGAACCCTGGCTTCCTTACCTTACACACCTTACCCCCCCCACCCCCCTACCCCCCCCTCCCCCCCACCCCCCCACACACCACCCAGACACCCTCGTACCTCATGATCCTCCACCTTGTCTTACATTGCCTTATTTTTTTTTTTCGCACTTTACTCTCATTCTTTAGTTTTTTTGCTTATTTTATTTGCTTTTTTGGCACTTTATTTCTTCGGTCTTTTTTTTATTTTTTTCTTATTTTTTTGTCTATGCGATCTCTTTCTTTCCTTGGGTCTTCTTTACTTATACAGCCTTCCTTCCTCCTTGCCCCTTCCTCCCCGTCTCTCTCACCTTCTCTCTCTTCCTCCCCTCCTTCCCTCCCTCCCTCCGTTCCCCTGTAAGACAATTATCAAGAGGTAAATGTGTGTGTATATAATCAACGTGACGTTAAGTATTTCCTTGTCAATTTGTTGTTGGAAATTGGTGTTTCCTCTTCTTTTTTCTTCTCCTGTCCTGTTTTATCCCTTTCTTTGATGTTTTTTTCACGAATTGGATGCGCACAAGTGGCTGGCTTTTGGGAGTGTTTGTTTATCAGACTTGTGTGATGGTTGGTGATTCATTCCTTGGGATGTTTGATTAGTACCTCATGAGCTTCAAGTGGCGGGGAATTGTCGGGTAAATTCCTGTCATCGTAACATCGTCTTTTATACACTCGCGTGTCAGAAGCGATGAATCAACAATAAAAAATAGAGAAAACAACTTCTCGTTATATCGTATATTAAGTGAGTATCATTTTCGGTCTTGAATTTCTTTTGTTGACTGATCGTGTCCTTTTAACTTTTTTCCTATGATGTTCAGTCCCCTGCGTTCTCAGCGCGGCGCCCGCGGCCCCGCCACCTGGCCGTGATGGCGTGATAGGGGCTAAATTACAAGCCGGGGCGGGGCGGGGCGGGTAATAACACACAATTAATGAGATAATGCAGGGCTCGCGTATCGTCAGGAAGTCGCTGGTTGTGGGTGAGTAACGACGAGCACTTTGTAGGCGTGGCGGGGCGGGCGTGGGCGTGGCGGCTGATGGATCAGGTGTTTGATACAGCCTGCGGGCGGAGATGACGTGGGGATCACGTTCCTGGCGTCGGTGGTGGTGCCGCGGCCGAGCGGAGGGGCGTGAGGGGCCGGTGGCGGGCAGGGAGCGTCGGCGGACAGCCTCTCTGCTGGTGCAGGAGTCGCCAAGCCGCCAGGAGCCGTAAGACTCGGTTAATTAAATTTTCCATTTTGAGGCGCCCTAGGCAGTGATGCCGGAGGGGCGACGCTCCTGCAGGACACAAACCTTCCCACAAGGCTTGGTCCCCCCCCGCCGCCCGAGGCTCATCCCGTGAACGATAGATTGTGAGGCATGACGGCGCGTCCCCTGGAGGGCCCCTATCGCATGATACTCCTGTTAATTGGCCAATTTTTGTATTTTACTCCCAGGCGAGGCATGTTTGCGGTTACCTTACTGCCGTGCGCCTCCGTATTCCCTCATTTTCTAGAATGAAATATATCGTTAGTGGACGTAATAGGTTATTAAAATCTGTGACTGTTCCGTGACTGCGTGCTAACGGTGTGACAGACGCAGGCCATAAAAGTGACAGATGGACGGCTGGAGGGAAGGACAGGCGGACACAGGCACACATTAGACTAACTCGTCTATAACAGCAAGTAAGAAGGAGGAGGAGGAGGAGGAGGAGGAGGAGGAAGAAAAAGAATAGGAGAAGTGGATAGGGAATGAGAGGAGGGAGACGGGAGGAGAGGGTACAGCAGGGAAGCACGTACAAGTAGGGAGGCAGGGAAGCACGTACAAGTAGGCAGGGAGGCAGGGAAGCACGTACAAGTAGGGAGGCAGGGAAGCACGTACAAGTAGGGAGGCAGGGAAGCACGTACAAGTAGGGAGGCAGGGAAGCACGTACAAGTAGGGAGGCAGGGAAGCACGTACAAGTAGGGAGGCAGGGAAGCACGTACAAGTAGGGAGGCAGGGAAGCAAGTACAAGTAGGGAGGCAGGGAAGCACGTACAAGTAGGCAGGGAGGCAGGGAAGCACGTACAAGTAGGGAGGCAGGGAAGCACGTAGTACAAGTAGGCAGGGAGGCAGGGAAGCACGTACAAGTAGGAGGCAGGGAAGCACGTACAAGTAGGGAGGCAGGGAAGCACGTACAAGTAGGGAGGCAGGGAAGCACGTACAAGTAGGGAGGCAGGGAAGCACGTACAAGTAGGGAGGCAGGGAAGCACGTACAAGTAGGGAGGCAGGGAAGCACGTACAAGTAGGCAGGGAGGCAGGGAAGCACGTACAAGTAGGGAGGCAGGGAAGCACGTACAAGTAGGGAGGCAGGGAAGCACGTACAAGTAGGGAGGCAGGGAAGCACGTACAAGTAGGCAGGGAGGCAGGGAAGCACGTACAAGTAGGGAGGCAGGGAAGCACGTACAAGTAGGGAGGCAGGGAAGCACGTACAAGTAGGGAGGGAGGCAGGGAGGGAAGGAACAGTAACGAGAAGAGACAACATAAATTAGAAAAGAATGGAGTGCCTGTGTATTATTGGCAAATATTTCACTCCCTCTTGGAATCCACTTTCATCATCTTTTTCTTCACTCCCTCTTTAACCTCCCCTTCCCCGTCCTGTTCCCCTTTCCCTTCCCCTTCCCTCTCTCCTTCCCCTTCCCCTTCCCCTTCCCGCCCCTCTGGTTAACGTATGTGGCGTGGCAGGGAAGCGTTCCATGATATAAGGTCGTTTGAGAGTCTCCTGCGAGCTGTTTTATGCCCCGCCAGGCCATCGAGACACATATTTCGTTATACAATATTCCATTAGGCGCCGCTGCTGGTGTGCCGAGGGAGGTTAATGCGTCTTGTCGCCACACTTACAGGAATGGTTCATCAGGAGGTAATGGCAGATAGTCAGGAGGAGGAAGACGAAGAAGAGGAGGGAAAGAAAGAAGAGGAGGAGGAGGAGAGAGGAGGAGGAGGAGGAGGAGGAGAGGAGGAGGAGGAGGAGAGGAGGAGGAGATAGAGAGAGGATAAGGCAAGTAATGGTAGATAGTCAGGAGGAGGTGGAAGAGGAAAAGAAAGAAGGGGAGGAGGAAGAAGAGGTAGAGAGAGAAGATAAAGTGAGGTATATAGAAAAGTAAGAAGAAGAAGAAGAGAGAGGAGGAGGAGGAGGAGAGAGAAGACAAGGTGAGGTATAAAGAAAATGAAGATCAATAGGAAGTTGAAAATAAGACTGTTTTCGTTACTTGCATCATAATAGGGAGACGTGACACCCATGAACTAGACAATGACTGCTAGAAAAATAGACGATAATTATGAAACAAAGGCAGGAAAATAACATTGTGGAATAAAGGGCTGAAAGAAACAAGAATTAATACATCGAAAGAAGAACAGTTTTAGTTGGTTACGTTAGAAGAGGAAGAACAAAGAACGGAAGGAAAGGCGGGAAATAGGGAGGAGGAGGAGGAGGAAAATGAGAGATGAAGATTAAATCGAAAAAAAAACAGAAAAAAAAAAAGGTTGGTGAGATGACGGATGACCAGGAAGAGAATGAGAGAAGAGAATTAAAGTGATAAAAATATGAAGGGGAAGAGGAGCATGACAGAAAGAGGATGAGGAAGAGGAAGAAGAGGAGAAGGGAGGTATAGGTGTCCCCTCAAGCCCTAATGTAAGACTTAACCTGGTGTCTTGGCCGCAGAAGTAAAACACACACACACCACACACACACACACACACACACACACACACACACACACACACACACACACACACACACACACACTAACCACTAAACGAACTACCTCGATTATGTATTGCCGAGTGTTTAACGTCTGGAACTATAGCAAGTTCGGTGTACCGTGTTCGATTTTCGCCGAAATCTTTCGTCGATTGGCCTAAGAACACCCACATGCTGCCCATTAACTCTATACCTTCGACAGCAAGTGCATCGGAGGACACAGGGGGCCGGCATGAGCCTCTAATCACAGGCGTCACTATAAAAATCCTGCCTGCGCCACCACGGGCGAGGAAAAACCATCACAGCCCTCAAGTGAACCTCTAGGCCCTACCGTAGATAGCAGTAAAGTCGCCAGGACAACGTTTATTTGTTATTTACAGACGTGTGGTGGCGTTAATACTTATATTTCTACATCCATGATTTCAGGAAAGTTAGAAGGGGCTATCTGGAAAGTCTGTGTCATTTTGTGTCTTCATCTGTGTCATATTAGGGCTATAAATGTACAAATTATAAGAATAAAACCGAGTGGCGATGTTGTTATACCTACTACAGTAAAGTCGCCAGCTAGTATTTTAACCCAACAGTTGAGTCGCCACTCTGGGGAATTCAGGGAAATTAGAGGTAAAGTAAAACAAGTCTCTATATATATTACCTGCGGAAGATGCTTGGATATATAAAAATTCCTCTGCCAACGTGAAAGCAAATTCTATTCAAGTTTGAAAGATCTGGCACGTCTTGTGTCCTGCCGCCCGAAAGGTGATGAGCTACTGTCTGTCGTCGCGCGAAGAAAAACTTGAGAAGCAAAATGCGCAACAGTTATATTTGCAGATACAAAGCATAAAACAACGCTGAAACAGGGTAGATTATACAGTCATGATATAAACTACTGTGTATCATCTTCAGTGGCACATACAAATCAGTAGTGATGCTATAATTCGTAATATTTGGCGGCTGGCAACATGACTACAGGTGGCGACTTGACTGTTATCTACGGTAGGGCCTACCATCCGAGCCCATTTCGGAGCCCGATATATATATATATATATATATATATATATATATATATATCGCCTGTAGACAGTTTTTCCCATGGGACTCCGATAGTTGGCCCTGAGGATAATGTTTTTTAAGGTTCCTGGGGGATGACCCTCGCCCGTGGTGACGCAGGCATGATTTTATAGTTACGCATTAAATATGTGGAATATGGCACTCCTCTGTCTTCCGATGCATTGAGCGTCGAAAGTAGAGTTGATGGGCAGCATGTGGGTATGCTTTGGCCGCTCGTCGATTGTAGAAAGATTGGCTTTTGAAGGTGTTCTGTTGTTATGATGAAATGAAGTCAGGGAAGGATGATGAGAGAGAGAGAGAAGAAGAGGTGTTTTAAGGGTAAAGAAAAGAACCTTTTCATTGATGCAGGGTGAAAATAGTCGTGCTTGCATGGTGAGGAAGGGAATACCTTGGTTTGGCAGGGTGATGGGGAAGAAGTGTTATTTTGCAAGGTAGAAAAGGTGGTGACAGGGTGCGGATAGAGAATTGGTAGGGTGAGGAGTATTGACAAGGTGTAAAGTGACAGCATGGCAGGGTGAGGCAGGGAGGGGCATGGACGTACACCCTGCAGGACCGAAACGACCATTTATCACGCTGCCGCTCAGTTAAAGTGATATTGTGTCGCCCACCACCACCCAAACAACCCTTCCTGTCCCTCCCTCACTGTGCTCCCCGACGTGCCTCTCTTCCCCTCCCTCCCCCTTCCCCTCACCCTTCCTCTCACCCTCCCTTCCCTTCCCCTCACCCTTCCACTCACCCTTCCCCTCACCCTTCCCTCACCCTTCACGTCGCCAATACTAGTCTTGTTCCTTCAATACACAAACTCCTCATGATACACACACACACACACACACACACACACACACACACACACACACACACACACACACACACACACACAGACACACACACACACACTTTCCCTCATTCTCTGTGGTTTCCTCACCACTGCTCTGTCATTCATTCTGTCTAGGGTTTCCTTCTCGGGATCTCGGATCTCGGGATCTCGGGATCTCGGATCTCGGGATCTCGGGCGTAAGTGGTTATGTTTTTTTCCCCGGGAAATTGGTTAAAATCCCGGGATTCTTATTGTTGTTCCTTATCTCAGAACACTTTTCTTGTTGGGTAGGGCTTCAAAAGGGCATAGAATCTTTTTTTTTTTTTACAATGGCTATCTTTTCATGTCATTCTATATCACTGGATTTCTTTTGTGGCTAACAGAAGGCGATTGGCTGTTTGTGATTCTTGGAGAGTCATTGCATGAACAACCTTGGATGTGTGCGTGACTGTGTCTTGTGTGCACCGTACAGACAGACATTATTTTATGGTATTATCTAATTTTTTCTCCACTGGCCATTCCAGTGTTTCTTTAGGTTTTTGTAGAATGTGGCTTCCAGATGCCATTAACTGTGGAATTCTTATTCTTTTATAACAGCTAACTCTGAATGCAATTTCAAATGTCTGAGTTTCTTTTATGGCTAACGGAATGAGGATTCGATAATCAAAATTTTGCTTATTTAGTCAGATTATGTAGCGACCTATTTCTGCATCAGTATGCAAGTTAATGAGGAGAACATTGCTTCAGTGTCATAAAATTAATCAATTCAATTGCCTTTTAAATATATATATAGATACTACATTAATGAAGTATGTGGGGGTTCGCACTTCGCACAGTATTAGTTAGTACAAATATTACCTGATGCGGGAAATCCCGGGATCCCGGGAAATATCCTGGTTTGTCCCGGAATCCCGGGATGCTAAGAAACCCCCAAATAACAAACCCTAATTCTGTCCTCAATACATTCCATTACTATATCATCACCTCCCCACCTCACCAACACCCTATTCGTCCCCCACCCCTCCCCTCCCCCCTTCACCTTATCGTCATTCCTGCATTCCTCGGCACCCCCTCCATCACTCCATCACTCGACAATCCATCACGTCCATTGCCTCTATATTGCATCCACTCGACGCAATTTTTGTATCACGTTGTTTTCTTCCCCAACCTGGTGCTCCACGTCTCCCCGTGCCCCCGCCCAACCCCATACCAGGCAGCCAGTACCCCCCCCTTCCCCAACTCCTCCTCGCCCCCACCCCGGTCCATATTGGCGGCGGCACTAATTGTCGTGGGTCCATTAATAACAGTGACACACCGGCATCGCTGGCGCTTCATTTGTCACCGTGGCACTCTTGATAACTGGCCCCAGTTGGCACCTCCGCCTGTAATGAGTCGCTGCCGTACTGCTGTCTGCTGTGGTGGTGGTGGTGGTGGTGGTGACGGTGCAAGCCCTTGCTGCCTCCACACCACCACCACAACACCACCACCACCATCGTCACCATCATCATCATCACCATCATCGTAACACTCACACGCCCCTACCCCCTGCCTCCACCTCCATGTCTCCCGGTGTCCCCGTCATGGCCGCGCCTCGTCACTACCATGCCCTGTGTCCCTCCTCCCCGCAGCCCTGCCATGCCCCAATTGCCCCATGCCCTTCCTGCCCTCGCCCATAGCCATAACCTCCTCTCTCCCTCCCTCGTACTGCCATAGGAACTCTCGTCCCCTCACCACACTTCCCTAATTCCACCTGCCCCATCGCTGTCTCCCCCTCTGTTAATTCCTCTCCTCTCTCCATGTTAATTACCTTCAATATCCCCCTCTCCCCTAGCTCATGTCCCCTCTGTGCCGTCACAATCACCTCATGTCGTTACCGTGCTCTCATGTCCCCTCTGGCCCCCCATGTCCCCTCTGTGCCCTCATGTCCCCTCAGTGCCCTCATGTCTCCTCTGTGCCCTCCTGTCCCCTCTGTGCCCTCATGTCCCCTCTGTCCCCCCATGTCCCCTCAGTGCCCTCCTGTCCCCTCAGTGCCCTCATGTCCCCTCTGTGCCCTCCTGTCCCCTCAGTGCCTTGACCTTCCCCTCTCTGTTCCCCTCAGGCACGCCCATCAACCGGCTTCCCATCATGGCCAAGCAGGTGCTGGACCTGTACGAGCTGTACAAGCTGGTGGTGGAGCGCGGCGGCCTGGTGGACGTCATCAACAAGAAGCTGTGGCAGGAGATCATCAAGGGCCTCAAGCTGCCCTCCTCCATCACCAGCGCCGCCTTCACCCTCAGGACACAGTGAGTACTACCTAAGCTTTCTTATAGACTCCCACAGCCTCGCCTTCCCCTACACTTCCTTCCCTTGCCTCTCCTTATTGTTATAGACTCCCACAGCCTCGCCTCACCCTCACCCTACACTTCCTTCCCTTGCCTCTCCTCATATCCTTTCCTATCTTCATCTCCTTTCCTATCCTCATCTCCTTTCCTATCCTGTCTTTTCCTTCCTGCGTCTGTAGCCTTCTGCAGTCACTCCCTCCTAACTATTCCTTCTCTTCTCTTCTTTATTTGAGCAGGTTAAGAAGTCGTCTTTCTCGCCTTCTATCCTCTCCACATCTCCTTTCCTCTCCTCATCTACTTTCCTATCCTATCTTTTCCTTCCTGATCCAGTGTGTAGCTTTCTGCAGTCACTCCATCTTAACTTTCGTCTTTTCTTCTCTTCGCTGTTTGAACAGGATCAAGAAGTCGTCTCTCTCGCCTTCTCTCCTCTCCTATGTCTTCATTGTGGATGGAAACCTTAAACTGAATCTCCTTTGCAGGTCTCCTCTCCTCCTGCCTTGCCTTGTCGCCTATATAAGTAGAGTCCTCGTGTCTTCCCTTGCACTTCTTCGGTCAGTCTTTCCTCAGTATACACTTCTGCCTCCTTATAGCTCTTTCATATATTTTGTTCTTGTTGTTTTTGGATATGAAACGAAGCTGGTTAAGCGCTACAAATATGTATAGAGAAAGCTAAATTTCGCTCCCAAAATAGAAAAATATCAAAGTCCCAAGGAGGGCAGAATCAATATAGTTTTCGAGGCCTCTTGACTCTCCTATTTAGAAAGATTTTAAGTCGTAGGAAGGTGGAAAAAAATGCGATGATACATAATATTCTAGAATAACTCTAGGAAAGAAAATTGTAGTGTGTTCATAATCTTTACCCATAAATATGCATAAACCCCTTCACTCCCAGATCTTTCCTTTGCTGTAAAAAATCGTCTGTTGTTAGCCATAGAATAAGAAAAGTAACTTAATATACCAAATAGTTAGTCGACAAGGATACTAAACAGGTCATATCTATAAAATATTGCTTATATTCACAAAAAATCGTCTAATGGTAGTCAAATTAAAATGGAAATTAAGTTCTGGGCCTCAAGGGGTTAAAGTAAACAGTGATTGACCTCTGCGATTGTTACTGACTGGAAAACATGATAAAGTATGACTGCAATTTTACGTGTTCTGAATATAAACACACTTGATGATGATAGTATCAAAAATCATTCTTATAAACTTAACAAGAAAAATATAATTATGGTTATAGCAAGTTGCCATGATATCACTATCAATAGTCAGGCTGTTTAACCCCTTGCGACCCAGAGTGTAATTTGGATATCATTAGACGATTTTTAGTGAATATAAGCAATAAAATTATTATATATTTGACATGTTTAGTATCCTTGTCCACTAGCTCATTTGGTATATCAAGTTACATTTCGAAATTGTATGGCTAACAACAGACGATTTCATATAGCAAAGGAAAGATCTGGGCGTGAAGGGGTTAAATCAATCATCACAATATTACTAAATGTTAATGAAAATTTGTGATACATACATAATACAATCTACTCACTTCTTTACTTACCATAAAAGTTAAGAAAGTTTTGTGGTTACTGCTAATGTAAACTTTCAACACTTAAGGTTTTTTTTTCCTTTTAAGGCAATATGATAAAATAGATTATCTGTCCAACCCCTCACAAGAACATATTCATACGGGTGTCAACAATAATTAAAATTGAAAGTAAAAAAACCTGCTATTAACCACACTGTTTTAAGAAGACGTCTCTCAAAAAGTCTCTCAAAATCGCACTAAATAACAGTTAAAGACAATATAGTAGAATATAATCTCTCCCTAACACTCTACTTCTCGCAGGCTGGTGCTGAGTGCTGAGTGCTATTCTGCGTCTTGCCCTTCAGGAGGACACCTTTACCACCCTATCTTCCCTCCCCCACACCTGTTTCTTGAAGGAAAAGCAAGCAACCCTAATATCCCATGAGGAATCCAAACTAAGGGAACGCCAAATACATAAACACGCGTCTTGGAGGGATAACTGATCGTATGCGTGCGTGCGTGCGTGCGTGCGTGCGTGCGTGCGTGCGTGCGTGCGTGCGTGCGTGCGTGCGTGCGTGCGTGCGTGCGTGCGTGCGTGCGTGCGTGCGTGCGTGCGTGCGTGCGTGCGTGCGTGCGTGCGTGCGTGCGTGCGTGCGTGCGTGCGTGCGTGTGCGTGCGCGCGTGTGTGTGTGTGTGTGCGTGCGTGCGTGCGTGCGTGCGTGTGTGTGCGTGTGTGTGTGTGTGTCCTCCTCCTCCTCCTCCTCCTCCTCCTCCTAATTACTTGTACCACGTTACCCTATAATAAGCTCTGTATAGGGAGAACGGCCGGAGTGTTTCTATATCTTGACTACTGGGTGGGTGCTGGATCTAGGTTGGACCTAAGAGGTTGGAGTTGGGCCCGAGGTTCCAATCATCAGTGAAAATCATCCTTAATATTGCTCAAGTACGTCAACGCGAGGTGCTCCAGTAAGAGCATATTCTCCCGAGTCAGCGTCATGACTACCCTGAACATTAAGAAAGTGCAGTTCCTGCAGATTCTCGACGCGAAGCTGCCCACCACTCTTTGGGTCGGACCAAGAGGGTTCTTCTCGTGGCCTCTGCCAAGGTGCATACCCCTCAACCTCCAGCCGTGCTCCCTCTGCCCGCAGCCACGCCCCGGCGAGGACACTTATGTGTTGAGGCAGCAGCAGTTTAACACCAACGTCACCTTCACTGTGCCCAAGAGGAAAGGGGCTCAGTTCAAGGTAGAGTTGGTGCGGGGAGGGAAAAAAATCGTCAAGATGATAGTGAGCGTGCAGGAGTTGCTCGCCAAGACCTCCTCTGGCCCCGCCAAGTTCTACTTCCCGTCCCGCTGTTCGGATGACTACGCCTTTCTGTAGGTGGAGCAAACAACTCTCATCCCCGCAGAGATCAAGAAACACGAGATACAAAAGCCACTCAAGGCTGCCATGACCCTCATCCCCAAGACAGAGGCGCCACCTAAGGCTGCCATGACCCTCATCCCCAAGACAGAGGCGCCACCTAAGGCTGCCATGACCCTCATCCCCAAGACAGAGGCGCCACCTAAGGCTGCCATGACCCTCATCCCCAAGACAGAGGCGCCACCTAAGGCTGCCATGACCCTCATCCCCAAGACAGAGGCGCCACCTAAGGCTGCCATGACCCTCATCCCCAAGACAGAGGCGCCACCTAAGGCTGCTAGTACTTTGCCCAAGACAGAGGCGCCAACCAAGGCCCTTAAGACCCTCGTCCCCAAGACAGAGGCGCCACCCAAGGCTGCCAAGACCCGCAATCCCAAGACAGAGGCGCCAACCAAGGCTGCCAAGACCCACAATCCCAAGACAGAGGCGCCACCCAAGGCCGCCGGGACCCGCAATCCCAAGACAGAGGCGCCCCCCAAGGCCGCCGGGACCCGCAATCCCAAGACAGAGGCGCTACCCAAGGCTGACAGGACCCACAATCCCAAGACAAATGCGCCACCCAAGGCTGACAGGACCCACAATCCCAAGACAAAGGCGCCAACCAAGGCCGCCGAGACCCATAAACCCAAGACAGAGGCGCCACCCAAGGCCGCCGAGACCCACAAACCCCAAGACAAAGGCGCCACCAATGTCACCAATGGCCGCCGAACCAAGAAGAAGAGAAAGCATCGTTGATCAGAAACAGTAGAATTCAACACTGCAGCTGTCACTGTCAAGCCAACTCCCTGCAACAATGGGCTCGCTGCTCGCTGCTGACCACCGAGGCCAGGCAGTCGCGGCACCAGCTGAGAGCAGCACCGCCCCGCTCTTGGGTTTGGTCTCCCCGCTGCTCCGCTGCGGCCTTCCACTTGTCCTTCCACTTGTCCTTCCACTTGGCCTTCCACAAAATAACACTTACACACCAAACGTGTTAAGAAAAAAAATACAGAATGGTGTTTAGGATCCTTTTCGTTTATGATGACTTCACTTTTAAATCTATTTCAGTCTCAATAGTGCGAAGTTTTTTTCTCAATTTTTGTTTTCTTTAAGTACAACTCTTTGTAAATAAACTCTTAGCTAATATGAGACTTACAAAGCTTTATCTTTATTATTGAATCACTGGACTGGAGAAATTTATAAAAATAATCGAAATTCTAAATTTTTCTGTACAAGTTCTCTCCAAAAATGTTACCTTGTCAACTCCATCGACGTCTCTCTATTTTATTTTATTAGTTTTCATAATGAATCAATAAGCCTGACTAGTTTATGAAAGAATTTTTTTTTTCTCTCTCTCTCTCTCTCTCTCTCCTCTCTCTCTCTCTCTCTCTCTCTCTCTCTCTCTCTCTCTCTCTCTCTCTCTCTCTCTCTCTCTCTCTCTCTCTCTCTCTCCCCCCACACACACACATACAGACACACAAACTATTGCATCACCCTCGCTAATCAAGAATCTTTACTGTGAATACTAAACACGCGACCAACGATTATTATTTAATATGGTCAAAATGCACTAAGGAGGCCACGCCCCCTGCCTCCTCCCCATTTTTTACGGGGCAGCTGATTGGTGCATTCAATACTCAACATGTGTACAGATTACTCGTATCATCATCACTACCAAACACACCATCACCATTACATAACAGCACGTGCCCACTGGGTATTTTGACTATATTAACCTCTTGAGGCCCAGAGCGTAATTTCCATTGTTATTTGGGCACCATTAGACGAGTTTAATGAATATAAGTAATATATTCTATAGATATGACCTTTTTAGTATCCTTGTTCACTAACTAATTTGGTATATTAATCTACTTTTTGTATTTCTATGGCTTACAACAGTGTATATTTATAGCAAAGGAAAGATCTGGGCGTGAAGGGGTTAAATAAAATATACTATAAGGACAAACCCTAACCACGTCAGCAGGGCGCGGCGCAGGGACAGCCTCGCCGTGCCAGCCCAGCAGTCAGTAGCAGGGAGGCCACTCCTTGGGATTTTTTTGTCTATCTTGGGATTTTGGTAGGGATAATTCAAGTATTTCTCCAGTAGTTTATCTCAGGGTAAGCACATGTACCGTATTTAGGATTCAGTGTCAATGTTTTTTTAAGGACTTCGGGATATTTTTGTTTATCTTGGGATTTTTTGGGGTCAGTCTTGGGATTTCTGAAAATTTAGAGTGGCAACTCGGGTCAGTAGGTACTCACGCCAGTCTGCACGCCGCCTCTGTGACCGCCACGCCACCACCCACGTACCTGAGGAAACAGAGAATATTCATTAACTCAGTGCTAAGTGTATTATCCCCTCCTCTAACTGACTGTCTTTAATCTTTAAATCACCGCCGCAATGATGCTTCTCGTGCTGTCTTCTACCGTTATTTTCATGCTTACTTTTTTTTTTTTTTTTTTTTTTTTTACATCACAGGGAACTGGCCAAGGGCACAACAAAAATGGGTAACACAAAGCCCGCTTAGTTGCCAGTCCCTATAAAGAAGACAGTAAGAGAATAAAATAAAAACAGGGGTAGGCCAATTTAGTTCGGGAGGTGTCTTGTTACTCTTCTTTTGAAAAAATTTAAGTCATAGGAAAATGGAAAAATAGAAACAGGAAGAGTTCCAGATTTTACCAGTGAAAGGGATGAAAGAGTAAAGATACTGATTAACTCTTGATCACTGCTCTTCTGAACTTGCTAATAATTGTAAATCCTCCTCCCGTGGCCTCACTGCACTAGACTTTCTATTTACTCTCATCTCTATTCTGTCCATCTTACTAATGCAAGAGTTAATCAGTTTCTTCACTCTTTCATCCCTTTCACTGGTAAACTCTGGAACTCTCTTCCTGTTTCTATTTTTCCACTATTCTACGACATTACTTCGAGAGAGGAGTATCAAGACACCTCCCGAACTAAAGTTGCCCACCTACTTACAGAAATATCTCACTGTCTGCTTTATAATGACTGACAACTAGCAGGTTTTTTGTTATTTCTTACTTTTATTGCTTTGCCTTTGGCCAGTCCCTTATAATGTAAACAAAATAAAATGTGCTTTACTGTTATGTCCTTGCACTCACAACACACAAATGCACACACACACACACAAACAAACAAACAGACAAACAAACAAACAAATATACACTTATAAGTTGTTGTATTGGTAGTTACTTATCTGGTCTGAGTTAAAATGGTACTTCAAGTTTATACACATTTATTGGTTATGTCAGTAAAGGAACACTGAATATTACAACCAGAATATAATGAACCAGCCGGCGAAGGAGCTCTGCGAGAGATGCGTGTTGATGAGTCCTTGTTCTGAGAGCTTGTGTCTCCCCCTCCCTGGCTTCTGTTCCTTTTCTATGCTCGGTGGAAGTGTTGTTGTCTCCTTTGTTGATTCTTGAATAATGGGATTAACACTGCACAATGCTGATTCCATACAACAGTCCTTTGGCCTACTTGGATCAAGCGTTGTGAATGCAAGCTAGACATGGTTCCCACGGACGAAAGATAGCAGGAAAACTATAAGTATAATTATATATATATCACATATATATATAATTATATGTTTATAAGATTTCTAAAAATACGCTGGTTCCTTTGATGTTAATTACATCAAAATATTCTGTATAGAAACTATAATACTAGTTACACTTCCATTGATAATAGTTTTAATCTAATAGTAATAGTTATGCATGAAATTATATTTGTTTGAAGTGATAACTGACTGACATTGCTCGGGACGCTAAATAATTTGTCCCCAAATTAGGTATACAAGGAGGAGCGATGATAAGAAAAGAGCTTAATAATTCTATCTAACCAAAAAAAACTATATACATATCTACAATACATACAGAAAAAAAAAAACTCTAAACTTATCAAAGTATGACATTAAAATTTCTAAAAAGAACATGAAGATATTTACTAATATAAGTATGACAGTCTATGACAGAGACTCGGCGACCTGTACATATGCCTTCAGTTCCAATAAAATACGTCTATTGCGCATATGACAATAGAAAAATACAATGGATTGAATAAGTATGAGGAACAGGGGAAGGGACATTGTTGAATAAAGAATGGGGGGTTGATAAAGCGTAGGCCACTCCAAGTCCGGTAGCGAGTCATTAATATACGCTAAAAGTTCAATTTTTCTAGAAGTGATTTTTACAGTTGCGAGTGGAAAAACAGCTGGCAGGGAAATTGGGTGCAGTATTGACAAAGAAATATTTAGGAACCCTTGGTGATGTCTACTTGGAAGTGTAATTACCAGAGTGGAGTCGACATGGCACGAGTCATGAGTCACATAAGCGTCTTTAACCATGACATTTACTGGTAATACATCAGGACAGGAGACTGTCACCGAGGTGGATTCTAGAAAAAAGAAAAACTGCCAAGGATGAACATGGTGATGTAAGATCTTAGTGTCCTCCAAAGGACTGAAAGAACAAAAACTGGGAACGGAAGCATTCCGTATTAAGGCAATCTGACATTGAGCCGTAGAGGCATCTAGAATTGTGAAAAGATAAGCAGGGCATAAGGTTAAATGATAATATGACGCATGACATTCTGCCAAGACCGTAGATGAGATGTGAGATACATGCATGTAATTCTCTGAGATTAGAAATGAGGTCTTAGGTAAGGCTACAGTGAACAGAGAACCATTCATTACTGTTGGGAAGGGCAAAAACTTAAAAACAGTAAAACTATCATGGGATTTGAAAGGAATATGCACCACAATCCCATCTAGGGTTAAAGTACTCCAGCAATGGGTAAAAAAAATTCCAATTTGTCACCAAAAAACAGCGGAATTAGAGACAAGTGGTCCGTGCCCAGTTAATGGCATCCAAAAATTGTCGGGGCTAAAACAGATTTTCGCTAAAAATTCCCCGCGAGTTTTGATGAGAATTTTAAAAAAACTTATGAAACCCTTTGCCAATCTCAAAAAACTGTAACGCTTGAATTTCGTAGCCAACGTTAACGTTTTCCAAATAGTGTTGATGTCATGGGCGGGGTTTATGATTTTCCCCAAAAAGTCTTTTCCCCTTAACTGTTGATTTTGATGTCCCAAAAAGTTTTTTTTAGATTACGTTCGTTTGAGGCACCCGACCGTGGCATTAAGGTCTTTTTAAACCCTGACTCTATTTTCTCTAGGTTTTTAACACGTTCCGTACCAACAAATACACCCCCAAAAATGACACCTCCGGGTCAAAAAGCCTTTTTCCTAATTGATGTTTTCCCGGATAGGACAGTCTCGGAGGGAACAATTCAAAGTTTCGCAAAGGTTTTGGGGCAACCCCAGTTTCCCTGAAAGCAGGCTAACATGGGCTCAATTTGGTAACAATATCCCGGAAGAAACCCACGGAAGCGGATCCCCTCGTCACGCGGAGAACATTTGACCTTTTCCCCAAGCGATTTTTTTAACTGAGTAATTTTCGCTTTTACAAACTTATCCACAAGAGGATAAACCATTCAACATCTTCTAAAATGAGAATTTTTTTTGCTTCTAAAGAAGGACCTTGGCGGACTATGCATCATAAAATTTGTCACCCCCCAAAAGGGGAAAATACATTTGTGGGAGCGTTGCAGGAGGTATACACGACAAATGCGACCATGCGTTGGGGTAGAATTTTCACAAAAAAAACAATACTTAGATAATTAAATCAACGCTGTAAAAAAAAGGGAAATTAATGGTAGGAAGGAATGACTTACTGCCGCGGTGTGTGACCTCGTTTTGACGATAATTTTTTGTAGCTGTGAGTGTATCAACAACTACTGGTGTGCCCTGTTTTCAAATTGGGTTTGGGGTAAATCTTCCCCTGTATCCAATCCTCTAGCTACGCGTTAACCTGGTCTATATGAACGTCTTTCATGGTACTTAAAAATGTGTTTATTTATTTTAGCCCATGTTCAATGAAATGACCCTGAAAGGGTCTTAAATGTTGGATCAAACTTGACGTCAATTTTTTGCCCCTAAAAATATACGCATACCTATAGAAATTGGGCTTTTCTGCTGTGTAGGGGCGTTGGTATTAATCAGTTTTCCCTTTGGGACAAGTCAATAGCGTCTGTTACACGTTTGAAATTTTCTAAAAAATCATACTCTAACCGAACGTAGTCATAAAAATTATATATTGGCTGTGAACCTTGCTCAAAGAGTGTAAGGGTAGTTTTTTGTCTTGCCCAAAGACAACGAAATGAGGTGTTTCACAATAGTTTTGGTAATGAAGGTTAAGGGTGGCAGACACTTGAGGCCCCACTCTCCCAAATGTGAACTGTGGGTTTTGTGCCAAAGACTTAAATAGTAAATAATTTTTCCTTTTTTGTTTTCGCCCATGCCGTTGCGCTGGGTGAAACTAGTTATGTTACATTTATTTATGGTGAAGAGTTTCAAATTTCAGTTAGAATTTGTTTGTTAAACCGGGTACCATTGTCCGAGGCAATTGGTGGTGTTTAATTTAAAAAAAAAAACTTCTCCGTAAGTGCTGTTGAAAACTGTTCGACCCCGTTTTGTTTTTCGGGGGTCCCAACACCGAAAATTTTGAAAATGATTTTGGCTATAATAATATTGAGAACCAGATTCTTTTGGGGGATTTTTAGCAAGTTTGGCTATGGTCCCCCAAGGCCTTTAGGTGTGGGAAAAAGTGCATAGGGGCGGGTTTTCCCAAAACTAAAAACCCTTTGTTTCAGCGCGGGACTGAATTTTCTATGTGCGCAAAAATATCACGGCGCAAAAGGGCCCAAAAAAGTATTCTAAACGTGCTTGATGCAAACCTATTTTTCCCCCAGGGTGACCCCAAGGCTAGAACATGCAAAAGGGAAAGAAATCTTGGTAAAATTAGACGGACTATCGCGGGTCCGGGCTTTTCGTTCCTTCTTGTCGTGAGATAGTATCCGCCCCAAAAAAGTTTTGATTTTAACTGAACTGGGAAGGGAAAACGGGTAATTTTAGGCAATTGGTATACCCCTGACTCCAAGTAAAAGTGATGGGAGAAAAAGGGAAATAAATTCGCTGTTCCTTTTCAATTTGGGAATAACGTTTTTTGTTTTTTATGTTTTGGTTGATCAGGTGTTGCAGTTAAAAGCGCAATCCGTGACAATGAATCACCCCACAATATTTACTTTGCCGGCAGATCCCAAATTTTTTGGGTTAAAGTCTAGTATCGTCAGGCCCAACGAGCAAATTTCCCTGATAATTTTTTGGAATTGAAAAATTCATACTGGGCATGGTCTTTTTTACAAGAACGTCATCCCATAAATGAAGATTTGAAATTTTTTAAAAGACCAACGACCCCCAGAGCTTCCTTTGGGTTGTTGAATAGTTACGCTCTGGGGGATTAAAGGGTTTTCTGGCATAAGCTAATGCACGCCATTTCCCCTCTGTCACCCCTTCTGCATCAGAACACCCCCCGGGCCCGATATCCGTGATCGTGAAGAGTGGAAAAATGACGTGTTAATAGGGTAAGCAAGGCGGGGCACACAAAACAATCCCTTTTAATTTAAAAAATGCTTGCTCTTGTGGGTTTCCCATGAAAATTCTACATTTTTCTTTAAGAGATGTGATAGGGACTTCAATGGAGAAATCCTGATTAATGCGTAAAAACACTGGGGCCCAAAAACTTTCAGGGCTTTGCTTTGTTGGGGTTGGAAAAAATTTAAATTTGCATCAACCTTTAAATTTTTAGTATGCAAACCCTTTGATCCAAAACGACCCCAAAAAAAAATTTTTTCCTTCAGAATGAAAATTTTGAAATTTTTTCCTTTTTAAATTTGCATCTTTAAGGCAGGTACTTTGTCTATGTTCGTAATGAAGGTTTTATCAGGGTACAAAAAAATTAATCGTCCAGAAATGCAAAAAATGTATTCCTAGTAATTCTGAAAAAAATGTTTATGAATATGAAAAGTAGTGGTGCCCCAGCTATTCCAAATGGTGCTTTTTGAAAGCTAATGGGCCCGAAGGGTACTAACGTGTGAGGCCTTAGATATTTTATCTAATGGGGCCTGCCAGTATCCCGACAAGGTCCCGGTTGAAACACTTTCTTTTCAGGCCCCAGGACTGAGAATATCCTGCAATACGGGAGGATACCTGGTTCTTGACAAAAATTATTTTGGGCCCAAAATCAAGCCGGTCGCCATTCGCCTGTTTTCTTAGGGGTTAAAAATAATGGAAAAAACCATGAGGGTGGGTGGTTCAATAAAATTTCCTCTAACATTTGTTTAACCCCCTGCCCAAGTTAGACCTAGTGAGGGGGTAACCTATATGTGGAATGTAGATAGGTTGGATCGGGAGCAAAGGAAAGTGATGTGAAAGAGGTTTGTCTGCCTAAAGAATCACCCTTTTATGGCAAATTTTGTCTATTTCCGTTATACCGCATAGTGCTTTTCTTTACTCGGAAAAAACCATTCCTTTTAAAGGAAGGGCTGAGTGCTTCTGTACACACGGCATGATCATGGCAGGGTCACCAGTTTTAAAATGGGAATACGGCAAAGTCGCAACAGACCCCCCTGAGATGGGGGGGATTTCAAAAACAGCCCAAATACGTTCCCATGTGCAGCTTTAAGGCACGGGATTTTTATGAATGTACATTTTGCAATGCCCTTGGTATTAACACTACACAACGCTGATTCCCTGAAAATTTAATTCACACGTATGATTCACTCAAACTTACCTCGCATTCATCACTCACCTGCAATTTCAAAAAAACCCCAAAAAATTCGCGACCCTTTAGAGAGACTTCTCCCATAGACAGCCACGAAAAGTCTTAGAATCTTGTGAAGGGCAGAGAAAACCCTAGGGGTTTAACAGGAAAAGGTTTGTGTTACACGCGAAGTTTTTTCAACGGAGCGTCCAGTGATGGCCCCTCGGGCAAACTGTTTGTCATTTTCGTTTTAAATTTTATAGCTTGTATATTTTCAGATGAAAAATAACACTGGTGAAAGGGTTTTTGTCTCTGGGATAATGTTCCAAAAAACCTTTTCCCCTGTAAGTGTGGACAAACTTTAGCATTCCCTTCATTGTTGAAATACCTACAGGGGGGTCACAGGGAATGATAAACCCTCATATATGGAAAAAAATTTAGTTGGGTCGAAATTCTCAAAATTCGTGAAGCCATCCTTTCCAAGAAGGGAAAATTTTTTATTATCCAAACTGTCAGTCTGAGGCGGGGGGTTCTAAGAAAAGGACAGTTTTGACGTTTACGTAAAACCCGCAGCGTATCCTTTTCCAAAATTTGGCTCCGCCCTGTGTCCGAAAAAAGTTAAAGCTCTTTTTTGTGTATGAAGCCCGTGAGGACTCGTATAATGTAGATGTTCCTTTTAATACCTGGTAAATCTCATTATTAGTAATGTCACTTTAAGGTACCTGTCAATGCTTTTTTTAAGAGGAGCTTAAGATAGGGGGCTCCCCTTTTTGGCATGGGTAAAGGAAAAAAATGTTATTACTGTAAATTCTGGCGAAAATTGATATGGAAAAATTTTTGGGTGCACTTATGAGACACTCGGTTTTCGTGGGGGGTTTGGTGACGCGTGACCGCCCCCCGGGGGGTGCACGATTGCTGCTGTGCTGTGAGCGCTTTAAAACACTCTGATGTGTGTGTCCTGGATTGTGAAAGGCACAGTACTTTGGCGTTCACCACTCTACAAGAGAGGTGTTGACCGGAAATGTTTCAAAGGAGCAGAAAAGTTCTGGTACCGTAGTTTTTTTGGTACCCCTGACTGACCGCGATACTGATCTCGCTCTTTACTCGGCGAACGCATATTCCGTCGGTTTGCGAGTAATTTCTTTACTGTTCACGCCCGGGGAACGAAACCGGGAAAAAAATCTGGACTTTTTTACCTTTTTTTTGAGGGTTTGGAAAAACAGGTTTTTTGAGCACCCGGTTGGGAAAGACGGGACCTTGACGGGCATATTATAGCCCTACGAATGGCCTGGGCATCAATGTTTTTTTGGTGGATAAAAAAATTTGTGCATGTTCCCACAATGACTATTTTGGCAGTAAGGGACCTTGAAAAATTTTTGGTATGCAGAGGGGAAAGCCTTGTAAGGGAAAGGTTGTAAATAAGAGTACCTACGACTCCAGGTCATTTTACTGTCCCATCAACCCCTGGGGGTTTGGCAAATACATCCTTATTCCCCCCCTAGTCTGACGCTGCCAAGGCGTCATAAACTTATGGGGGTACCCTGTCTCGAAAAAAGAAGAAATTTAAAAAAAGAGGACTAGGGGCCAACTTGGACGCGTTTCAAAAGAGTTACGAAAAACCTTTCTGAAATTTTTATAGTTCTTGCAATTAGAAAAAAATCAGAGGTAAGATTGACTGGGGGGGCATTGGGGGTCGCCACTTTTTCTTTGTAGTTATTTTTCCTCGTCATTTGTGAGTGACGTTTTCGGGTAAATCCCAGATTCCGCCCCAAAAAAGGGATAGACGACGCCGTCTTCATCCTGCCCGGAATTTTGGGCCTGTAATAGTGTCAGGATGATTTCACTGAATTACTAGTACTCCCTTGTGAGAGGGAGAGGTAAGATTTACCGGGAAAGGGAGGAGTCAGGTGCGTATTTTGATCCAACCTGTGAACCCCAACGTTTAAAAACGTCCTGTTTGGGGCACTATGTTTTGGGTCACTCTGTTGTGGGCCTCTGTTGTGGGCACTCTGTTGTGTTGCTCCCCAAAGTCACTGGTTTCCCCTCAATAAAAGATAATAAAATTTTGGGCCCCCCTAAACATAAAAAAAAAAACTCTAACTGAAAGGATAAAAAGAAAAATATAACTAAAACTGTAATGGTTACTTTCTGATAGTAATACTGGTGTAAGGTGGTAGGGATAGGGTCACACACAGGGCAGCGATTTATGAAAATGGTGATTTCGGTCGGCAGGAGAAGGAACCCTTGACCGGTGCTCTGATGGAAGGAGTCCGTCGCCGTACACCGCAAATTTTGTCAAAGATTAATATAAAAACACCCAAAAATTTAAAAAAAAATATACAGATAAGATTAAAATTGTTTACTCTGCGGAGCGAGAGGGGTGGTGGTGTTGTCCGATGGCGGGGGAGTGTGTGTTGCCTTTTGTTGCCTGGGGGAAGGACTCTCTGGTAGCGTCGAGTCAGCGTATGTTGATTGGGTTTTGCGACGACCTCTTGATCCGTGGTATGTGCTGAGTTGAAAGATGTCTGCTGCACACTCTCTTGATTGTGGTTGTGGTTGGAGAAACATTGAAACATTTGAAACATTTGAAACATTTTATTATGCCTTATAAACGGTACAAAATAGTTAAGATATAAGGAGAGGTTGTGGTTGTAGAGGTTATGGTATTGGTTGTAGTTGTAGAGGTTGTGGTCGTAGCTGTAGTTGTAGAGGTTGTGGTTGTAGCGCCGGCTTGGTTGTGGTATTACTTGCTTGATGAAGATAAAAGTGGGTATCGTAACACTGTTGCTTGTGTTATAAGACTGATATAATTCAGTCACCACCGCTTGCCACCATTATAAGTTGTTGTATTGGTAGATACTTATCTGGTCTGAGTTAAAATGGTACTTCAAGTTTATACACATTTATTGGTTATGTCAGTAAAGGAACACTGAATATTACAACCAGAATATAATGAACCAGCCGGCGAAGGAGCTCTGCGAGAGATGCGTGTTGATGAGTCCTTGTTCTGAGAGCTTGTGTCTCCCCCTCCCTGGCTTCTGTTCCTTTTCTATCCTCGGTGGAAGTGTTGTTGTCTCCTTTGTTGATTCTTGAATAATGGGATTAACACTGCACAATGCTGATTCCATACAACAGTCCTTTGGCCTACTTGGATCAAGCGTTGTGAATGCAAGCTAGACATGGTTCCCACGGACGAAAGATAGCAGGAAAACTATAAGTATAATTATATATATATCACATATATATATAATTATATGTTTATAAGATTTCTAAAAATACGCTGGTTCCTTTGATGTTAATTACATCAAAATATTCTGTATAGAAACTATAATACTAGTTACACTTCCATTGATAATAGTTTTAATCTAATAGTAATAGTTATGCATGAAATTATATTTGTTTGAAGTGATAACTGACTGACACACTGTCTGTATCTGTCAGAATCTGACTGTGGTCTAGAAAGCGGTGTGGCATTTTGTGCGTGGTTTCAATTTTCGTTTTCTTGAACAGAGTTAATAGATATATAAAACGAAATGATCAGATATTTTTAGTAGATCTTAGACATGCTGCCGTCTCGACAACATTCACTGCACCTTTACTTAACTACGATATAATAACGATGAAAAGTATTTTCCATGACGGACACTTTGGTAGATCGAATTAGTAACGTTTAAATCACTAAAACTTTGCTATGTAGGCCTATACCTAATTATACATAACAGTAAATTATTCATATTGTAATATTTAAACACTGAATTATCTGCCGAGAACAACAAGGTGTTTCCAGGTATTTTCCCCACGGCAAACTTTTCATAGTATTATAATAAACTTTAGAAAAATGATAATTCAGCAGCCAGCAATAACTGGCGTGGTGGTCCTGGCCACCGTGCTGAGCCTCGCCCTGGGCGGGAGGCTGGAGTCTGGCGCGCTCAGCGCCGAAGAGGTGGAGGTCGCCCTGGTCCGCACCCAGCGGCGCCTCCACGACCACCTGCTCCACATGGAGGAGCACAATCAGCGCCACCGGGCGCTGATGGAGTCCACCCAGGTGGACATGGCACGTCTGATGGACGTGACCTCCGTGCTGGAGGTGCTGCAGCGCATCAGCATCTCCAGCGCGAGGGACCTGCGTGCTCTGGCCAAGAGCGCCGAGGACAAGGGCGACGCACGCCTGGAGGAAGAGCAGCAGGCGGCGGAGCGCGAGGAGAGGGCAATGTCCCTCCTCGCCCGCCGCAGGACCCGAGCCAAGGCACACCTGAAGGACGCCAAGGAGGACCTGCTTGCCGTGAAGGACGCCGTCGAAAAGCAGACAAAAAATCTGCGCGACAAAATTAGCATCACACAAGCAGAGGCAGACAGTCTCCTGAACCTGGCACAGGAGACTGACCAGAAAGTGGAAGCCACTCGATCCCGGGAAGACCCTTCTGCTGCCACGCCGCAGCAGCCCGTGGCAGACAGGGATCACAGCAGCAGCAACATCACTGCTGAGTTCCTTAGTGTACATAATGAAGCAGAATATTCCCGGCACACGGCCTGGGAGACTGCCTGGGAGATCGTCCTATCTGACACTGGCGAGGGCGTCTCCCCTATGACACTGGAAGGGAGTCTCATCCCCAAGAGATCCTTCTCGTGGCTCCTATACCTGCACGCCGCCGTGAGCCTCGTTGTTGCCGCCAGCAGGCTGTGGGATCGGCTGCGTGTGCGCCGCCCCCGTGTGCACTGAGGGGCCAAGGTCACCAAGGCTAAGGGAATATGCTTGGCCTTGGCTGTCACTGCCCCCCACCCCACCTGACACACGCGTGTGGCTGTTGAGTTTGCGTCACTGCAGCCACTTACACCTCCAGACACTTGACTCCAACACACCTGAAAGACCCTCCATGTATATCAATTTCTCTATTTTTTTTTTTTTATTCATTTATAAAGAAGTTCTCAGATCCAATATCATAATAGCATCTCTGCACCTCACATCTCTCTCACAACTTATCCTGTCTCTATGCTCTTCACGCCAATGTCACGTCACGTCTATGTTTTCCATTGGATCACAATGGATCTATCTTGTATATTATTCGGCCACAACTCTATTCTTGTATCATCCCCAAATGCGACAGAATTTACTCGATTTGCCAGAATTCGGCATATGATTACAAACTCAAGAAGTTCTCTCTCTCTCTCCTCCCCGTCCCCTCTCTCTCTCTCTCTCCTCTCTCTCTCTCTCTCTCTCCCCTCTTTACCCATCTATCCATCCACACGGCCCATCCTGCGCTCACCGCTCCCTTATCCCGCGTCCTTCCACCTCAGGACGTTACTGTAAATTGGAGTGTGAATTAGTGATGAGAAGCGACCACCACCTCCTCCTTCTCCTTCTCCTCATTCTCTTCCTCCTCCTCCTCCTTCTTCTCTTTCTTCTTCTCCTTCGCCTCTCCCTCCTCCTCCTTCTCCTCTTCTTCCTCCTCCTCCTTCTCCTTCTCCTCCTCCTCCTCCTCCTCCTCCTCCTCCTCCTCCTCCTTCGCCTTCTCCTCTTTCTCCTCCTACCTTTCCTCCATTCTCACATTTTTTTTTCTCTCTCTCTCTCTCTCTCTCTCTCTCTCTCTCTCTCTCAACTCTCTCCTCTCTCTCATCCCCCTCTCTCTTCCTCCTCTCTCTCTCTTCTCTCTCTCCTCCTCTCTCTCTCTCCCCTCTCTCTCCTCCCCTCTTCTCTCTCTCTCTCTCTCTCTCTCTCTCTCTCCCCTCTTCTCTCCTCTCTCTCTCTCTCTCTCTCTCTCCCTCACCAGCCTCATCTCTTCCTCCTCTTCCCTCCTTCCTTCTGTCTCGTCGTTCCTCCTTGCATTCGTGCCTCCAATCCTCGTCTCCTTTCCCCTTGCCTCATTTTTTTCGTTTTGTAGGTTTGAAGGCAGAGGAAGTGGAGAAAAGCCTATATACCGCGTTATATTATTAATGATTAGGATTAGTGTATACTTTTATGTGTTGTATATTTTCTCTGTTGTATTTTGTTGTTTAATATTTGTATGTAATAACTTTTTGTCATGTTATTGAGACGAAGCACTGGGTGACAAATTATTTTAGGTTATTTTAGGTATATTTTAGCTTTTTTTTTGGTTTATTTTTTGGTTTGTTTAGGTTATTTTAGGTTTATTTTAGGTTATTTTAGGTTATTTTATATTATTTTAGGTTATTTCTGCAGCTGTTTGGCATTCGGAAATTGGTTTCTTTGGCAATGCTTAACCCCTTCACGCCCAGATCTCTCCTGTGCTATATAAAATCGTCTGTTATTAGTCATAAAATTACAAAAAAGTAATTTAATATGCCAAATTAGCTAGTGGACAAGGATACTAAACAGGTCATATCTATAAAATATTGCTTATATTCATTAAAATCGTCTAATGGTACTCAAATTACAATGGAAATTTCCTTTTGGGCCTCAAGGGGTTAAATCTCCCCTTTTCTGTCACTCTAATGGGACTCTCAAGCCTAATTTTTCGCTCTCCTTCATATTTGATCTAAAACACGTGTTTACCAAAAGTGCAGTCTTACACGTGCCTGGTGGTTGAAAAAAATGTCTGCATTATAACTAAATTCTTTGATTTTCTACAGCGCTTATCATGCTTTAGATTGAAACGTTGAGGTGTGTGTGTGTGTGTGTGTGTGTGTGTGTGTGTGTGTGTGTGTGTGTTACTCACCCATGGTCTTGTCCACGCGAGCTGGCTCGCGATCGCCAGTTTTCACCCTCTCAGTGCGAGCTTGGAGCTCATTATTACCGATCTTTGGGCAATGCTGGGACCTCACACACCACACACCCCATCCCCTTGCTCAAGGGGGACAGTAACCGCCTGAATTTGTCAGTGAAAAATCCCCGGGAGCACGAGGATTCGAACCGCCTACCCACAGAATGGGAGCCCGTCACGTTATCAACCTGACCATCGAGCGGTGTGTGTGTGTGTGTGTGTGTGTGTGTGTGTGTGTGTGTGTGTGTGTGTGTGTGTGTGTGTGTGTGTTTTATGGCGGAAAATTATAACAGTGACAAAGCAAATCGGAGAGAGAAACAAAATGTATATATATATATATATATATATTATATATATATATTATTATATATATATATATATAATATATATATATATGAAGAGAGAGAGAGAGAGAGAAGAAGAGAAGAGAGAGAGAGAGAGAGAGAGGAGAGAGAGAGAGAGAGAGAGAGAGAGAGAGAGAGAGAAGAGAGAGAGAGAGAGAGAGGAGAGAGAGAGAGAGAGAGAGAGAGGTAAAGCAATTGATGATGATAATGCTGATGGAGACGGGACAGAATAGAGGAGCAAGGCAAGGCGATATGACCTTGAGATCTAAATGAAGAAAGGTGCAGAAAAGGGTCTGATAGGGGAAGGTGTGACGGGGCGAGGCGGGGCGGGGTGGGGCGGACACGTAAATAGGAGGGTTTGGGGCGGAGGAGGATGGGGGCGTAGGAAGGGAAGGGGATCTGAAGGGACGGCTGGGCTTCTGGTTGGGGGTTGAGGAAGGGTTGAGGGAGAGGTAAGGGAGGGCTGAGGTACTGCGCTAACCACTTATCAAGACCCATCGTTGCTATCTCTTTAAATACTTGGATTTCCTGATGAATTATGCATGTGTGGAAGGGAAGGCATGGGATGATGGGCAGGAGGAGGTGGAGGTTGTGCTCATCTCCACAACTGACGTGGCTCCTCCTCCTCCTCCTCCTCCTCCTCCTCCTCCTCCTCCTCCTCCTCCTCCTCCTCCTCCTC
This sequence comes from Chionoecetes opilio, assembly GCA_016584305.1. Taxonomy (NCBI): domain Eukaryota; kingdom Metazoa; phylum Arthropoda; class Malacostraca; order Decapoda; family Majidae; genus Chionoecetes; species Chionoecetes opilio. The sequence continues at coordinate 139,559 of JACEEZ010008867.1, read as the reverse complement.
CTCCTCCTCCTCCTCTTCCTCCTCCTCCTCTTCCTGACGTAATAAGGTGCGTCTGGACGTTATGTAAATGAGGCGGCGCATTAGATGTGTAATTACGATGGCATTAATAACCCGAGGGCGCGGCGCGAAGGTCGCTTCTGCTGCTTCCCACCCGAAGGACTCCCACGGAAATCCCACCTTGACGTGATGGCCCCGAAGGCGAAGAAGAAGAAAAAAAGAAGAAAAACAGAAAACAGACATTCATAAAGCTTTCGTGATTAGTATTTGAAATGAAAGGCTATATTTTTTTTTTGTGGTAATGTATTGAAGTGATTTTACTGAAGGAATGAAGAAAACAGAAAACAGACATTCATAAAGCTTTCGTAATTAGTATTTGAAATGAAAGGCTGTATTTCTTTTTTGTGGAAATGTGTTGAAGAGATTTTACTGAAGGAATGAAGAAAATGAACCGAAAAAAAACTATATGAAGAAAACTATATGAAGAAAATTAACCGAAAATAAACTATATGAAGAAAATGAACTGAAAAATGGAGTAGGTCTATATGAAATGTATGCCTATGATGGGGTGCTTGTCTAGTTTTTCTTGTGATAATTATTGGAAAGTAGTTGATATTTTGCACGGGTGGATTACGGAGAATGTTTAGTGATAAAAGCTGAAGCTCAATGATGAAACCAATGATTACCAATGATGAAAGTCTAGATTAGTTTACTATTGAAATTTTGGATATAAATGTCTATACCAAATTAGCATACATGAGAAAAAAAGTTTGTAGTGAGACTAAACCGATACTTTAATAGGAATGTGTCCTGAAAAATAAAGGAACTGAATTGAAACTGAAAAATGGAGGAACTGAACTGAAACTGAAAAATGGAGGAACTGAACTGAAACTGAAAAATGGAGGAACTGAACTGAAACTGAAAAATGGAGGAACTGAATTGAAACTGAAAAATGGAGGAACTGAACTGAAACTGAAAAATGGAGGAACTGAACTGAAACTGAAAAATGGAGGAACTGAACTGAAACTGAAAAATGGAGGAACTGAACTGAAACTGAAAAATGAAGGAACTGAACTGAAATTGAAAAATGGAGGAACTGAACTGAAATTGAAAAATGGAGGAACTGAACTGAAATTGAAAAATGGAGGAACTGAACTGAAACTGAAAAATGGAAGAAAATGATAAGTACCTCCCTTTTTATTGAAACAAGAAAAAAAGCAACGAACACGTGCATAAGCAAAGCGAGAAAAACTAGACAAATACCGCTAGAAAGCTAGATAAAGACCACATTTAGTTATCTAACTAAATACCGCGAATCTCTAGCTGAATTTCGCAGCAAAAACTAGTTAGCTAAATACCTCAAAAAATGTAAAACATATCCACTCGAATGCCGCTAAGAGGAAGAAAATCGTGGTGATTAGAGTTATGAAAATACACCTACATTTTTTTAACCATCCTTCTAACTGACTTTACTTTCCAGACTGGTTTTTTTCTCTGTTTATCTTCATATTTCATCAGTTACAGTTTTTTCTCTCTCTTTATGTCTGGCTATCTTCATATTGCATTACTGTGTAGATAAGTAAATGGAAAAACTGAATGCCATTGAAAGGAAATGTTTTCTCTCGTCATGTATGTCATCGTTTCTTACTCTCCATCAAGCATATACGAGCATTCCTGTAAAGCGATCAGACACGCCATTCAAACGCTCGTAAATGGATTCACGTGCAGAATGTAAAGTTAGTATTAATAGACATAAATAAGGAGCAAATACGTGATGAAAGATATGAAGAAAATTCGTCAAAGCAGAATTCCAAAATAAGTAAAAAAGAGGATTGAAGGATTAAAGAAGGCAAGTCAAGAATAAACGCCGGTCACTCACTCACTCACTCACTCACTCACTCACTCACTCACTCACTCACTCACTCACTCACTCACTCACTCACTCACTCACTCAGTCACTCACTCCTCGCTCACTCACTCACTCACTCACTCACTCACTCACTCACTCACTCACTCACTCAGTCAGTCAGTCAGTCAATCAGTCAGTTATTCATTCACTCAT
>JACEEZ010008867.1:110000-132500 GCA_016584305.1 Chionoecetes opilio | reverse complement strand
GATAGTATTAGTGTCGTCTGGAGCGGCCGTGTCCCTGGGCCCGACGCGGAAGGTTATTGTTGTTTAGGTGCCATTGGAGGGCGAAAGGCTGGGCGGCTGAGTGTCATTAAGCCAAGATGAGAAGGAACCTTTTATGAGGCGAGGCCGCGACGCCCCCCCCCCCTCCCCCCAGCACCGCCGCCTCCGCTAAGTGCGTGCATCATGTATATTTTCTCCATATATCATCCAAGTTGTTTTTGTTAAGTTTCATGTGGTTTGCACGGCTTTATTCTTCATGATAAATGAGTTTGTAAAATTCAAGAGAAAATTGTTCGCAAGTCTGAGTTTAAGGGTTCAGCAATTTTTTGTTCCATGTATAAGATTGGTCGTCCAGGATAATCTAAAACGTTGGAAAAAATATTGTGAGATTGTATTGTTTTGGTGGCGTGCAAGAAGGGAAGATTTTGCTGGAGAGAGAGAGAGAGAGAGAGAGAGAGAGAGAGAGAGAGAGAGAGAGAGAGAGTGGTGTGGTGTGTGTGTGTCATTCACCCATGGTCTTTGTCCACGCGAGCTGGCTCGCGATCGCCAGTTTCACCCTCTCAATGCGAGCTTGGAGCTCATTATTACCGATCTTTGGGCAATGCTGGGACCTCACACACCACACACCCCCATCCCCTTGCTCAAGGGGGACAGTAACCGCCCGAATTTGTCAAGTAAAAAATCCCCGGGAGCGCGAGGATTCGAACCGCCTACCCACAGAGTGAGAGACCAGAACGTTATCAACCTGACCATCGCGCGTGTGATGTGTGTGTGTGTGTGTGTGTGTGTGTGTGTGTGCCTCTTTTAAAGAATGGAAGGGAAATGCAGTGTTGTCTCCTGAAGGCCGCGACTCCCTGCTGGAAGAGGAACGCCCTCGGGGGAGGATGGTTGTCCCTTCCCTTCGTAACAAAGCAGAAGGAGCAGAGACGGATACGGGGCGAGGCGGGGGTCCGGCTGTTCATATTGTTACTGTAATAGGTCCCAGAGAAGTGACGAGGGGGGGGGGAGTCATCTGATCGGCCGCGTCCTCGCCATGATAACACACACGGGGTGGCGAGGGAGGGGCGGAGGGGGGCGCGGGTCAGGGTGGGGGTCGGATTGTCCCCGTCCTTGCCGCCTCAGCTACTGGTGTTGAGCGCTGCCGCCCCGCCTATCCCCGCGAACGTCGCCCGCGTGGTCACCTCTGCGTCAACGCACAGCAAGGGTCATTGTGGTCCGGCGCAGCGATAGACTGAGGCTTCCTGCACGCCACTCATCGGACTCAAAGGGTTACAGTGTGGACAGGCGAGGGCGGCCGCCACACGCCGCCCGCCCCTGCCTGCCATGTCGATACTCGTCACCCACGCCCGCACACAGGGCTCTTATTGGACAGCCTGGCACATCTGATCTGCTGTACAGTACGTAGCACCACATCTTACCGTGTGTTGTGAAGCGTTGTGGATGACCGACCAGACAACGTGACGCTGAACATGGCGCATTATTGTTGTTGTTGACCTGCGTGAGTCAAGAGGCAAATGTTATGATATCGTTCGGAATGCGCGCACACACACACACACACCACACACACACACACACACACACACACACACACACACCCTTGAGGGGCGTGGTATCGGTGGGGTTCACTTCATTATTTTATTTTGTTATCCATGGGAAGCGTGATGACGAGCCTCCGCCACGTCACAATACCCGCCTCCTCCAGGTGTGTTGAGAGCTGAGCGCCGCCGCGTCGGGAAGTCTGTCTGGGTCCGCGTGCTCGTAAACGGTGGGCGCGGCGGGCGTAAGTCAGCCTGAACCACGCCTCCTCACGCCCAGGCCAGCCCCCGCCCGCTACCGTCCTGCTGCCACAACTATACTCTTCTTCACACTCACTCCTGACGCCCACTTGCTCCGTGTTCTCCCTGGCCTCACGACCCACCGTCCCCCGCACACTGGAGGACGCCCTGGAGGCTGGAGCAAAATGAAAGGAGGGATCGAAAACATACGCTCCTCAAGTGGAAAGTTAGGACATGCATTGAATACAGACAAATAGAACAAGAGGAGTATCGCCACAATGTAAACTAAGCAGCATGGCATCTGACTGAGCTCACTGCCCTGTCCGTGCCCGACCACCATACATACCGCCCCTCGCTCCCTTGTCTCCCATGCTTAGTGTCTTTTGCCGGCTTCTCAGGCCTACATTCGGGTATAGTGTACAAAATTATTCAAGCTGACTTTCATATCCACACCTTGGAGGCGGCACAGGGGCGTTTTGTTGGCCGCCCTCAGCCTTGCCAGAACTTCCCTCCACCGCCCAACGACGCCTCCATATTTGTTTCTAGGCTACGAAAGGGGACGTTATGAGTGGCTGAAATGACTTACAACGTACTCTTAGTATTGTCTTAGTATCTTAGTATAATACTTAGTATTAGCATCTGCATTCTAAATACCATTGTCATTTCGTAAGTGAAATAAAAGAGTACCTTATATCACTATTTTTGTTTTCTGGTAGTCTTCGTGTACATTCCTCCCGCTTCATCATGTATTCTCTTCACTGTTCACAGATAGTTTGTAATATACTGGAGGTGTGAATGCAATTCACAACTACTGTTTTGTACACTCTGCAGGGTCGCCCAAACACACATGCATGACTCTCCTTACTAACCCTCCGTGCCCTGCCTTGCTAAGAGTGTGGTCCCGTGCCCCGCCAGATACACCAAGTACCTGTACCCTTACGAGTGCGAGAAGACCAAGCTGTCCACGCCGGGCGAGCTTCAGGCGGCCATTGACAACAACCGGCGGGAGGGTCGGCGATCCTCTTATGGCAGCTACGTGGATTCCGTGCAGCCGCCCCTCCTCAGCTTCCAGTCCCTCCACGGCCTGCACAACCCCCTCGCCCTCGCTAACTCGCACTTCAACGGCGGCGGCACCCTCTCCCCGCTGTCTCAGCACGACGGCCTCCTAGGTGAGTGATGCCCAGGTTTTGTTCAGGGGACTTGAGTACGTGACGTGTGTTTGTGTGTGTGTGTGCATGCTTGCGTGCGGTGTGGTGTAGTGTTGTGTGTGTGTGTGTGAGTGTGTGTGTGTGTGTTGTGTGTGTGTGTGTGTGTGTTTGTGTGTGTGTGTGTGTGTGTGTGTGTGTGTGTGTGTGTGTGTGTAGTGTGATATGTAGCTGTGGTGGTGACGTGGCCGCGTCGGACGCTCCCCCGAGAGCCTGGCCGTGTTGGCTCAGAGCCCGAATGACACCCTCCCTTGACGCTCCCTCGGGTGGGGCGGCTGACCTTCCCTTCCCCCCTGTTGTGCTATCTAGTAAATCGTGATCATTTTCAACATTTGCATCTGCACGGCCACGCTCGGCAATATCGCAATTACCCGTTGCACCGTGATTACGTATGTAAATGATGAGCCGACAGCGGCGGCAGGGGTGGAGGAGACAGGGGCGGACGAGCACAGGTACAGATGATCGACATTCCTCCACCAATAGGCGAGATTCAAGCCCCAGCCTGGCGCGGCGGAGCACCCTATAGTGCCGCGAGGCCCCGCCGCCTCCCCACTGCCACTAGGCACCTCCACCCCGCGTTTTCTATATCATTAAAAACAAACATTTCTTTACTTTTTCACTGATGTCAGACCTCTGCAGTGGACTCAACTTTTGATCCTGAACGTTGCTGAAAACCTATTCATATGATGTCTAATCCTTCAGTCAGAGTTGCTACTGAGCGAGGCTCCGAAACCACACCTTAACTCTGGTCCCTCAACAGCGCCCCTCGTGTTGTAAATCTCATTTATCTCAACATGTTCAAGATTTATCATCACAACCAGTCGGTAGCGTCACGCATCACGCCTAAGAGAAGCAAGAAATCGCCTCCGCCAACTTGGAGCAACCGCCTCACCTGCACCTCCCTCCCTCCCTCCCTCCCTTCCTCCCTCCCTCCCTCCCTCCCTCCCGTCAGCCACCGCCGCCATAATCACAATGTGTAAATGAAGTTTTTGCCTAATGACATCAACTGACCAATCCTCGCTGATGCCTCGCGGGTACCTGCTGACCACGACTCCACCTGACTAGCAACATGAAGAGAGAGAGAGAGAGAGAGAGAGAGAGAGAGAGAGAGAGAGAGAGAGCACAAATCATAGATGCAAATGACTCATTGCTGTTGGTTTCTTTTTAAAATCCTACACGTCAATGAAACCAAAGCAATATTGATCAACGCGTCATTTTCTTGAGATAACACTTCCCATTATAAGTAGATTAATCTCTCCTCGTCAAAGCCACTATTTTCACGCTGTTGTGTAGGCATAGTTAACCACACAGTGCCTTACTCCGCATAGCAAAGCCTCGTATTCTAGTCTTCATGGAATTAAACCTAACCTAACCTAACCTAATTAAAACCTTCTAATGATTAAGATAGATATTGAAACGCATCATTACCATTATGTTGAACCTGAATTCCTGGGACAATAAAGACTATAATCATCATCAGCAGAGAGAGAGAGAGAGAGAGAGAGAGAGAGAAGAGAGAGAGAGAGAGAGAGAGAGAGCAATTACCACCTAAACAAGTATTTTAGAAGCAGATGTGATTCCCTAATGGAGACGGAACCGGTGCGAACATACACACACACACACACACACACACACACACACACACACAACACACACACACACCCACAACACACACACCACACAACACACACACACACACACACACACACACACACACACACACACACACACCACACACACAACACACACACACACACACACCAACACACACATACGCACACACACACACACACACACACACACACACACACACACACACACACACACACACACACACACATACACACATCCAGGACACGCACATGGTAGGTTTACGATTCCCTGTTGCTGTCTGTTCCCTGCATATTCTCTCTCTCTCCTCTCTTCTCCTCTCTCTCTCTCTCTCTCTCTCTCTCTTCTCTCGCTCTCCTACCCGCTTCTCTCTCTCTCCCCTCTCTCTTCTCTCCTCTCCTCTCATGCTTCTCTCTCTCTCTCTCTCTCTTCTCACCTCTCCGTCATCCCCTACCTCTCTCTCTCTCTCTCTCTCTCTCCCATTCTCCTCTTCTCTCTCTCTCTCTCCCTCTCCTCTCTCTCTCCTCTCTTCAGTCTCTTCTCTCGTCTCTCTCTCTCATACTCTCATCTCTCTCTCTAAGTCTTACTCTCATCTCCTCTCTCCTCTCCTTAAGATGTTCATTAATTCGGGATAGAACCTGTCTCATGATTCTCCTCTGACTGACTATCTCTGACTGACTTTCTACTCCTCTCACTCTACTCTAAATCCCTTCTCTAACTGACAAACACTTTCGATTCTTTGACTTGTGACTGAATCTCTTGCTGACTTTCCTTTACTGATTATATTGACTCACTAGGAATGACTGCCTGACCGATTGACTGACTGAGTGACTTTTCTGTTGATTGACTGCCCCTAAGTCTCATCACTGACTGTTTGAATTTTTGACTCACGACTTATCATTGCATCTTTGACGTGATTAAGGAGGTGGAATACAAAGGAAGAAAAGACAGCAACAGCACTACTGGGTCAACCGAGGCTGCCTGTGTGACTACTTTCTACCACTATAGTTTTAATACGAGGAGGAGAAGATGTGTCAGATGCAGTTTACAGCTTTGACCATAAAAGTGTGTGTGTGTGTGTGTGTGGTGTGGTGTGTGTGTGGTGTGTGTGTGTGTGTGTGTGTGTGTGTGTGTGTGTGTGTGTGTGTGTGTGCGTAAAGAGAGAGAGAGAGAGAGAGAGAGAGAGAGACGCAGTTTTTTTCTGTTTGGCTGAAAGTATACTAAAGTGTTAATAAAAGGGAAATAAAAGATGATTGCAGTAATCATTCGCGACTCCTCCTCCTCCTCTCCTCCTCCTCCTCCTCCTCCTCCTCCTCCTCTCCTCCTCCTCCTCCTCCTCCTCCTCCTCCTCCTCCTCCTCCTCCCCCTCCCCCTCCTCCTCCATCCAGATGCAGCCTTTAATACCAGGTCATAAAACTCTGTCTTGGCCTTGGTTTCAGCCTCGGTCTTACTCTATCTCTATTTCGGTCTTGGTCTCGATCTTGGTCTTGATATCGGCCACAATCTTGGTCTTTGTCTTACACTTGAACTTGATTTCGGTCACAGTTTTGGTCTCAGTCTTGGTTTTTGGTTTTGTTCTCAATGTCAGTTTCTGGTCTTGGTCTTGGTTGGTTGAACGACAGGAAGTTCTTTTAACCTTAACCTCTTCACGCCCAGATCTTTCCTTTGTTATAAAAAAATCGTATGTTGTCGAACCATGAAATAACGAAAAGTAACTGGATATACCAAATTAGTTAGTCGACAAGGATACTAAACAGGTCATATCTATAAAACATTGCTTATATTCACTAAAAATCGTCTAACGGTATGGCCAAATTTCAATGGAAATTTCGTTCTGGGTCTCAAGGGATTAACATGTGTAAAAGAAATTAATACCTTAATACCTTGCTTGTACGTTTCTTACATTTCCTTTTTCCCCTCCTCCTCCTCCTTCTCCTCCTCCTCCTCCTCCTCCTCCTCCTCCTCCTCTTCCTCCTCTTCCTTCTCTTTCTACTCTCCCTCCTTCCCCTCTTCCTCCTACCCTTCTCCTCTTCGTTTAGCCCACCAACATGCCGATGTCTTCATGGTGGTGTTGAGTCCTGGAGGGTGATAGTGGTGGTGATAGTGGTGGTAATGGTGGTGATGGTGATAGTGGTAGTGGTGGTGATAGTGGTGGTGGTGGTGATAGTGGTGCTGGTGGTGATAGTGGTGTGGTGGTGGTGGTGGTGGTGGTGATAGTGGTGGTGGTGGTAGTGGTGGTGGTACTGGTGGTGGTGGTGGTGGTGGGTGGTGGTGGTGATAGTGGTGGTGGTGGTAGTGGTGGTGGTACTGGTGGTGGTGGTGATAGTGGTGGTGAGGTAATGCACAGAAGCGCCACATCTGGTAATGGTGGTGGTGATGGTGGTGGTTGTGGTAGCAAGGGATGGTAGGTGATGGTGTCATGGCATCTGTGGTTATTAATGGTGTTTGGTAGTGGTGATGGGTATGGTAGTAGTGGTCGTTCTCATCGTCCTTGTCAATGCGAAGTTATGGTTATTGTGATGGTAGTGGTGGTGGTAGTAATAGTATAGTGGTAGAAGGGGTAGTGGTTATTGTAGTAGTGGTGATCGTTATAATGGCAGTAGTAGCAGTAGCAGTGGTTGTAGTATAATGGTGGTGGGGGGGGGGCAAGATCAGTATAGGTGGTGTGGTGATGATGGTAGTGACAGTAAAGTGACAGAATTAGTGGTGGTGGTGATGAAAGTGGCGGCGGCAGGATCAGTGGTTGCAGCGGTGGTGGTGATGGTGGTGGTGGTGGTGCATCGGGCAAGCCGTAAGCTACACACGATTTATGACAACCATCAAATATGGGCAATAAATGGTGGCCGCAGCAGCCATGATATCTTGCCGCCAATCTGCCGCCGCCCGCCGCTAACGATTTATTTTACCGTCGTTGTGTTGGCTTTATGGCGACGGAACGACGACCTGCAGTGCTTTACGTGGTTTATACGTGTTTTATGCACTCGCCGCCGAGCCGGACGCGGCGGGTCGGCGCGGCCTCGGCGAGTACCTGTGGGGCGCCGGGCGAGGACTCACCCGGCGGTGCAGTGGAAGATATTATGTGCAAAATGTCTCCAACGCGTCCAACGTTGTTATTATTTGTTATTGTTTTGGACAAGATTTCCCTCAACGAAACCAGCATCACCGTGTGATTATTTCAATGGGCGGCTTAGCGAAAGTTGCTCATCAATAGTCTGCTTACTGAAGAAAATCGTCCCTGTGTAATAGCGTGTAAGAGTGTGTGGGATGACTATACGCCCTCCTCCCAGGCGCAGGGACAGACTGCAGGGCTGTAGCTTATCGTGGGTAATGGTGTGACAGCAGAGGGCTATGAGGAGGTGAAGGAACGCTTTAAACCACGGTTGTGTGATCCACCCCAAACCCATCCACGTTATCAAGAAGAGATCGCAACGCCGTCATTTTCCTTAGATTCTTCATCCATGAAACCGAACAAGTTTCACAGACCTGTACACGTATAAATAACATCTGCCTTTGACCTATGTCCGCCCAGAGTCCACACCCGCCATGGCGCTCCCGACCTTCTTTCCTTCCTTGCTTTGACAAGCTGATATAGTAAGTTAACTCCATTGCTGAGAGTATACAGGGTTGGAGGGCCGCCGAAGATAAGACGGGCTGTTAGTGGTCTGTGAAGATAGCACGAGGGGCGAGTAATGAACGAGATACTGAGGTAGTCACGCTTTTGGCTATAGTTAGTAATGGTGATGATGCAGATAAGGCAAGATGGATCAGCCGCCACCAGCCTCACAGTGCTGATACACCCTTAAGAGGAGCCTATCCCGCGCCTCACCCTCCCAGTACTCTATATGGCTTAGCGCATGAGGCATTAGCGGCGAAAACGGCTCACTGACGGCCGCGTCGATCAGCCTTTGAGGTCTGCTTTCTTAATCGAGATAGTTCTTCGTTTTTCCTGAAGTCATGTTGGATGTTGAATTGTAGCCACGTGCCCCTCTGGAGAGGAATCCTGCTCGCCGGCCTCCCCTCGCCTCCTCCTCCCCCTTGGGGCCTTGCTTGTCGCTGCACTTCGCCACCTTGCCGTGCTTCCTCAGGGATGATTCCTGAGGCTGCCAGGCCCCTTGTGCTTCTGGACATTCGCTTCCTGAACGAATTATATTATTGTTATGATCATTGTCGTTGTTGTTGTTATGCTAGTGGTATTATCATTATTATTGTTGTTGGTATCAATAGTAGTAACAGTAGCATAAATAAATATATATATATATATATATATATATATATATATATATATATATATAGAGAGAGAGAGAGAGAGAGAGAGAGAGAGAGAGAGAAGAGAGAGAGAGAGAGAGAGAGAGAGAGAGAGAGAGAGAGAGAGAGAAGAGAGAAGAGAAGAGAAAGAGAATGAGAGACGAGGAGAGAGAGAGAGAGAGAGAGAGAGAGAGAGAGAGAGAGAGAGAGAGAGAGAGAGAGAAAAAAATTATATATTAAACGCAAAATATAGAGTTAGAATGATACGAAAACAATTAAACACAGAGCATGGGGGACGTGACTGACAAACATAAGAGAGGACGAGAGAGAGAGAGGAGGGGGCCCAAAAAAAGGGGGGCAAAAAAATTTTTTAAAAGGGGAAGGGGGGGGGAAAAAAGGGCGGGGGGTTTTAAAACCCCATCCCCCAAGAAAGGGAGAGGCATTAGCGGGGGGGGAGACGGCCGGTGAAGGAGGCTGAAGAAAAGGGTTTTTTTTTTCAAAGGGGGATTTTAATTGAGGGGGCCCCGGAGAGGAATCCGGGGGGGGCCCCCCGCCCCCCCCCCGGGGGGGGGGAGCCCCGGGGGTTTTAGGGAGAGGGGGGGGTTGGGGAACGTTTGAAGAAAAGAGATCGGTTGGGGGGGGGAGGGGAAAAAAAAAAAATTTTTTTTTAAAAAGGTTTAAAAATATAAAATAAAAAAGGGGAAAAAAAAAAAAAAAAAAAAAAAAGAGAGAGGGGGGGAAAGAGAAGAGAGAGAGAAAAAAAAGAAGGAAGAAAAAAAGAAAAAAAGGGAGAGGAAAGGGGGGAAAAAAAAAGGGGAAAAAGGGGGAAAAGGGGGAGAGAAGAGAAAAAAGGAAGAGGAGGGAAGAGAGAAAAGGAGAGAGAAAAAAAAAACCCAAAAAGGGGGGGGGGCAAATAAAAAAACCCCAATTGGGGCGGAAAAAAAGAGGGAAAAAGGGGGGACGAGGGGGAAAAAGGGGGGAAAAAAAAGGGGTAAAAAGAAAGGGAAAAAAGGGGGGGGGGAAAAAAAAGGGGGGGGGACAAAAACCAGGGAAAGAAAGGGGGGGAAAAGGGGGAGGGGGGCCCCAAAAAAAAGGGGAAAAAAAAAAACCCCCCCCGGGGCCGGGGTATAAAAAAGGGGGAGGCGGGGAAATCCCCCGGGAAATTTTTCCCCCAAATCCCCCTTTCCCTGGCCCCCTTTTTTTCCCCCTCCCCCCCCCCCGGGGGGGGGGGGGGGGGGGCCCCCCCCTCCCCCCCCTTTTTCCCCCCCCCCTTTTTTCCCCCTTTTTCCCCTTTTTTTCCCCCCCCCCCCCCCAAAAAAAAGTAGATTTGGGCGAAGGGTTTTTTGCAAAAAGGGTTTTTTTCCCCCCCCTTTTTTGCCCAAGTTTTTTTTAAAAATTAAGAGGGGGAAGTTTCCCTGAGCCCCTTTGGGTTTTTTAAAAATTTTTTTTAAAAAAAATTTTTGAAAGGAAAAAAAACCCAATTTTTTGGGCCGGTTTTTTTGGAAAAGGGAAAAACAAAAATTTTGGGTTTTGGAATACGAGGAAAATTTAAATAAAGGTGAAAGGGGTGTTGTTTTCCCCCGGGAAATTTGGATCCGTGAAAGCCCAAGAAAAAAAGAAGGAGGGAACAGCCCTTGGAAACGGGGGGAAGAGAGAGAGAAGGGGAAAAGGAGAGGAGAGAAAAAAGGGGGAAGAGAGAGGGGGAGAGAGAGAGAGGGGAAAAGGAGGAGAGGGAGAGGAGGGGAGGAGGGGGAAAGGGGGGGAAAAAAGGGGGAAAGAGAGAAGAAAAAAGGGGAAAAAAAAGGGGGAAAAAGGAGAGAGAGGGGGGAAAGGAAGGAGAGAGGGGAAGAGAGGGGGAAAGGGAGGGAAAAGAGAGAGGGAAAGGGGGAGGGGGGGAAAAAGGGAGGAGGGGGAGAAAGGAGGAGGGAGGAGGGGGGGGAGAAAAAGGGAAGAGAAAAGGGGGGAAAAAGGGGAGGGAAAAAAGAATTTTTAAAAAAAAAGGGGGGGGGGGGGAAAAGAGGGGGGGGAAAAAAAAGGGGGGGAAAGGGGGGGGGGGGGGGAAAAAAAGAAAGGAAAAAAAAAACGGGGGGGGGGGCCCCCCCTTGTTTTTCCTTTTTCCCCCCCCTTTTTTCGGGCCCCCGGGCCCCCCAAAAAAAAGGGGGGGGTTTTTTGGGGGGGAAAAAAACCCCCCGGGGGGGGGGCCCCCACCCCCCCCCCCCCCCCCCAAAAAAAATTTTTCTCTTTTTTTCCCCCCTTTTTTTTTTTAAATTTTTCCCCTTCCCCCCAAGCTTTTCCCCCCCCCCCCCCTTTTTTTTTTTCTTTTCCCCTTTTTCCCCCCCCTTTCCCCTTTTTTTCCCTTCTTTCCCCCCTCCCCCCCCCCCCCTTTTTTTTCCTCCCCCCCTTTTTTCCCCCCCCCTTTTCTTCCTTTTTTCCCCCCTTTTTTTTTCCCCCCCCCAAAAAAAAAAAATTCTTTTTTTTTTTTTTCTTTGTTCTTGGATCCGTATTATTATCCCGGAGTGTAAGGAGATCCTGATAAAATTAGTCAGTAAGTCATAAGTCATAGTCATAAGTTTATCATGTCGACCCCTTTATATGATGATCTAACACCCTTTCCCCATGTGTGGGGGTCTTTTTGTTTTGTGTAGGAGAGCTGTGTGAGTCCATTGTTTGAATTGTGGTGAGAGAATGTATAGGATTTTTTTTCTTGTTTGTGTGATGAAAGCTACCTGAGCGGTCTACTGGGGTGTTTACGAGAGAGAGAGAGAGAGAGAGAGAGAGAGAGAGAGAGAGAGAGAGAGAGAGAGAGAGAGAGAGAGAGAGAGAGAGAGAGAGAGAGAGAGAGAGAGAGAGAGAGAGAGACCCCCCGAATGCCGCTTTAGAGGAAGAAAATATGAAAGGAACAAGTGCATGAGATATAACTGAGCTTGAACATCACAGTAATCATCGTAACGGCGAGCGTCTATACCAATCCAAAGACAAAACAGCAAATATGGTGCTGGTGCTGAGCCCCGTGTTGCCTGTAACGCTGCTCTCCGCCACGCTGGTGCTGCTCCGCCAGGCCAGGCAAACAGTGTGACAGATTTTTTTCACAACATCAATGGCACCAAACACAACTAAGGAACCACCAGAGTTGGGGAAACCGCTGACGATTGGATAATATATATATATAATCAACGCAACAACGAGAAAACTTGTCGATATAGTCTGGGGAAGCCGAAAACACTTCACCACAGTCCGGGTCAGGGCAGGTCGCACAGCTTATTTACATACCTATTTGGATAAGATTAATGGGAAGCTGCGTCGGCTCGGATCACTGGTCTTCGGATCTTCTCGCAAAGCTTTGGTCTGGTGGAGATGCCACCTGCCCGCTCATCCGCCGACAGGTGGCACGGTGCCTGAACACACCCATGCATGCACACCCTGGCAGTGGCCGGCTGTTTAATTTTCCAATTAATTGTTACGTTAAGCCGATAACCCTAAGCGGCGGCGCTCACCGCTCGACCTTTCTGCCAGCGGCCACAAGTGCGAGTTCTGTGTGCTGCTGCTTTATAATTACTCTCTGGTATTGTGACGTGTGGCCGAGCACTGGGTGATGGAGCCCAGGGAAGGGCGGCTTGGGTAAGGCAGGGAAGGGAAGGGGTGGAGGCTGTGTTCCGTGAACCTGTTGCGGCCTCAGTCTTGTTTGACACCCCACAAGGGCATGGCGAGCGTTTCCACTTTATTCCGTGCGTGGAGCATTCCATTTCGGTAATTGCGGCCTGGACTGCTTGGCGGCCAGACTCTGCACGACCCTCGCCCGTCCGACGTGTAAGCTGGTGTATAATTCGCCTTATCTACATACGTTGTTAAATTGGAGGCCTTTAAGACGCTTTGATTATACTTTATAATTGAAGATTTCGCTCCCACCATTATAATGATCGACTGGCATTATTAGGAAGTTGCTCCCCGCATGTTCCCGTCACCCCGCTGACAGGCACGCATACTTCATGTAATTATTAAACGTCGGTGATGGCAGTGGGTGGGTGTGGGCGTGTGTGGGCGGGGATGGGCGGTGGAAGGCGTCATAAGCCCCTCCCCCTAGATTCCCTTGCGCTGACCCACCACCCACGAACGTCCCGCCCCGCACCGCCCCTTCCCGCCTACCCCAGGCGTGCTCATGTCGCTTCGGGCCACTGGAACTAAAGCCTCGTCCATGGCGTCCTGCGAAGAATCTCCGAGAGATCTTCATCAACAACTCCTTCAGTAGGAGTTGTACCACACCGAAGGCTTGAAATGAAACAGAACATTATAATAGAAGCTGGGGTAAGAATGAAATGTTTAGAGTGTGTGTGTGTGTGTGTGTGTGTGTGTGTGTGTGTGTGTGTGTGTGTGTGTGACAGAACAGAACAACATGTCTTGATAGATTGTCCCCTGTCTGCTCACTGCCGCGTAAGGTTCAACATGTTATCGTTTTCTAATATTACCCCCCTTTGAATGAGGAAACATATGTACGTGAATTAGTATTAGTACATGAAGTCTTGTATTTTTGCTTAGAATATATGTATTACCTTCTACTTGGAAAAAATGATATTTTTGTTTTGTTTGGACAAATGATAGATCTGAATTGTTTTTTGTATAATATTTTGTGTTTTGTAATCTTTTGTATTTTGTACTTTTTGTATTTTGTATTAATTGGAAATTCTTTGTCAATAAATTAACTAACTGTGTGTGTGTCTGTGTGTCTGTGTGTGTCTGTCTGTGTCATTCACCCATGGTTTTGTCCACGCGATAAGACTCGCAATCGTCAGTTTCACCCTTCCGATGCGAACTTGAAGCTCATTATTACTGATCACACGTATGTGTGTGTGCGTGTTTGTGTGTGTGTTTGTGTGTGTGTGTGTGTGTGTGTGTGTGTGTGTGTGTGTGTGTGTGTGTGTGTGTATGTGTGTGTGCGTGACTCCCTGACTGACCGAGGTGGTGGTGTGACCCACAGGTCGCGGCGGGTCTCCCCCCGGGTCGCAGGAGGCGCTGCTGGAGGCCACCAGACTCACCATGTGGAAGCTGTACAATCAGGGTCTGGGCGTGGGCGGCGGCTTCCCGCACGAGGAGGAGGGCGCCAAGCTGCCGCCCCTGCACCACCCCCTCGCCGGGATGCCCTTCCCGCCCCAGAACGAGGCACTCAACCTCGAGGTCAAGGACGAGGTAAGATTTTCCATCGTGTGTGTGAGGTGCTTCGCCCTTGAGGCCATTCTCTATAGTTAACGCTACAAAAAGGAATTCAGAGAATCTTGCTGCCTCCCGTTGTCACATTCCTTTTTTTCTGTCAAAGGAGGCAGGTAGGACAAATAGAGAGTGAAAATAACGCGAGAAGAAAGATTAACTTTGTAATATCGAGAGATCATAACAGCCACAGTGATGTATACTGTTAAATGAGTTTCTTTACGCAGCTTTGTTATCGCCTCATGCTCCCGCTCGCCGCCAGTCTGTGCCTAGACTTAGCAGCCCCGATAGCCTGTGTCCTGTGCTGAGTCTCTGTTTCGCCACCCAGGAAATGCTGCCTCTCCACGATAACCGAGGGTATCAGCCATTCTGCCTGCAGCGGCCGGGACGCCTTAAAGACGCCGTCGATCACCGCAACGACCTGCGCATCGACCTGCGGAACGACGTACGCAATGATCTTCGTAATGACCTGCGTAATGAATTGCGCAATGATATGCGCAATGAATTCCGCAACGACATGCGCAACCGCCTGGAGGAGGCGGCGTTACCACCCTCAGCCAAGCGTCCCGCCCAGCAGGACGATTCTCTCGACTCCCGCCTTCCCCCGCCCACCACGCCCACGCCGCCCACTCCTCCCGGCTGCCCTGGAGCCAACATCAAGATTACGTCCAGAGGTGAGTGACAGCGCGGCTCATATAGTCATGGCGTCGGTCGTAGGGCCGCGAGGCAGCCTGCGATGATGCTTGAGTACAGAAAAGAAAGTACATTCATTTGAAGAAAAAAGATTCTTGCAAGAATGTACATAAAACGATTACGTAACATGTGTGTGTTCTTCGTGTGTGTTTCAGGTGGGCGTGGCCAGGACCAGAGCATGGTGGTGAGTATGGAGGTGAACGGCATCGTGTACCAAGGCGTGCTGTTTGCCCAGGCGCCCAGGACTCGCTTGAGCTAAAGCTGCCCGCCTGCTGCGGCTCCTGCGTGGAGGGGCTGGTGGCGTGGCCGAGGAGCGCGGGGATGGTGCTCCGGCAGCGCGTCTTGGCAGAGCTGCGGCTGGCAAGAACGAGTGGCTGAGCGTGGACCTGCCAGCCTTCCGACGCTGTACCTTGACAGTAGCTGATCGCCTCGTGCCAAGCCTCCCTGCAGATCCTTACAGGCACTCCTCCCTCACCCCCACCAGGTCAAGGTCATGCAAGGTCGACGTATTCCTCCTCTTCTCCTTCGCCCTCCATCCACCTCCTCCTCCTCCTTGTGACGTGGCACAGGTTTTCATTCTCCCTTTTGTGACAATTTCCCACGCCCTAACAGTTTTATCTTTGGTGGGTCAAACCTCGTTCGAGTAGCCGCTCAGTATATAATGATTATTTTCTGTTCTCTTTCCCTCCTCCCTGGTCCTGCTTGCTTACCTGTTCTTCAGATCTTACTCATTACTCATGAGAGACTTGTTCATCCTACTCACCACTCTTTCCATCTCTTTTTCTGGAATTATTCTCAATTTGAAGTCTTCTTTTTTTCTCCAAAAATTACAAGTCAAGACAAAATCCCATGACTCAATTCGGTCAGTCGCAGGACAAAAATTCCACCGCGTAAAGAACGAATGAAAAATTACATACAAAAATGTTGGAGCAATTGTGGCTGCCATTCTGTCAATCTGTTCCTGAAGTAAAAGGCCAAAGGCGAACTATTCACTGTGTATTTCTTTCGCAGTTGCAATAATTGCATGAAAGTCACAGAGATAAAGGAGCTAATTAAATGTGCAATAACGTCACTGTAATGTTCAAAGGATGGGACACAGGACATAATATCTTACCTCCTTACCACCACCATGAGGCAGGACGTGCGGCCTTCCTCCATCCTTCCCTGGCAGGTCAGTGCAGGAGGCGACCAGTAGGATGCAGGTGGAAAAAGACGGAACGTCATCTTTTGTGCTTTGTAAGGAGCTGCTATACGCGATGTCACTCCTCTACTGTCTACTCTGCTACCCTTCCTTTCTGTCTCACCGGCTACCTCTTACAATACATTCAGGAGCCCGACCATGTGTGTGTGGTGTGTGTGTGTGTGTGTGTAGGGACATCTGACCCCCGCCCCGCTGCAACGGTGATGATCAAACTTGTGTACATTTCGATGTGTGTCGTGTTGTCGTGTCTCCCGCTAACGTGTACATACCCAGGGTGCTGCAGCTGTCAAGGTGATACCCGTGTCCTTCCGTGTGTGAGAAAGGGCCTCCAGGTAACACGAATGACCTGGCAACGCATATATTCCTCTCTTGGAGGATACTTGGGTCCTCACCACCAGTCCTTCCTCCGCCACGGCCCCGCGCCCCGGCAGGCTGGAGGGGGATTCCAGGACCTTCTCCTTACATTCCAGTTTTCTTGGAATCGATAAATCTTTCCATAGATGATAATATTTATAGCATTAGATGGCAGGTGTTTCCGTAGGTGGATCCCTCAGGAAAGGCGTAGAGTTAGCTTCTTGTGGGAGTTATGACGGTTGTATGTGACTAGAGAGTTGTACATTTGTATATTAGAAATGTTATGATAAAACTAAAAAAAAACCATTCATTTCCCCTTAGAAGCATCGAAGTCTCGCATGTGTCTAGTGTTCCGTCAGCTCCCCGCCCCGAGCAGGGCCACCAGGGCCCCGGGACCCCCGTGCCCCGGGGTCTCGGTCCAGCGTGGAGTCCGCAAGGCGAGGCTTCGCTGGCGCATGTTTATAATGTATAAGTTGATCTCACATTAAACTAATTTATATTTTTTAAAAATAAAATCATACGCCATGAGTTTTTTTTTCTTCACGTCAACCTTGTGGAGCGGCAGTGTCGCATGACTCTCCTGGTCCTGAAGCCCAAGTCTGGGACGGACCACGTGTTCGAACCTCAGACTTACATACTTTACTAGTTTACTTTATTACATACATTTCTACTTAAGGCTATATAGGCCTTGCGGATCTTCAAAAAGGAGTTGCTTTAAACTGTAAAGCAAACTGTAATGGTCCTCTCAGCGATTTATCTGTAATGGTTTTCCCATCTTCTTGGTCTTAAGGCATAATTGTCTACTTACATATATACAAAGTACATCTTAATAGCAAATATATTATGACTAAAACATGGAAAATACATATCATAATACAGAGAGATGATTTTAACTGTGGGGCCAAATTACTGAAAGAAATGTGTATGTTATTTTTCTGAGTTCTTAGTTGTCTTCAGAATTATTGACTAATGACGGGGAAAATGAACAAAAATCAGGAGAAATATGATAAAATCTGGGGAAATGTAATGCATTATCTGGGTTCAAGATGGTTTTGGGATCTGGTAACACTGTTCAGACAAATACACACGCACACGGCGGCAGTGGCGAGGTGACAGCCGTGAAGGACGGGTGGGTGTTGCAGCTGTGGGCGGCACTTCCTTCCTACCTACCCGAGGCGTGGACAAGACGTAAAAGGCTTCTATTGAGACGACGTTTGAGCAAGCAGCGTGGACAGGTTGGTAATGCATCATGAGTTACAGCACAACAGGCGCCTCTTTAGACGTGTGGTAAGATGTATTTGGCATCCCTCTTCCTGCAGCAGCCTGTGGGTTAATTTATGTAATTTATTTAAGTATGACTTCCTTCGTAGCTTTTAAAACGATTGCAATTTTGTGTCACGACAGCATTGTAACTATTAGTAAACATTCATGTAGGTGTAGTGAGCCGGAAGTTGAAATTCCTCTCCTGGTTATTGAAGAACTGAAGGGAAGTAATATGATTGATGGTTCCCCTCACTGTTACCCCCCCCCCTCCTCCTCCGCCTCCCCTTCTCCTCCCCTCCCCTTCCTCCTTCCTATGCTTACCTAACCACTCTTGCTTCCCCCTCTTCCGCTCTCCCCCGTCCTACCTCACCCCCCCGTCCTACCTCACCCCCCTCCTCCTCTCCTCTCTCCCCTCTCTCTCTCTCTCTCTCTTCGTCTCTTTTTTTCTCTCTCTCTCTCTCTCTCTCTCTCATTTCGTGTATTCCCTCTCTACCTCGTCGATCTTTTTTTTTCTCTCTCTCTCTCTCTCTTCTCGCTCTCTCTCTCTCTCTCTCCTCTCTCTCCTCTCTCCTCTCTCTCTCTCTCTCTCTCTCTTCTCTCTCTCCTCTTCAATTTCTTCGTCTACCTCATCTCTCTCTCATCTTCTCTCTCTCTCTCTCTCTCTCTCTCTCTCTCTCATTTGCGTGTATTGTCTGTTCTACCTTCTGATTTCTCTCTCTCTCTCTCTCTCTCTCTCTCTCTCATCTCTCTCTCTCTCCTCTCTTCTTCTCTCTCTCTCTCTCCTCTCTCTCTCTCTCTCTCTCCTCTTCTCTCTCTCTCTCTCTCTCATTTGCGTGTATTGTCTGTGTCTACCTGTCGATTCTCCTCTCTCCTCTCTCTCTCTCTCTCATCCTCCTCTCTCTCATCTCTCATCCTCCATCATCTCTTCTCTCTCTCTCTCTCTCTCTCGTCTCCTCCTCCTCTCTCTCTCTCTCATCCTATCCTCTCTCCTCTCTCTCTCTCTCACTCACACTCACTCACTCACCTAGACAAAATATCAGCTGGAGGTATCTGACATTTTTAACGCTTTTTTTTCTTTATTCCACACTGAAGTCTCGTTATTAGCGCCAGCCATCGTTATAGTTTCAACATCTACCTTCTTGTCCTCTTCATTGCGTCATTCAATACTCTTATGCTAGAGTGTCGCGATTATTTTTGACAACTTGAGTCCAGCTGCTATATTTGTTTGTGTGTGTGTGTGTATAACTCCGTGATGTGGGTTTGCCGGTAGAGATGCTAAATGCCACCATACTGACGAAACTTATTTTTTCTTATTTTATCAACGAGTCTATCTATTTTTCTTCTCCTGCTCCTCCTCCTCCTCCTCCTTCTCCTCCTCCTCCTCCTCCTGCTCCTCCTCCTGCTCCTCCTCCTCCTGCTCCTCCTCCTCCTGCTCCTGCTCCTCCTCCTGCTCCTCCTCCTCCTCCTCCTATCCATCAGATGTTCCCAAAGACAGTGGTAACAACAACATGGCATTCTTTTGTATTTGTACTGTTATTAATTTCCATATTTATTTATTTATATCAAATCATTCAGTATTCATACCACACAAGTTTTTTTACTCTCTCCTGTCATCCCTACTGTCTTATTTAAAGTGTTTTTGTATTTCCTCGTACTCATGTCTGCTATTTTATGCGTTACTTACCGTTTTCATCTTAACCCCATTCAAGCCCAGATCTTTCCTTTGCTATATGAAATCGTCTGATCTTAGCCATAAAACTACGAAAAGTATCATGATATATACCACATTAGCTAGTGGACAAGGGTGCAATACAGGGGATATATGTATAATAGTCTATATTAATTAAAATCGTCTATAATAAGAACATAAGAAAATAAGGAAGCTACAAGAGGCTGTGAGACCTATACGAGGTAGTTCCTGTTACCTAACTCCACCTACATCCACCTCTCTTCCCCATCCATGAATTTATCCAGACTCCCTTTAAAGACCCCAATACTATTGACTACGCATTGACCACCTGACGACTTAGTCCATTCCAATCATTCACCACCCTATTTGTGAACCAGTTTCTCCCAATTTCCTTTTTAAATCTACGCTTTTCCAGTTTGAGTCCGTTACTTCTCGTTCTACCCTGCTTACTAACCTTAAGAACTTTTCCTACATCGCCTATATTGTATCCCCTTATCCACTTAAAAACTTCTATCAGATCGCCCCTTACTCTACGCCTCTCGAGTGAGTGTAAATTTAATAGTTTCAATCTCTTCTCATAACTAAAGTTACGCATCCCATGAATCATTTTGGTCATCCTTCTCTGCACTGATTCTAACAAGGCAATATCCATCCTGTAATACGGAGACCAAAACTGAACCGCATAGTCTAGGTGAGGTCTGACTAGAGCCAAATAAAGTTTTAGAATAACTTCAGCACTTCTACTTTTAACACTCCTGGTAATAAATCCTAACACCCTGTTGGCTCTATTTCTAGTCTCAATACATTGATTCCTAGGACGGAGGTCTGAGCTTACCCTCACTCCCAGATCTTTCTCGCCCTCTGATCTTTTCAGCGCTACATTGCGTATGGTGTAATGGTGTATAATGGTCGCCAAATTACAATGGAAATATACAGTCTGGGCCTCAAGGGGTTAAGACAAGCTTTGTTATCTCCACCCAACAACCCTCACCTCGTTCCCTTTTCAGACGTAACAATAACTTTTCCATAACTACCATTAACCCCTTCACGCCCGAATCTTTCCTTTGCTATATAAAATCGTATGTTGTTAGCCATAGAATTACAAAAAGTAACTGAATATACCAAATTAGCTAGTGGACAAGGATACTAAACAGGTCATATCTATAGAATGTTGCTTATATTCACTAAAAATTGTCTAATGGTAACCAAATTCCGATTGAAATTACGTTCTGGGTCTCACGGGGTTAATCACACCATTATTTCGGTTGCCTACTTGTGTCTTTCACCCAACTTAAACTGCATCAGGTAATATAGTTATTCTTGTTGAGTTATGTTCGACCACCGGAACTGAATGTGGTAACAGTAGATAATTGTCCTCATCGTCGTTGTAGTAATAGGGGTAATAATAGGAGTAATAGTAATGATAATGATGATAAATATAACGTAATGCAAACAAAAAAGCCGGATAAGTTTAACTGCGTGTGCTATTAACTCCCTTGAATGTACTTTGTTAATTACTGATTAGAGTACATTTCTGGCCCATGATTGATTTTGGTATATCATGTAATTTCTTTTTATGCATTTATGTGGACAATAAAATATCTATCAATCTACTTAGACACAGTTGTTCAGATTTCTTGAGGTTAGAATGGCGCGGTGGTATTGATAAGTTGGGCGAGAAACAGTCTAGACGGAACTTAGTTAGTTTCTTAATAATCGTCGGAGAAAAACTTTGGTGAGGGAACTTTAATTGGATGCTGTTCAGGTTTCTTTCCCCACCGTCACCTCTTTGCTCTCTCTCTCTCTCTCTCTCTCTCTCTCTCTCTCTCTCTCTCTCTCTCTCTCTCTCTCTCTCTCTCTCTCTCTCTCTCTCTCTCTCTCTCTCTCTCTCTCTCTCTCTCTCTCTCTCTCTCTCTCTCTCTCTCTCTCTCTCTCTCTCTCTCTCTCTCTCTCGTTACCTTTTCTAGTAGTTTTTCTATGTATATACTCCCCCTCTTATTCTTCCAGTTACGATTACTTACTCCTCTTATTCTTCCAGTTACGATTACTTACTCCTCTTATTCTTCCAGTTACGATTACTTACTCCTCTTATTCTTCCAGTTACGATTACTTACTCCTCTTATTCTTCCAGTTACGATTACTTACTCCTCTTATTCTTCCAGTTACGATTACTTACTCCTCTTATTCTTCCAGTTACGATTACTTACTCCTCTTATTCTTCCAGTTACGATTACTTACTCCTCTTATTCTTCCAGTTACGATTACTTACTCCTCTTATTCTTCCAGTTACGATTACTTACTCCTCTCATCCTCCCTCTCAACTTCCACCCTATATATATACCTCCTTTTCATCTCTCTATATCTTTCTCTTCCATTTAGCTGACTCCATCCCTTGTCTCTTTACCCTTCCATTTCATATTCATTCATCCACCTCATTCCTTCCATACTTCGCCTCATCTATACTTCTCTACTGTTCTTTATCCCTCCCCCACCCTACACCTCTGTTCAGTTCAGATGTAGGTCGGGAGTCTGGCCTTTTTCATCGGCACTCCCTGACGTGTTTCTTCTTGCTGTCTGGGTCTTTAGTTAGTTGTCTTCTCTTATTCTGTTTTAATTGCTTTCTCTTTCTTTCCTCTTATTTTCTCTGGGCATCCAAAAACTGTTGATTGTTCTTTTTGCTTCTTCCACATTCCCGTCTTTCAACAAATACTCCCCCACTATATCCTCTTCCTCCTCTATGTATGGTTGTTGTAGCCTCGCACTTTCCTTTCTTTTATTATTATTGTATGCTTGCTCTAGCTTTCCCTCTCTAATTAATTGTTCTGCGTCTAAGTTTAGGTTGTCACACTGCCCCTGAGCATCCACATTCCAACACTTACACTACACATTAAGGACGTTACTAACACACCATTCAAACCATTCCCCCTGCACGAAAATTATCGGATCATACCTCAATTATCATTCATTATGAGTTTAACCCCTTGAGGCCCATAACGTAATTTTCAATGTAATTTGGGTACCATTATACGATTTTTAGTGCATATAAATATAAGCAATTTTTTATAGATATGACCTGCTTAGTATCCTTGTCCACTAGCTGCCCGTCAGGGTGGCAAGGTTGGTAGAGACGTGAGTTCGCAATGTGCAGCGTCCCTGTGCATTTGGTCAGCGGTTCGAGTCCGCCTAGTTCGTGCTGACGTGGCGGCGATTTGTATAGTCAATAACCTTGTAGTTGGTACTTGCAAA
>JACEEZ010008867.1:72500-107500 GCA_016584305.1 Chionoecetes opilio | reverse complement strand
AGTCCTCCCTGCAATTAAAGTAATGGCTTTTGCCTCGTTATTTGTCTACCTTATATAACGTCAGATCGGCTGTAGCCAGTGGCATAGCTACGGGGGGGCACGTGCCCCGCCCATGAGAATCCGGAGGTGCCCCCCCACAGGCCATGGCTGCCGTAATCTGCTTGGACCTGTGACTGACGATATGCCCTAATACCTTTGTATGTGGCATCAGAATGCCCCTGAGTTCCACTTGCCATAGTGCCCCCCCCCCCATACACAGCTGTGTCTCCTCAGGTGCCCCCCCCCCCTTCCATTGATAGATACCTAGCTTCGCCTCTGCTCCTGTATTACAGCAAAACCCAATGTTAGCACAAAAACTCAACATTTCAATGATTTTCTTCAGTAGGTGGGCCACTGTAGAGTGTAGACAGTTACATTGTCTCTGTCGGCATAATTAATAATAATATAACCCGTACAGCGACAATTCTGGCGGATTCTAGAAATAATTGACGTCACATGATTGGTCCTACGCAGTAAATTTTGTATTGTTTCCCTACCTGTGTACGGTAACTGAGTTATGGATAACTGTCATGTTAAGTATAGAAAAAAAAAAGGGATGGATGGATTTGCATGAAACCTTCACCAGAGATGTTGGGATCTTGGCCCAACTCAGTGATGATTAACTTTTGTAGGTGTAAGGATATCAATAATGAGTAATTGTGTAACTATTAGCCGTGCGTCTGGTGGCGTGGTGGTGGTGGAGCTTCCGGCAGCGATCATGACGTGGGGAAACAAGGAAAACATATCGTTAATATCGTTCTTTTTTATTCGCTTGTTCATCCAGGGAGGTTATGCGCTCCTGTGCTCTTGTTGGGGTGTGATTTGATGACCATCTTTCTTCTAAGTGCCCAGCGAGCATGTTTGTTGCCAGGTAAGTGCCGACCATTCATATTATGATTAATGACATTTAAATATTTGTTAATTTAATAATTTTTATTTATCAATGTGTTGTTACAGTCATGAGTGTGTGGTACGCGTGGCAAGACGAAAAAAAGGGAAGAAGTGAGTGTGTGAGTGACTGTGTATTCATCTAGTTGTATTCATCTAGTTGTATTTTACAGGGCCAGAGCAACGCTCGTATGGCCCCGTCTCCATATCAACATTTATTTTTCTCATTCATCTTTAGTGTTGGCCGAAGCCACCATCCCGGGAGGCGGGTCACAAACCCCCGGCTAACACCCGGTACCCATTCACTGCTGGGTGGACAGGGGCTCGGGTTTTAAGAAGACCACCCGTCTGTCTTCGCTCCGCCCGGGGATCGAACCCGGGACTTCTCGGTTGTGAGCCGAGCGTGCTAACCCTTACACTACGGAGTGTATAAACAAATGGAGGTGCCGGGGAATGTGTGTGTATGTGTGTGTGTTTACCACCTGCGATAGCGGAGAGGTATTGTTTTCAGTAGTATTTGTATGTTTGTTTGTTTGTTTGACATCATGATTACACCGTTCAAGGTATCCTTTGATTTTTTTCAATGGTATCAAGATAAGAGCATAATCTCGGTCATGTTCGAACATAGGCACTGTAGGTAAGATTTAATGACATCAAAATTACTGAAATCTGACAAGCGAGGTCGCGGCTCACGGCAACGTGCATTGCATCCCTCACCGCGGACTGAGAGCAGCTTTGCACTTCATCCAATCACTGTCAGCAGCAATGCGGGAATTATTCACTTCATGCACAAAGAGTGTGAGAATCTAAAATGTCGTGGTAATGTGCTCCCGTGTCGTGTTTTATTCGAAATGATGTTGGTATGTGTAAGCCAATGTCCATAAGCTATAACATGCGCGCGGTGGTGCTTTAGCGTCTACGATATTCTAGTTGTGTGTATTCACACATGGTCTTGCCCAAGCGAGATTGACTCGCGATCGTTAGTTTTACCTTCCCGCAAAGAGTTTGGAGCTCGCAATGACAGATCTTTGGGTAATTCTGGGACTTCACACACTACACACTCCCCATCCCCTTGCAACAGTAGCCGCCTACATTTGTCAGTGAAAAATCCGTATACGTGCGAGCGAGGATCGAACGCGCGACCACAGAATAGCCTGACCCGCTCATCCATTTGACCACGCAGGCGGTGTGTGTGTGTGTGTGCGTGCATGTGCGTGCGGGTGTTTTTTGCGCGGAGTGGTGTATTGTTAACGTTCACTGATATTGGCAATGTTCTTTTTTCCCATGCGTGATTAGGTAACGTAAAAACCCTCTAAAAGGATGCTTACCTGTGACTAGTTCCTAGAAATATAAGTACGAGGTGGCCTCGCATGGCTACCCTTCACAACCATGCTCATGTTAGTGGGGATGAGGATCATTGTAGACAATACCGTCATTAAAACCGAAGGCAATTACAACTTAAATATACGGTAATTAGTGGGGCGAACTCTTTCAAGGTTATTTTCAGACAAGGACTTTTGCATACGACTTTCACTTGAAATGTCGCGGCACGAAGTATATTTTATTTCAATTTATTTCTTCTCGGGTTTTTAATGTATATGATCATTGCTGTTGGACAAGAATGAAAATGATGTGTTAGGGACATTTGAGGCGGTGTGCAAGGGGGAGGAGCCACGAGTGTGCGAGCAAGGAGCGTAGCTGTATATGTTTCACGTGTTTTCGTGTTAACTCCTTCACGCCCAGATTTTTCCTTTGCAATAAAAAATCGTCTGTTGTCGAGCCATAAAATTACGAAAAGTAACTGAATATACCAAATTAGTTAGTCGACAAGGATACTAAACAGGTCATATCTATAAAATATTGCTTATATTCACTAAAAAATTGTCTAATGGTACCCAAATTACAATGGAAATCACGTTCTGGGTCTCAAGGGAAAATGTGTCGTTAGAATCAAGGCCTTGCTATCGGTATCCCGGGCGTAGCGGAGCGGCCACTCGAACCCTAAGAAACTTTAGTATATTTTGTAGTACTCGCGCAAACACGCACATATGTAAGTACCTATCTATATATTTACCCATTCACTCGCATATCTCTAGTCCATCAACTCGATACTTACGTCGCTGGTTGCCTCGCTTTCGTGCATTTCTTACTTTCAGCGTCGAGCATAACTTTCCTTCCTGTTAGTGATCAAAAACTAACCCGCGTCAAAGGCCAGGAACTATTTATATTTGCTTGTGTGGTCGACTCAGTATCGCGTCGAGACCTTGACTAAAATAACCTTTGTGGTAACGCAACTATCGCCTCAAGCACCGCCATTTCCCCCGTGCCATTCTTCTTTAGCCTCCAAATTATGCAGTAACTCCCTTTCACTCCCACTCCCTATTTAGATCCTGCATTCGGTATCATTCTATAACTGATCCTGCTCTCGTTTCCAATCCTGTGATCCTGCAGTAACACGCCACCCATTCTTATTAACCCCTTGACACCCAGAACGTAATTTCCATTGTAATTTGGCTGCCATGTGACGATTTGTAGCGAATATAACCAATATTGTATAGATTTGACCTGTTTGATATCCTTGTCGACTAATTAATTTGGTATATTTAGTTACTTTTCGTAATTTTTATGGCTAACACACGATTTTGTATATAGCAAAGGAAAGATCTGGGTGTGAAGGGGTTAATCCATTGTCCCCACCCCCCCGTCATAGTAGCTTCACAAGTATTTGTGGGCCCTTCGGACCCATATATTGATGTTTGTAGTAGTAGTATATATTAGACAACTATGTGAGTGCATACACACACACACACACACACACACACACACACACACACACACACACACATGCACACGAACGGTAAGTGCATGAGTCTACGGATGTAGTGAAATACGGCAAAACGTTACCGTAGAGTTCCTTTCTGTAATCTAATACTCAATAGTGTTTTTAGCCCAAAATCCCCCTTAAAAATGATTTAATCGACATGGGACAAAGCCGCTTACAGCCTACGATATATTTGCGATTTTATGAGCCTACTCTCATCAAAATTGAATTTACAGTTTCGGCTACCCAAAACAGACAGACAGACAGACAGACACACGGCTATTCCTATAGTATATTAGATGAAGAAGGTGAAGTTTGCTTATAATTGAGTGTCAGACATCCGTTGGTGGGGGTAAATTTGGGCCGCTGTGCGTGTGCGTGCGTGCGTGCGTGCGTGTGTGTTTTGACAGTCATTCCAATCGTCACTACAGAACCAGTTATAATTTTTTTACGTCCATCACGTTAAAAATTCGTTCTGACGTAGTCTATGCTTGTCTGGCTCGAGTGTATGCAATGCGACAAGATGGAAACCTGAATAATATAGTGTTATAATGATATATTGAATCCCGGTACCTGAATAATATATTGTTATATCGCTGTATACAATCAACTATACATGCATATATAGTTATGTTCCAAGCTAAAGCGTTTTATAGTACGTAACAAAAGCTATTTATAATCTTAGAAAATTCGCGTATAGATGTCATTCATAGTTGGGTGTCTGTCATAAGACTTGACACAAACACTTAGGGTAAAGCGATGTTTTGTGTGTGTTTAGCCCTTTGATGTGTTGCTACAGAACAATCAGCCCCTTGAGGCCCAGAACGTTATTTTCATTGCAATTTGACTACCATTAGACGATTTTAATGAACCTATAATATTTCATAGACATGACTGACCTATTTAGTATCCTTGTCCACTACCGTAGCTAATTTGTTATATTAAGTTAGTTTTCTTAATTTTATGGCTAACAACAGACGATTTTATATAGCAAAGGAAAGATCTGGGCGTGAAGGGGTGAAGTTGGCGTGTGTTAGTGGGGCGCATTTGCATGTCGACCTGCCGTGAGCACAACACTACAGCGGGGGCGATGGGGGGGGGGGGGGCACAATGTTTTACACAACCCCCTTACTTTTATGCATTTCTTATTTCGTGGTTATAATTGTTTGTTTTTATATCCTTCAGAGATACGCCTTTTCACCGCCCGTCAAGGAGAGGAAAGGATTTGAGGGAAGTATCATTCAGCATTTTACAGTACTTTCTACCTAATCCATACGCAAACATCAATAATTACTTCCTTCTCCCTCTTTGCATTTAATTAACTTATTACGAGCGAGCGCGAGGCGCTCGCGAGTCCTCAGACTCTTCACTCACTCGGATTTTTCCGGGATAAGCGGCCGATCCGACCCGACCGACCGTCACCACGCTTTTCAGGAGCTTATATCTTTGGAATCCCGCTTCCGATTGAGAAGCGGTCTTCGCCATCTGATAGCCCCATTCAATCCCTATTTGTGCTTGACATGTTTTGTCTCACATGAGGGGTCAGCATGGCGCGTGCCGCGTGAGGGGTGTCAGTTATCTTGCTATAGCTGAGAAACGGCAGTACCGACTAAGTTGAAATTTGGTGTGTGGTTTGAGACCACACACCTAGCAATGTCACACAGGTCAAACTCCGGGTGACGCCGCACGTGCGTACGTGCGGCGGGTTTCTACGAGCTCGCTCGTCCTTCGCCGATTAAGGCGTCTTACTGGTTTATTTATCTGCCCTTCTAAACAACTTTGATCTTTTTTACCTTATTATTATTATTATTATTAAATTATAAAAAGATTCAATTATTATATTATTTAAAAAAAAAAAAAAAAAAATTGTCAGTGTTACACGCCACTCACCTCGGTAAGAGACCTTCCTACGACTTAAATTTTTTCAAGAGAGGAGCAACAAGACACCTCCCGAACTAAATTGCCCCCCCCCCCTTTTACATCATCTTGCTGTCTCCTTTACAGGGACTGCCAACTATGCGGGCTTTTTGTTACTTCTTTTGTTTTGCCCTTGGCCAGTCCTTTGTGATGTAAAAAAAACGAGAAAAAAAAACTTTCTTTAATCTCTGTCCCCAACACACCCACGCAAGTGTTATCTCATTACATAAATATTACATTTGCTACTTCATTATGGAAATGTGACAATTGTGCTCTGAAATTGATTTGCCGTTGATCAGACAGACATGTTCAATACTTGATTCTATTAGTTTATCATTAATGGCGTTATCACCTGTAGGTAAATTCTCTCTCTCTCTCTCTCTCTCTCTCTCTCTCATCTCTCTCTCCCCTCTTCCTCTCTCTCTCTCTCTCTCTCTTCTCTCTCTCTCTCTCTCTCTCTCTCTCTTCTCTCTCTCTCTCTCTCTCTCTCTCTCTCTCTCTCTCTCTCTCTCTTCCTCGTAATCATCTTTTTCGTCCTGCTTATTAATCTTTCTCCTCATAAATATTCACGTTAACGGTTTGGGAGCTTATAACCACACTGACTTGTTCTAAAACCACCCTAGCTAGGCGGATGGCAAAAACCACCCGAATCCCCGATACAAGCCACTTTAAGCAGTAAGCAGGACTAAACTTTCCTTAACGAGCACAAGACACAACCCTCACTGCGATTGAGCAAACCTATTATTAAGCTTTTTTTCTTTTCTTAATTGATGCGTTTTTCCCCTTCGAATGTTTTCCCATTTTTATTGCACCTTGGCCCTGGTCGCTCCCACCCCCGCTCTCACGCACACACCCCTCACGCAGACACAGCCTCACCCACACACGCACGTCACGGACACATCTTTCTCGCCTGTAATTTATAGCCCAATTTCACTTTGCAATTCATGTTTTCTTCCCCGCCGTCACTACACCACCACTGCAGCTCCTCCTCCCTTCGTGCACTTGACTTCATTCAAAACATTCGCCTTGTGTAACACAGAGCATGGCGGCGACCACACTAATGCCAGTTTTTCGTCGATAAATCACTAAAATTCATAACTATTAGCCTATTTTTTTTTTTTTACGAGGCAAAATTCCTGCCCCCTTGCTACTTACTGACGGATATTTGATGCTAAGAGAAGGGAATACTACGCTTTTTCTTCATTTCAGTTGTATTTTATCATAGTTAACCATATTATCAGGTAAACACAGGCATCATTTTCAGCATGACACCTTAAGATAGCATGGAATTTTCACCTTGTTTAACAAAAATGGACTTTACTTATCACTGGAATTGTACGAAATCCACATAGCCTTTTAATACAATTGATTATATAACCTTTACCACAGACGCCACGCGCAGGATGGTTGCGTAGCGATGGCTTGAAGAGGATGAGTTCACTACCGCCTACACCAACTCGGGATTTGCATTAAGGAAGAGACAGCAACTCAAAAGCTGTGACGCAAGAGAGGATCACCAGCACGTCTAGGAGGACGCTTAAGGGAAGATGACAGCCTTTTCACCGCCCGTCAAGGAGAGGAAAGGATTTAGGGAAGTATCATCAGCATACTTTCTACCTAATCAATACGCAAACATTGGACAATAAGAGTTTATAAGACTAATGTGAAGCATTAATGTGAGTTCAAGGTCAATAATTACTTCCTTCTCCCTCTTTGCATTTAATCAACTTATCTATATCTGCCCATCTAGTCTTCCGTCAGCCACTCTCCTTCCCCTTCCGTTTGTGTTACGCCTCTTTATAATAAACTTTTCTGTTTCTTACATCAAAGTAAGGTTATTCAACTACACTGCCGTAACTTTTAACCCCGTAATATTACGAAAGCCCTTTATGGTTGAAAAATAGCCAGGCAACGTTGTACTGGAACAATTAAAAACTTAAGACTAAGGCGAGTTATGGCATCTACGTACACTACCCTTGAAGGTGTCAAGGTACCTTATCACTATATTCTAGCTACCCTGTCTTGCTTTCTACACACTACTTTACTGTGTGTACAAAGCATGACAGACAAAAAACCATACGTATTTGATACAGTGACACCTTCAAGTGTAGTGAACTTATAACTCGCATTGTTGCTGTACAACGTTGCCTGGCTATTTCTACCATCAAATACTAACTAAAGTTATTGCAACAACTACACCGCTGTTTACCAATAAAACGTTGATTATATAATTATTATTGTCGAATGTGCAAGTATAATAATGGTGCTCCTTTGCTGTTTCAGGGAGAAGCAGCGGACCGGCCTCACAGGAGGAACGTGGTGAGGGAAAAAATAAACGGCCAAAAAATTCGTCATTAGTTTTATTGAGAGGAAAAATTATTTGTGGGGCAGAAATGTAAAATCATATTTGCAAGTATACGCATAGTAACAAAGTTCACAAAAAAATTGATTATTAAAAAAAAAAAATCAAAGTGGAGAGTCTCTCGAACTCTTAAATCTTATTTATTAAAGCTTAAACAGCCAGTGCAGCAGGTAAGACGGAAGGCGGCCCCACCACGCCAGGGAATGGTGGGGGCGCCGGACTCTGGTAGTTGTAGGTAGCAATCCTGTCCCGCTGCCGACCTGTGGCAATGAAGAAACAATAATAGTATGAATCAATTTGCGTATTAATTAAACTATTTTAATCTCCATTTTAGAGTAGATATACAAAGAATATAATTGTTTTCTTACCCGAGCTCTTCAAGGACGTACGAAGGAACAGTACACCTTGCCATCACCTGGAATGCCTTACGTTATGATCGGGTGCCGCGCGACGCTCACCATCTAGAAAACAGTTTTTGAAGTGTTAGAATCGCTCAAACCAGTAACTTTGAGAACAAAATACCAACTAAATTCAAAATAGTATTATTTAATATGCCAATTCACATGCAGGCACTGAAACATTGCGTAGTATTAAGAACATGGAGAAAATAAGTAAGCTACAATAGGCCGCGAGGCCTACACGTGGCAGTTCCTGTCACCTAACACTACCTACATCCCCATCCATGAACCTATCCAGCCCCTCTTTAAAGCTCTCTGACTCCGCACTAACCACCTGTTTACTGAGACCATTCCATTCATTCACCTCCCTATTTCCTTTCTAAATCTACGTCCTTCCAGCTTGAATCCATTATTCTTGTTCTACCCTGGTTAAAAGCCGTAAGAACTTTTCCTACCTCTCCTTTATTAAATCTTTTTATCCACTTATCAGATCGCCCCTTACTCTGCGTCTCTCGAGTTAGTGTAATTTTAATAACTTCAATCTCTTATCATAACTAAAGTTACGCATCCCTTGTATAATTTTGGTCATCCTTCTTTGCACTGTTTCTAACAAGGCTATATCCATCCTGTAATATGGAGACCAAAACTTAGCGCATAGTCTAGGCGAGGCCTGACTAGAGCCAGATAAAGCTTTAGAACAACTTCCGCACTTCTACTTTTAACACTTCTGGTAATGAATCCTAATACTCTATTAGCTCTATTTCTGGCCTCAATACATTGTTTCCTAGGTCTGGAGTTCTGGGCTCACCCTCACTCCAAGATCTTTTTCACCTTCTGATCTTCTCAGCGATACATTGCGTATGGTTATCTATTACCAGGGTTTTTTCTACCAACTTTCATAACGCTGCACTTATCAATGTTAAATTACATCTGCCATCTGACTGCCCACTCGTTAAGTTTATCTAAGTCTCCCTGCAATATGTTTACATCAGACTGTTATCCAATAATCCTACCTACCTTAGTATCATCTGCAAACTTGCTGATATCACTGCTAATCCCACTATCCAAGTCGTTGATTTAAATCAAAAATAGTAATGGACCCAAAACAGACCCTTGTAGAACCCCACTTGTCACCAGTCTCCATTCAGATTTAGAACCATTAATTGTAACCCTTTGTTGCCTATTACTTAGCTAAGCTCTGATCCAATGAAGAACCTTCCCATCTATTCCATGAGCCTTAACCTTATTTAAGAGTCGCTCGTGTGGTACTTTGTCAAATGCCTTACTAAAGTCCAGATATATTATATCATAATCCTTATCATTATCTGCCGTCTCATTAACTTTCCTATAAAAACTCAATAAATTGGTGAGACATGACCTACCCTTGGTGAATCCATGTTGTGAATCATTGATCAAACTATGTTTATCTAAGTGCTCTCTAAAGTTTTTTGCAATAATAGATTCCAATAATTTACTCATCACTGACGTTAGACTTACGGGTCGATAATTTGATTTTAGTCCTTTGTCTCCCTTCTTAAATATGGGAACATTTCCTTTCCTCCACAATAATGGCACATCGCCTATCTCAACCGATTTCCTAAAAATGTGCCCTAACGACTCGCTAACAACCTCCTTGCATTCCTTTAATACCCTGGGATACACTTCATCTGGTCCTGGCGATTTAAAATTTAGTCATTTTATCTATACCCTCTTCCACCATTTCCCTAGTTATCACAATATCTTTGAGTTTCTCCTCATCGCTTTCTTTGAACATCTGTTCACTATCAGGTATCGTCTGTGTATCCTCCTCAGTAAAAACACTTAAGAAATAATCATTTAGACTTACACATATCCTCATCCGTATTTAAGACCTCACCCTGTCCTGACCTTAACGGCCCAACTAATTCCCTTTGTCTTGGTTTTATATACCTGATAGAACCCCTTAGGGTCACTTTTCCCGTCCTGCTACTTTAATCTCATAATTGTTCTTAGCTACTCGAGTTAATTTCTTCACTGTCCACGCCATCACGTTATACTGTTCTTTGCTTACCTGGCCAGCCTTGAATCTTAAATACATGTTTCTTTTTACTCCAATATTGTGTTTTAAACTAGTGGTCATCCATTTTGGGTCACTCTTTCTTGACCTTATTTCCCTAAAAGGAATTTTTTTTTTCTGTCCGTCAATTATATTCCTTACAAATAAGGTTTAATCCTCCTCAGCCCCGACCTCACTTCCATGTCTAACCGCTCTAATTACCTCCTCAGCCCCGACCTCACTTCCATGTCTAACCGCTCTAATTACCTCCTCAGCCCCGACCTCACTTCCATGTCTAACCGCTCTAATTACCTCCAGGTGCCTTCCATTAACCTTCATAATTGGCCTCTCAGCTTCCGCTCCTTCCTTACCCTGGAATTCTTCCCGCTCCATCCCACTTCCTTCTACTTAATTACCTCCAGGTGTCCTTCTAATCCTGCATAATTGGCCTTTCTGCAATTAGGTAATCTCCTCCCCCTTTTTTTATTGCCTATTTATTTTTCCAAACTGTTTCCTATTTTAATTCCTTTTAAGCTAAATCTGATCTCATAATGGTCGCTATTATCCAACTTCCCACCGACTTCCACATCTGTAACTAAATCGTCTCTATTTGTCAGCAATAGATCTAGAATATATCTCCTCTAGTAGGCTCCTTGATTGCTTGACTTAGGAAGTTATTCTGGATTATATTTAACAATTCATCTGCGTCGCTGTAACCTATGATTAAATCCCAGTCTATATTCCTAAGGTTAAAATCTCCCACCACGCATAGTCGATTATATCTGCAGGCCTTGTTTATTTCTTCCCATATAGGAGCTGAATCCTCTTTACATAAGTTTGGAGGCCTATACACTACACCCAAAACCATTTTCTCAGTTCCCTTTGTAACCTCTACCCATATAGACTATGCTGTCATCTGTTTTTATAACATAGTTAACACAACACTGCAATGCATCTCTTGCATAAAGCGCAACTCCTCCACCTCGCCTGCCAACTCTGTCCTTGTGAAATAACTTATACCCAACTATCTCGACTTCCGGATCGAATACCTTTCCTGACATATCCAACCATGTTTCTGTTAATGCTATCATATCAAAATCCTCTATACTATTTATTCCACTCAGGAAATCTATCTTGTTTAAAATACTCCTACAGTTTGTACAGTAGACCTTCAAGCAACTCTTCTTATTTTTGTCTATTTTCCCTTTATCTTTAACTAAACCCTTCCTCACTCTCTTCTTACGAATCACTTTAGTTCCCTGCCTTCTGAAACTCCTCCTAGTGTCGCAAGTTTCCTTTACCCCGACCCCAGTGTCTACTCCCCGGTTCTCTATCTTAAAAAAGCCTGCAGTGCATCTACCTCCCTTTCAAGGGATTCAGACAAGATCTGAACTCCTTTCCTCGAAAACTGCACCCCGTCCCTACAGTAGAGGTGGTTATGCCCGTAAAAGAGGTCCCAGCTGTCGACAAAGGCCCAACCATTGGCTTTGCAATGAAATGCCAGCCGGCAATTCAAAGCAATAGCCCTGGAGTACCACAAGTCGTCAACATAGTGTCTTGGAAGGACACCACACACCACAGGAAACCCACCCCTATCCCTAACCTTACCTACAGCTTCCTTGAACCGCCGTAGCAATTCCTCACTTCTTACACTCAACATAGTTTCCCCTAGCACTCAGGCAGACGATGGGCTTTTTCCCTTGATCCGCCATGCACTCAACTATTTTATCACTAACATTACCTATCCCCTTCCCTGGGTAACTCACCGACTCCCTATCACAGAACCTGCTGTCGAGATGCCTAACCTGACTGTCACCAACAACCAATAATTTACCTTCGGGTGATTATTTATCGTCTACCGTCCTTACCTCCGTATCTTCCTCTTGCAGCCCCTGGAGTACCTGAAATGAGTTTGTGCACACAACATGGTCATTGTTTAAATTTTTCTCCTTTGGGCGTGCTCCACCATGCTCAACCACCTGCCATTCACCATTCCTTGGTGACTTACTAGAGACCACTCATTTAGTAGTAGCACGAGGCATGCTCGTACTCGGCATGCTGAGGTATTACCTCAGCATGTTGTTTATGTATCAGTTTGTCTTCTCGATATAGTTTTTTTGACATAGTGCAGCACAGTCATCGTGGCTCCACTGTTGGTGGCACTGGGGCTGCTCGTTGACCCTCCCTCCACCACATAACGAGAAGGGTTTGTCAACGGCCTTTCTCCTAGGAAATATTCCAGCAGGTAATGATGAAGAGGCGCCTTGGTCCTGGCCCTCCCTGTGGAAGACTTAGTGTCCTCATACTTCTGAAAGAGGCCCTTGATCTGACGCCACTTCAGCGGCACCTGGACTGGTGTCACCCCGGGGAGCTGAAAAAATAACGACACAAAAATGCTTTAAACGTTGAATTATGCTGCCATGAGCAAGGTAAATTGTGTTAAATTCATATCAATGATGGCATTGTTGATTTAGATTGTTTCGTGAAAGGCAAAACTTTACATTTGAGGATAACTATTTTGGGCTATGGATAGTTTTCATTAATATATACTAGAACTATTGGTTGTTATTATGGAAATCGATGTAAACTGGGAGCCAAAACTGAACTGTGATAACATCACATCACAACCCGAAGAATGTCCTGAGATTACATAAATCTGTCATTATCATCATATTACCATTGTTATTGTATATGAAAACTACGCCAGATGAATGGATGATACTCCCTCCTGTGATGTCACTCCGCCGCCACCAAACGGCTTCCCGGTCACGAGTCACGATGAAGTCTATAAACAGAGAAAATACAATTAACAACAACACTTGTATAAAAAATAATTTGCTTCGTTTATATACGTTATTATAATAACAGTTTGGAAATTACCGAAACACAACGTTCTGCAGACTCACTTCAGTATAATAGGCCAGTATAAATCCGCGAAGGCATTTGATAAGATATTCATTGTAAAATAAGCATTGGGTCAAAATAATTTAGAGCACGCCATGCCACTAAGTCAGGAGTATTCAATTGAATCAAGGGACTAGAAATATAAAACTTTTCTTACGCAGAAAACTTTCTTGATTTATAAATTTTATGCAATTAACGAATACAAGCAAAGTATATAAGAAACATTAATGTTTCCCACAGTGTATTGATGCCTGAGGTAAGACACTTTCTATCGACCAAGACACACCAAGCACCCCCTCCCTCCCTTACTAGTCACTCGGGGGTTCGTACGTCTGGCAGCGTTTCCTGCACAGACAGTTTTCTAAGATTATTATTATATGTATATGATATGGCAGTAGGATTCATGACTTTCTTGTAGTTATACACTACCTGAATGACAAGAATAGTATACCTCACTATTTTTTACGTTATTAAATTATCCAGTAGGAACACATTCTTGTATTGAGGATATTGCATTTATATATCCTAGAAAAATGTACTTAATATGGAGATTGACGTGTATGTGATATTCTTACGGATTATTTATGATAATATAAAAGTAACTCAATGACAGAGGGTGTTATATGGAGAAAGTAATTAAGAAAGAATTAATAGTAGTCACCCATGGAGCCCGCACTAGAGGACGGAAAAAATAGAACAATGTAACTGACCTCTCGTCTATGGCCCTGTTGACTTGTATACCAACGATTAAAAGAAAAATGAACTAGAATTCCATAGTTTTCTTCTGCCTCTTCTAATAAAGTAAGAAAAGTAAGAATTTTCATGAACATTCCATATATAACTTTTTTCCTGCCCTGCCACTACCCTTCCTCGTCCCTCTACCCGCCTCATCACACTACCATCATCGCCTCATCACTAACTCAACACACCTTGCATCACTATACCGTCACCACCCGCCCAGGAGTGATAGTCAATAACCTCACGTCACCACATATTTCACCATACACAACAATTTCACCATAAGACTTAAATGTGATTTTCTGCCCTTTTAACACCGTCCATGCACTCACCATCACACATTCACTCACTCTTAACAACACTCTTCACGCCCAGATATTTCCTTTGCTATAAAAGAAATCTTATGTTGTTAGCCATAAAATCACGAATAGTAACAATATACCCAATTAGTTAGTCGACAAGGATACTAAACTGGTAATATCTATAAAATATTGCTTATAGTTACTAAAAATCGTCTAATGGTGGCCAAATTACAATGGAAATTACGTTCTGGGTCTCAAGGGGTTAACATTCCGTATCTGCATTCGTCCCTTGACCCACATTTAAACAAATCCACCTAGGCAGTCACTAATCCACCTTTCGTTACCATAATCACCCATCTATTCACCACCCATCCCTGTATTCATCCACCGATTCATCACCCACCTTTGGCTTTCCACTCATCCGCTACACTATACTTCGTCAACAATCACTCATCCGGCCGGTCATCCATCCTCCACTGCCAGTCACTCACCCACCAAGCCTCAGTGTCCATTCACCGATTCATCCACGTACCCATCCACCTGCTGTTTCATCCATCATTCACCATTCTGTCTCAAAAGTCAGCAACCCGTCCATCCAATTCAGCTTCTTTTTCATCCACCCAGTTACCGATTTGCCTTTCCACTTCAGGAGTCAGCCACATAACCACCCAACTCCACCTAAATACACTGTCATTCAAATACTCAACTCACTCACTCTTCAGTCCCAACGCTGCTTCCCACAACCCCCACCATTCCACCTTGCCACTCTCGATCGCACTTGACAAATGTTCATCCCTCTGCTGCTCATATTCAGCCAAGTAAGTACATCTTTTTACAT
This sequence comes from Chionoecetes opilio, assembly GCA_016584305.1. NCBI lineage: Eukaryota > Metazoa > Arthropoda > Malacostraca > Decapoda > Majidae > Chionoecetes > Chionoecetes opilio. The sequence goes on along the minus strand of JACEEZ010008867.1, from coordinate 92,258 downwards.
CAAATACCTATAGAATTTAAAAGTTTAGTATGGACTATACATAATATAACGCATGTTTATGTCACGTTAAATACAAATTTGTACGTACTATACATCTTGCTATAACGAACGGCATAAAAGTTGATTTTGCACAAGTTAAATACGAAGACAAGGACAGTAATTTGCAGCCTCAAAAACAAAAATTTCTACCACTACTCCATCGTACGATTGAAAAGTTGAGGTAATAATGGGGGGTTAATGATGGGGTGGGACCGTGGGGGTGATGATGGGGGGTTGCTGATGAAGGCAGAGCGGCGCTGTTCAAGACTTGAGGATTGGGGCGATCGTGATGGAGGCAAGGAGGTACTAGAGTCCTGAGAAGAGACTTTAGTATCTCGTCTTGTACAGTCATGATTCATAGTTTTTTATTTCTTTCTTTTAGCTAATGTATCATTAACAATAATACATCAAAGATTTTCCATTCCTTACCTTTCCATACCTTAGTCCACGAGACAACGAAATGATCATAGCATGAGGTCCATAAAAGAGCTTCGGCTTAATGGGCCGTGGCTTGTATGACTGTATGATTGATTATGAAAATTATTGTATTACACCAAACCGAATAAACTATCAAGTATCAAGACTTTTCATTCCTCTTTTCTGATTTTTCCAGTGCTTTATAACCGTCAAAAGTTGCGGCGCCAAGAAAACTAATTAATCTGTTCTAGCAAGGCAAGTCCTGCATTCTGGGGTTTTTCATTTTGTTTCCCACAATTGCCTCAAAGAGATGAAGTTCGGGTCTCATATCGAATGGAGCTCACTGGTGCTAACGAGCCACACACTGTTCGAACCTACTCGTTCTGAAGCCGCGAGCTCAAGGAACGATTGTTTTACCGATACGACATACTTCAGATTTATAACATCATGTCATGTTATAGTTAGTCTTTGAAATGGGGAAAAAAAGTTATAATTGAGCAGATATATCGAGAAATAGCTTCATTTTACAGGTAATCAAAGGAGAACTTTCCTCCCCCCTCCCTCTATAGCTACACCATTCAGTTTGTTCGACTCTTTCCTCTCTCTCTCTCTCCTCGTACCCTCTTTTAAGGGGCCGTTAGGGTGGCCTATGCCATCCTCCTCGGCTCAAGAGAATTACCATGTACAGTGGACTGGCATGCATGAGTAATTCCGCGCTCATAAGCTATTGCAACTCATTAACAAATGTTGGCGACGATAAACTACAAAAAAAACGAATGAAAAGCGACAAATTCCCTCAATAATTAATATAAAACGAGAAAGGTATTTATCTAACAATTAGCTAGTATAGTTAAAGCAATACGCACATTTTAAGAAAAGTGTCAAAATCTTTTACAAATTTTGGGTCTTTTTTTTCTCCATATATTGGTATTGGCTCATTCACACATTCACATCATGATACACTTATTTTCGTCGTGCAACCCGGCTTTGTTACGTTACGATGTTCTGTTCTCATGTCTGTATCCCCCTTAACGTTGGACCTGCATGTTGGTATATGTATATAATTATCTATATAATTATTTTCCACAAAAAAAAAAAATAAATCAACAACAAAAATCAGGGCCTCATATTAAATTTTGTTTCTCTAGTGATACAATCAGCACAATCTAAGGCTCCACTTTCATCTCTGTATACGTATAAATCATGACCTGCATTATGATATTCCCAGGCCAAGCCCCCTCTAGAAGTATCCTGGTTAGGCCCTTGACCACAACCATAAATCTCGCTCGTATAGCCATACTGGATTTCTGTTTTATTGCCTGAAAAAGAGCAATTGATTTTCTTACTAATCGAAAAAAAAGTGTAAACGTAGCAGCGCCGTAGATGCCACCGGAGGACACGTGCCGCGCGTCACTCACCGCGCCACAAGTGAGGCGACCACCACCATCTGACCACAAGGTTGCGCCGCGCATGCACCACCCTGACGAACCAACTCTTCTGAAGCAACGAGTCTTAGAAAGATTGTTTTATCAATATAAATTTAGAGTACTTCAGTTGTATAATATCATGGCTCATTACAGTATGATAGCTATGATTAAAGTTATGATTGTGCGAATTTAACTAAAATTGACTTTCGTTAGCAGTTAGTCAACGGAGAAGCTCTTTCTCTCACACACACACAAACACATGCGCGCGCGCACACATACACACCCACACAAGCGATAGTTTAGGTGTGTGTGTGTGTGTGTGTGTGACTGTGGCACGTGTGTATGAACTAATAAACTGTCCTAAAAATGTGTATGATAATAAACTATTTAATCTAATCTAATCTATGTGCGTGTGTATGCGCATGTGAATGTGCCCGTGTCTATGTGCGTGTATGTGCGCCTGTGTGTATGTGCACGTGTGTATGTGCGTGTGTATGTGCGCGTGTGTATGTGCACGTGTATGTGCCCGTGGGTAAATATGCAGTTTCAACCAGTTATAACTAATACACTATCAGTGGTTTTAAGTATCCTAAACTTTTCGTTTTCATCATTTTTTCTAACTAATATCAGTCCGTCAGAAATGAAAATATTGTCACAAGGGGGATCTTGCGGATGTGGGAGCGGACCCCCCTCCCCAGCAGTTTGGTTCATAATCAATCCAAGGTTGGTTAGTGAACTAGCACGGGTCTGGAGGGGAGGGTGGGCAGTACCCTCCCCGACAACTTTGTGGTATTTTTCATTTCTGACGGCTGATATTAGTTAGAAAAAATGATGAAAACGAAAAGTTTAGGATACTTAAAACCACTGATAGTGTATTGGTTATAACTGCACTTATACCTGCCTGTGTGTGTATGTGCGCGCATGCGTGGGCGTGTATATGCGCGTGTCACCCACGGTCTTGTCCATGCCTAAGTAACTATACCTTGTTACGTAATGTACACATAAAATATACATTACGCATGTGGTAATGTATACTTTGGTCCATGCGAGCCAGGCCGCGATCCCCAGTTTTACCTCCCGGAGCGTATATGCGCGTGACTGCGTGTGTATATGCGTGTGTGGTTGTGTGAATGTGTGTGTGCGTATGTGTCGGTGTAAAAGTCCCTAATTTACTAAACATCCGTCTGTATGATCTCCAAGCTCATTTCGAGAGGGTAACAGCTGGTGGTCGCGTTTCCAGCGCGTGATCAGGCCAGGCTGTAGATATAGTTACACACACACACCATACCAATGGTTAGCACAAGGATGTGGTAAGCTCGGTGTTCAGAGTTCGAATCCCACGGGTGGCGGCGGGGGCTTTCTGCATCCATAGTGGCCAAAGACTACCTGCATGTGCCCATTCATTACCTTCAACGACGAGTGCATCAGCGGACACAGGGAGGCGGCATATTTATAGCGTTTAATCATCACAAGCGCCACTATAAGAATCTTGTGCCCCACCACGGGCGTGGGTGAAACATCTAATGTTTCAGCAGTAGTACCTAAACAAATAATAACTTCTCCATTCATATCCCCTTCCAGTCCTGTCTAGCATAATTTATACTAGCATACATATATATATATATATATCCATACATACTAGCTGTAATTTATGGAACAGAATTTCGTAGTTCGCGCTTATGACAGCCTGAACTATCGGTATTAACACTGCAGGATTCTGAAAGGGCGGGGTGGCTTTGTTCTGAATGGGCGGGGGGAGGCGGGGGCGATCATGGGGAGAAGCACTTTCGGGATTGTTAGCTAGTTAGGGAAGGGGGGGGCAGGGACTGGCTTAATTTTTTTTATCCTCGGGAGCACTCTAGAAAAACTTTAAGGTGTTACTGTTCATAAACGTCTGAGCGTCGGGACTTTACGGAGAAAAGAGTTACATAAATTTGTTGCATCCTTATAACTCACCTGGTTAGTATGTGAAGTTCCCTGCACAAACTAGTAATGATGACTCTGCTCTTTCAGAATTGGTTCAAAGGCGGATCAGTGATTGCTTCTTTCACAACCTGTAGCAGTACCATACATACTCACCGCATGATTTCCTCTATGTTTTATAACACTTTAGATAGCCAATGTTAAAACAACGTCTTGTGTAGCCTACATGTATCAGGGGTGGGCATTATGTGGCTATAATCACGCATAGCCAACAAAGGGACAGACTTTAACCTACTAATGACATACTAGATCTCTGTTCTAGTGTCTGCATAACAGCAAAAGCTCTTCCTATTCATTGAAAAAAAGACAGGCAGTAAAAACTTACCAACACCGTGAATGCCACTGGAACACAACCACCGCAAGCAGAGGGTTGCCTGCAGGTCACTGCCTGCCTGACACCAACTGATTGACAATGAGGTGGCGCCGCGCATGCGTCACCCCGACGAATCATTACCTAATCTCAACAGTTTTCATGGAAATTCTAATTGACACCTTTTATTTATATAGAAAAATAAATGTGTGGCATAAATATTGTTGTGTCCCAGATCTACATTGCTGCGGTGCACGATGATAACCTGCAGGTACAATGGAAGCACCTGGCATCTCAACACGCTGCCAGGTGCACGATGCTCCGCTGGTCACCATTACATCACAGTGACACCAAAGTTAGGCAATTAAACGGATAAATGTTACATATCTCCTCGTTTGGTGAATTGGGATGGTCAAAGAATTAGGGAAACTGGGCTACCTTAGCTTAACACATAGAAGCCCTCACGAACAACAACTTACCTTGTACTACCTTGTTAAGACACTAAACATGATCATGATCACCACCGTGGCGCCTCACCTGACTGGCTGCTTCCTGCACTCGTCACGGCTGCGGCGTCCTGGCGTTTCTTGCATTCTCTCTAAAGTTTGTAACATCCCAGCTTACGGATGTATATCAGTACCTGCATCGGCCTATACATGAGCTGCATGTAAGCAATAATACTCCATTTACTACTAATATTTTATTACATTTTCACTTTAAGTAACTGCCGCTGCTAACGTGAGAAAGTGCGCTGACAGCCAATCCACGCGAAGCATGGAGACTCAGCGACGACTCATTTACAACAACCTTAAAAGTAATTAAATCCTTAAACTATTAATAAGATAATACAGTAGCAACGCGCTGACACAGAAGGACAGCGAGACTTCACGAAGAGGGGATGGGGGAGGGCCCAAGCTTGGTACTTCGCTCCCCAGCTCGGCACGGCACTGCCGGCCTGCCAGGGAGACGCCCGCCAAGACATCACTCCCTTGGGTGACGGGACATCAGCATCGCCTAAAGCTCCGCAGCAAAATATTAATAACCCAGACTCTCCGGCACGCAGGACGGGAGCTACAGTCTGCTTCACTGAGTTGCAGTCCGCAACAGACCGCGCGACAGGGGCCTAGGGAGAGTTGGTCCCCTGCGGCAGGTCGTCGGGCTAACATCCAGTAATAGGTGGTTTGTTTTTCTTAACACCTATTGAATGGCAATGGCGAGGACACCACGTGACGCCTAAACTATGGCCAGGTGGCGGGGAGCCGCGGGGCATGAGCACGGAGGAAGATCCCTGAGTAAACTGCTGCGTGCATGCCAGCCTTGACAGCCTCGCGGGCTGCCCACTGGTCCCTCACTCCCGCACAGGTCGCCGCCTGCCACCCCGACACACACTGCTCCTTACATAACCACTAACTAACATACACAGTCCATTCTAGCAAAACAAAATAAAAGTAACTGCGTAAAGGACAGATGAAGAGCCTCCGTACAACCATGGCGGCACAGTCAGGGTGAACATTACTAAGCCAAAATCATGGCATGGAATTTTCTGTTATTCAATTCAGGTACGTACTCAGAACGTTCGACAGCGGTGTAATTTTGGCATTCATTCTAATCAACACGAAAACTCATTCACTGCAGTTTCAAATGGTCTCAACCGATCGGTGCTTCATTACTTGTTCTTCATGGGGGGAATAGCTTCTTGAATTCAGTGCATATCAAAAGCTACCTGGCATGCCACCGCGATACTTTGCAACCATAAAGAGATTCGCGCACAGTTTCGTCAACACTCGGGACAAAAGATAAGTTCAGTCGCACTTCTTTGCAGACGCGCGGCTCATCTGTCCAGCCTCTCAAGTACCAACTCCTTGTCGCAGTAACCACCAGTATTCAAGGTGAGCGAGGCACTACATTCACTCCGGGAGATGAATGGCTTGGATGACGAATGAATGAATGACCTTGGACTGGAATGAGCCAAGGCGGCGAAGGGACTGCGGTGAGCTCAAGTAGGCGGCCTCGACACTAAGCAGGTGGAGCCTCGCCGTGGATGGTCTTCGTAGCAGTGGCGAAAGATCATCCACGCATGGCAGTAAGTGAAGGTCCTAGCAAGGAAGGTGGATGACCCTGGCAGCGACACACAGTTGTGGCGGCGGTGGATGTGTCATCTATGGAGGTCGAGCAATGCGGTTGCGGACGAAGTACTCCCTCTGCTGCACCTCTTGGCCTCTCCCAGCGCAGGGACAGGCGGTCGTGGTCACTTACTACAACACACATGCTCCTGATCGGCTCGCGCACGCTGGGAAACAGGAACAATGTGCGGCGTGGCTTAAGCAGCTTTCTGTATTGGCAGTGCCTCGTGCCTGCCAAAGACTGATCACGCCTGCGTCATCCACACAACCCTATAGTCTCCGTTCATGAGATCACCACTTGGCTATTTTACCATACAACCAACAGGGTAGGAAAGAGACATGAGCACGTCACCTTCCTTCACAAGAGTAATGCTGTACAACTATCGTCACACAATATAATTACACAAATAAATAATGTCACCTGATTCAGGGTCATCGTATCCATAAAGCGCTGCAGCGACTTTCAACAAGGTAACATTAAGGTCATGTTGTCCCATTGGTCGGCTTGATGAGGAGGGACGAGGGTGACTACACAACAGACCCAAGAAGACGCTTCTCTTCCTGTCTCCTCTGCTGCTGCTCTTCTCGTCCTTTCATGAGACAAGTTGTGTGTGGGGCTGCAGACGAGTGTGCAGCGTGACAGGGGTGGTGGCGGGGACGCTATCTTAGCTAAACCGAGCCTTGGGAGCCTGGGCGAAGAGGACTCCCTGGTAGAGGGTCCCGTTGATTTCCATACTGACTACTAAACTCTGGTCCTGACTCCTGCCGTCTCCTGAAAGGAATACAGAAAAGCACATCAGCACCTTCGCCCTTAAGGCTTCTCGCATATCAATATCGTTTCATGATCAATAGACTAATAGAGAGCTATAAAAACTTTATAAAAAGACGTCCGAAGTCCTAAAAAGTATAGTGTAACAACTCTAAAAAAAGAGGACAATTTCGTTACCATCTTGATATTTCTGTATCAAAGGAGATCAAGTCAAGATTATGAAAGCGTGGACACTTCATACTTTTTTTAGTTTTTTTTTCTTCTTCCATAATGCGCTGGTTAAGATGTATTGTGGGAGACAAATGCAACTATAATACCTATATTTATCCGACTTTTTGGCGACTTGTTGTGTTATACAAATACTAAGTGAACATGTACGAGCACACTGAACTATGTACGTATACACACACACATATATATATATATATATATATATATATATATATATATATATATATATATATATATATATATATATATATATATATATATATGATGTACTCCTTTTCGTGAAGACAGTATACTATAGACTAGTGACTTGAATACTTGGTCATGGAGGTGGGGAGAGCGGGTGAATAAATCTTAAACTACAAGTTAAACTACAACAACCATCTATTGTCTCTGTGCCTCACAACTCTGTCCTTTTTCGCATTTTTGGTGTGAGCGCCTGTGGTCCCCCGTGCTAGCGTCACTTACCCCGCGAGGTAATCTTGATGTTGGCGCCGGACTGGTTGCCGGTGGGCGTGGTGGGCGGCAGGCGGGGGTCGTGGGCGTCCTCCTGCTGGGCTTGCCGCTTGGCTGCCGGCGGTATCGTGCCGTCCTCCAGGCGACTCCTCATGTCGTTACGAAGGTCGTTACGGAAGTCATTACGCATCTCGTTCCGCAGGTCGTTGCGCACATCATTGCGCAGGTCGTTGCGCAGGTCGTTGCGGAGCTCCATGGCGTCCTTGAGGCGCCCCGGCCGCTGGAAGAAGAATGGCTGATACCCTCGGTTATCACGGAGGGGCGGCAATGCATACAGGGTGTCAAATAGCCTCAGCAGAGGAAAGGTTACTATAAGATAGGAAAGCATTACTTATAAAGCGGCGCCTTCACCCACTATAACGGGTGTCAGGATCAGCTAGCATTACAGCGCCACTCAGCGGGCCACCACACAACACACAGTGACGCCTTGACAACGCAAGTTACTCCCACGTGCACCACACCTGTACCACACCTGCCTTACCTGACTACCACTGCGGCAGGACGTATAGTCAATATTGTGAAACATTTTCAATGGTAGGAATAAAGTGACTTAGGTACTGCATAAGCATCCATGTGAGATTGTGAGAATAATTGGGGCCTTACCTCGTCCTTGACCTCGAGGTTGAGCGCCTCCTTCTGGGGCGGGAAGGGCATCCCGGCGAGGGGGTGGTGCAGGGGCGGCAACTTGGCGCCCTCCTCCTCGTGCGGGAAGCCGCCGCCCACGCCCAAACCCTGATTGTACAGCTTCCACATGGTGAGTCTGGTGGCCTCCAGCAGCGCCTCCTGCGACCCGGGGGGAGACCCGCCGCGACCTGTGGGTCACACCACCACCTCGGTCACTCAAGTGATCATGCATACACACACACACATATATATACTCACACACACACACACACACACACACACACACACACACACACACACACACACACACACACACACACATTACCTATAAAATAAAGGAAGCCAAACATGATTGCATGGGGGCAGAACTAACATAATTGAATGAGATCACCTAAGCAAAAACAATGTATTCAGAATACTGATGTGCCGTAATGCCGTTACAAGATTGAGGCCACACATTCATCATCATCAACACCACGCATGTGGGTAGTTAGGCCGCTGACTTTCTGGCGGCCACCACGCCCTGGCAGCCTGGCGCCGCGCACCCGAGGCGAGGTGGGCGGCCTGGGGGCACACCCGGCTCATCATAGCTTTATGGGTGAACACGAACGCCTATGGATGAGCTGACCCAGGGCCATCGCTGTTGGCATATTCCCGTTTTCTGGAAGAGTATGTCGCGTTTACTCTTGAACACGTCAGGTTAGGTTACGTTAGGTTACGGTTAGGGTAGCTTATATTTCCTAGACTATTAATGGTAACTTTGTGTGGGAATCACAATGTGGGTATTTTCGAGAAAATCCTATAGTTAGTTTCGGAGCTACAGCCCCAGCCAAGTGTCTTCACTTGGAAACCACATACTCGCATAGAGTTGGGGAATATGCTCGCAGTTGTTCGTGAATCTTGTCCAAATAAATGTGTGGAAAAGCGGCGGGACCTGCCTTGACACGGGGTGAGGCGGAACCTTTTCAACAGCGGCGGAGGATCCTGTGTTGTAGCAGGGATTTTTGGGCTAAAGTGCGGCCTCCACTACATAATGAACGGGAGAATATTTTGAGCTGTGACGTAGCTTTCTAAACTTCTGTAAACCTTCCCAGCCATAATAGACGGGCCGGTGCACTGCGGGGGATGTTTCGCGAATACAAACCCTCCAAAGATCCTCACACGCTTACAGCAGATTTAACCTGAATATTGACAGCAAAGAGGAGACAATGAAGAACACCAGCCTCGCTCAGACACACACACACATCTTCATCCCAGAGAGGCAAGTGACGAGATTTCAATACTGAATAAACGAATGATCCCTTAAAACGTGTCTTCGAATTGAATTGAATTGAATTGAGAGAGAAGAGAGAGAGAGAGAGAGAGAGAGAGAGAGAGAGAGAGAGAGAGAGAGAGAGAGAGAGAGAGAGAGAGAGAGAGAGAGAGAGAGAGAGAGAGAGAGAGAGAGAGAGAGAGATCCTATCCGCCTCCGTCAGTCTGTGGAGGCAGGTATAAATCAGTGTGGTGATATAGATAGATCCGAGGTCCCGCCAGGCGTGTAGGGGGGAGCGCCACAAAGAACTCATTATCATATCGTTTATGGACGGAATCAAAACTTTTTGTCTCGGTTCCTTTGAGGCGCATGGAGGATGCCCGCCTCTTCGCGTCTGTTCTTGTCCCTCCAACGCCCTCTAATGTGCGCCGCGCCCCTGCACCTCCTTTGCCGTCTCCTTTAGGCCCTCCTCCGTTCACACACACACACACACAACACACACACACACACACATACCACACACACACACACACACACACACACACACAACACACACACACATCTATTTCCTTCCTTTTCTTTTCTCGATTTTCACTCCTCTCCCTCTCTTTCCCTATTTCCAAAGACTTACACACATACACACACACACACACACACACACACACACACACACTGTTTAATCTCCACATAATCAATTATTTCCAAAAAGAATACCAAGGGTGAGATCCTCAAGGAATCGTATATTTATGAAGAGTTTTTTACGTAAGTTTATCCGTCAAGTATTATTGTGTCTTGACCTTTTGGATTAGTTTGGGTGGAGAAACAACATCGATGTGGTGGTGTGGTAGAGGTGGTGAATGAAAACTGAACAAGTCAATAGAGTAATAGGCAATAGTAATATGTGTCTTATTTTCTGTTCTGGGAAATCGAAAAACAGAAGTAACGCTGTCGTGTCGTAAAAATGGTGAGCCAGACAATAACATGTCCAAAAATAGTTCCGGGGTTATAAACTTCGATGCAAAGTAACTCACAACTCCTCATAGACTCAGTGTACGGTGTGGCCAAGCGGAGTGCGGCCTCGCGAAGGGCCTGGGTGTGTGGCCTGAAAGATGTGGCGAAACTTTAACCCCTTGAGGCCCAGAACGTAAATTCCATTGTAATTTGGGTACCATAAGACGATTTTAATCAATTTATGCAATGTTTTATAGATATGACCTGTTAAGTATCCTTGTCGACTAACAAATTTGGTATATTAAGTTACTTTTTGTAGTTTTATGGCTAACAACAGACAAGTTTATATATAGCAAAGGAAAGACCTGGGCGTGTAGGTGTTACTAGGCGATGAAGGCATTATAAGCGTCTATGCCATGAGCCCTGTACTTCCCTGCCTTCATGCAACGTCAACTCTTTCAACAGAGAAGCGTCATGTCACCATTGTCACCTCTGGATATAAACTGTGATTTTACTCTCCGGAACAACCATTTCCTTCCTTTTTCTCGATTTTCACTCCTCTCCCTCTCTTTTCCTATTTCCAAAGACTTACGCTTTCAATAAGGGATCATAGGGTCATCAAGGAGCAAAAATAATTCTCAATTGGCCCTTGTTCTTCTTCGTTGTTCGTCTCAAAACTCTCACAACCAACGGACATGGCCAGTATCCGTCACCAAGGACCGCGAGACATAACATAACCACAATAATTAGTCAACATCCAACACGACTTGCAAAAAAGAAAAAGAAACAGATATCTTGATGAAGCGCGTGAAGTGAAAAAAAGAAAAGAAAAAAAAAGATCGGGCGCGAGCGGTATAGCGAGACATATATACATCCTTTACGGGATTCTAAGCAGGACGTTCAGATGAAGTAAAGGCGAAAGTCCATCGTTGTGGGAATACCCTGGCAATACCTAGCCCCCCCTCCCCGCCTCCGCCCCGCCCCGCCGCTGTCCCTCTGGGTGTATCAGGAAAACGAAGCTGCCGGCCGCTGATCCATCTTCCCTTATCCTTCTCATCCCGATAGCGTTCATCATTTCTATCCATCTTCCTCTCGGCCATATACGTCGGGGCCCCAATCCTCTGTTTCATTCCGGTTATCTCCCTCCGTGTGCCCTTCTGAGGCGCCTGCTCGTCAGCCGAAGTTTACTTGCTTCAAGAATTATCCGTGCGTTCATCGGCGGCGCGAGGCGAGACCGCGGCGAGAACTTTCAGACGTCGTGAGGTGGATAAATGTCCTTTTTAATGTCTTGTATCATGACCCATGCACGCTGACTGGCTGACTGGTTGGGTCTCTCTCTCTCTCTCTCTCTCTCTCTCTCTCTCTCTCTCTCTCTCTCTCTCTCTCTCTCTCTCTCCTTTATTTGATGGTTTTCATGCATCTGTGTGTGTGTGTGTGTGTGTGTGTGTAAGTGTGTGTGTGTGTGTGTGTGTGTGTGTGTGTGTGTGTGTGTGTGTGTGTGTGTGTGTGTGTGTGTGTGTGTGTGTGTGTGTGTGTGTAAGTATGTGTGTGTGTGTGTGTGTGTGTGTGTGTGTGTGTGTGGGTGTGGGTGTGGGTGTGTGTGTGGGTGTGTGTGTGTGTGTGTGTACTAGTTTTTACCCGACAGAAAGATAGATCACAACAAAAATCTCTTGTTAAAGATTGTTTTCTGTAATAGTACAAATCGAAACATAATACACCCTCTTCTCTTCTCTCTCTCCTCTCTCTCTCTCTCTCTCTCTCTCTCTCTCTCTCCTCTCTCTCTCCTCTCTCTCTCTCTCTCTCTCTCTCTCTCTCTCTCTCTCTTCTCTCTCTCTCTCTCTCCTCACTACATCATACTCCCCTCCCTTTTTTTTCTAACATTTTCTTGACAACAACACGAGAGAGAGAGACGAGTCGTGAAGCCTTTTCCATCGCGTCGTATTCCATTCCTCCACGGACACTATCGCCTCCCGCCCTCCTCCTTCCCTTCCTTCACTCTTCGGTATGCAAATGCACGGTAATTATTCACCCTGGGTAGAGTTCCAATTAACAAAGTGACGAGACTAAGCGAAATTAATGACATGCCCGGGGCTACACAAGTCTTCCAAGGGCCACTACACGACGTCCTCCTCCTCCTCCTCCTCCTCCTCCTCCTCCTCCTCCTCCTCCTCCTCCTCCTCCTCCCCCTCTCCTCCCTCCTCCTCCTCCTCCTCCTCTTCCTCCTCCTCCTCCTCCTCCTCCTCCTCTTCCCTCTCTTCCTCCACCTCCTCTTTCCTAACGCTATCAATCACACTCTCCTTCCTTAACTCATCTGACTATACCATTTCTCTCTCTCTCTCTCTCTCTCTCTCTCTCTCTCTCTCTCTCTCTCTCTCTCTCTCTCTCTCTCTCTCTCTCTCTCTCTCATGGCACAATAGCATGATAGTTCACGTGTACGACTTACTTAACGCAAATCACTTTTCATACGTGTGATATGAAAATACTGTCGTGATCACCGACTTATATTATGCAAAAAAGGTAAAAAATAAAAAATAAAAACATGGTAAACTGCAGTGTTAAGTAGTACCATGAGTATCTAACGCTACACTAATCATTGTACTACGTGACAAAACCTTAAACCATGTTGAGAAAATTATCGTACTAATGACATGATAATTACCAAATATATTCAGTTTTTTTTCGGATAACGAATTTACTGTGATATGTTAAAAGCTTGATGTCCAGAACGTAATTTTCATTGTAATATAACCACCATTCGACGATTTTAATGAACATAAGCAATATTATATAGATATGACCTGTTAATATCTTTGTCCATTAGCTAATTTGGTTTATTTAGTTACTTTTTCGTAGTTTTATGGCTAATAACAGACGATTTCATATAGCAAAGAAAAGATCTGGGCGTGAAGGGGTTAAAAGCGACTATCAATGTATAGTGTACGATTTATGCAGGCCATCTAGATCACCGTATTAGTTTGATATTGATTAAATACTATTGTCCAATATTTATGCTTACTATCAGGATTCTATAACTGTGTACAAAATACTTATTTACTTAACATTTTTATAATTAATTCAGCACATCATTATAACGATGACTATAGCAACCAACTTATCAATTAACCCCTTCACGCCCAGATTTTTCTTTTGCCATATAAAATTGTCTGTTGTTAGCCATAAAATAACGAAAAGTAACGTAATATACCAAATTATCTAGTGGACAAGGATACTAAACAGGTCATATCTATAAAATATTGCTTATATTAATTAAAATCGTCTAATGGTAGCCAAATTACGATGGGAAATACGTTCTGGGCCTCAAGGGGTTAAACAGACTCTGGCTAATGAGCTGAAGGTTGTATACCGAAGCAGGCATACCATCTAGATAACTACGTTGGTATAGTCATCTTTTTTTTAACGAGGCGAAAATACCATTCTATCTTAAGATCACATGCTTAAAATTATGCCTATGTTTGCCTGATAATAGGGTTAACTATGATAAAATACAACTGAAATTAAGAAAAACTGTAGTGTTCTCTTCTCCCGGCATCATATATCAGTCAGTAAGCAGCAAGGGGTCAGGATTTTTCGCCTCATTAAAAAAAAAGAGTGTAATGAGTGATGTGTGAAAATCAGGACAATGTTAAACTGTCTAATTATAAAAGCTAACGAGTTAACTAAACGTGATGATTATGAGAACATGAATATGAATATGTAGTCTTACCTAACCTACCTTTTAACCCCTTGAGGCCCAGAACGTAATTCCCTTTGTAATTTGGGTACCATTAGACGATTTTTAGTGAATATAAGCAATGTTTTATAGATTATGACCTGTTAGTATCCTTGTACACTCGGTAATTTGGTATATTAAGTTATTTTTCGTAATTTTATGGCTCGACAACATACGATTTTTTTTAGTGAATATATGCTTTAAGATTTTATAGATATGACCTGTTTAGTATCCTTGTCCACTCGGTAATTTGGTATATTAAGTTATTTTTCGTACGATTTTTTTTAGTGAATATATGCTTGAAGATTTTATAGATATGACCTGTTTAGTATCCTTGTCCACTCGGTAATTTGGTATATTAAGTTATTTTTCGTAGTTTTATGGCTAACAACAGACGATTTCATATAGCAAAGGAAAGATCTGGCTGTGAAAAAGGGTTAAATAAAAAACATAAAAAAACCACCATGAATACTTTTCCTTCCCTTTTCCACTACCTCCTCCTTCTCCGTAGTGCAACTATATAAATAAGGAACTTTTACTATATAGCATGAAGGCAGCGGTGACTGTACTCCATGCAAACCATTTATATCAACAGACTATATAGTAATGCCTAACCTAACCTAACCTATGTATATTTAATTCTCATCACCTAACTTCTTTAGCTATACAGGACTACGCAATTGTTTGTATCATCAGTTTTCTGTCCAAATTAATAATGTTTAGAGAGAGTGAAGGCGTTTCCTGTTAACTATACAACTTTTTAAAATCTTTCTTTCTTTCTATCATACACCCAACCTTCTTTTTCCCTCGCTACGCTTCTCCATCTCTTTAACCCCTTGAGGCCCAGAACGTAATTTCCATTGTAATTTGGCCATCATTTGACTATCTTAATTAATTATAAGCAATATTTTATACATAATGACCTGTTAAATATGCTTTTCCACTAGCTAATGTGGTATATTGAGTTACTTTTCGTAATTTCATGGCTAACAACAGACTCTTTCCATACAACAAAGGAAAGATCTGGGCGTGAAGGGGTTAACATCCAATCCTCCTTCCCTTATCTTCCCTCTCTATGTCCCCTCCCTCCTCCAATCTCCTCTCCTGTACCTCCATTCCTAAATCCTTTTCCCCTCAGTCTCCCATCCTTCGTCCTTTCACTCAGCTACTCCTACTTCAGTCTCATCCTTCCTCCTCTTCCTAATTCTCTTCTCTTCCTCTCTATTCCACTATAAGCCCTTATAAACCACTATCAGTCTTCATAAATTGGTTCTACTATAGCCTTTATACACTCAATCACTACTCACCTTCCCTCCTTCCTTTCTCCTCCTACTCTCCCAGCTCTCTCTCTCTCTCTCTCTCTCTCTCTCTCTCTCTCTCTCTCTCTCTCTCTACATAACGTCACCCTTCCCCCTACTCTCCCCTACATAACGTCACCCTTCCCCCTACTCTCCCCTACATAACGTCACCCTTCCCCCTACTCTCCCCTACATAACGTCACCCTTCCCCCTACTCTCCCCTACATAACGTCACCCTTCCCCCTACTCTCCCCTACATAACGTCACCCTTCATCCTACTCTCCCCTACATAACGTCACCCTTCCCCCTACTCTCCCCTACAGAACGTCACCCTTCCCCCTACTCTCCCCTACATAACGTCACCCTTCATCCTACTCTCCCCTACATAACGTCACCCTTCCCCTACTCTCCCCTACAAACGTCACCCTTCCCCTACTCTCCCCTACATAACGTCACCCTTCATCCTACTCTCCCCTACATAACGTCACCCTTCATCCTACTCTCCCTCAGAACGTCACCCTTCATCCTACTCTCCCCTACATAGACGTCACCCTTCATCTACTCTCCCTACAGAACGTCACCCTTCATCCTACTCTCCCTCATAACGTCACCTTCATCCTACTCTCCCTACATAACGTCACCCTCCCCCTACTCTCCCCACAGAACTCACCCTTCACCTACTCTCCCCTACATAACGTCATCCTTCATCTACTCTCCCTACATAACGTCACCCTTCCCCTACTCTCCCCTACTAACGTCACCCTTCCCCTACTCTCCCCTACATAACTCACCCTTCATTCTACTCTCCCTACACAACGTCACCCTTCATCCTACTCTCCCTAATAACGTCACCCTTCATCCTACTCTCCCTACACAACGTCACCCTTCATCCTACTCTCCCCTACATAACGTCACCCTTCATCCTACTCTCCCCTACATAACGTCACCCTTCCCCCTACTCTCCCCTACATAACGTCACCCTTCCTCCTACTCTCCCCTACATAACGTCACCCTTCCTCCTACTCTCCCCTACATGACGTCACCCTTCCTCCTACTCTCCCCTACATAACGTCACCCTTCCTCTGCCTTCATGAGGAGCCTGCATGACCCTCGGCGGCAGGTCGGGTAGGTCGGGCAGGTGGCAAGGGAGGCGGGGAGAGCGGTGGAGGTGCGCGGTGGGGGTGTTGGGGGGATGCGGGAGGGGGAGAAGCAACCCCCACTGCGAGGTAATCACCCCCTACTGCGCCCACCACTCCACCCGCCCCACACGATACTGATGGGCCATTAGTCATCTCTCGATTAAACCGGCCACCCATACCACCTCCTCCTCCTCCTCCTCCTCCTCCTCCTCCTCCTCCTATTCTACTCTTCTTCTTCCTCCCCCTCCTCAACTTCACTATAAAAGGACACTATAAAATTCCCATGTTATTTTCTACAATGAACATAACATTTCCTTCCCACTGTTTCCTGCCAGCATGTTACCGAAAGGGAAAAGAAATGTTGGCAAAGGGATGGGTGGTGATGAGTCTTAATCAATCATATCCTGTTCTCCCGCAATTAGTACTTATATTACGTTGTTCAATAAATACCAGAAGGTCTCCTCGTATCTGTTCTTCCTCTGTAGTCTCCCTCCTCACCTTCCTGCTGTTCTATCCTTTCTATAGTGTAGTAAAAACAATAAAAAAAATGGTTGTTGTTTGTGATTCCTTTGTAGTTCTTTGCAATCATTTTTTTATTGACCTTACCTCTCCTCCTCCTATTCCTCTTCTTCTTCTCCCGTGTTCCTTCTTCTCTTCCTCACATACAAACTTCTCCTGTACTCTTCCGCCTAACCTAACCCGAGACCTAAAACTAACCTAACCTAACCTAACCTAACCTAACCTAACCTAACCATTATCTTATAGTCTCCTCTTCTGCGTATGTCTCGTCTTTATTTTCTCTATCTAGGCGTGTTTCCCTTACATAATCTCTCTTTTGTTTCTGTGACTATTTACCTCCTGACTCTTCCTCTTCTTCCTTCTACATTACTGCTATGTCTTCCTCAACCTAAATTTTGTTTCCTTTCTCCCATATCCCTGTTTCTCTCTTTCCTCGCCCCTTCTTCAACATGACGTCGTTGCAATGGTGGGAAAAGAGAGAAAGAGAGAGAGAGAGAGAGAGAGAGAGAGAGAGAGAGAGAGAGAGAGAGAGAGAGAGAGAGAGAGAGAGAGAGAGAGAGAGAGACGAGAAGGACGAGACGGAGACGAGCAGAGACAGAGACAGAGACAGAGACAGAGAGAGAGAGAGAGAGAGAGAGAGAGAGAGAGAGAGAGAGAGAGAGAGAGAGAGAGAGTAGTAGTAGCAGTAGTAGTACAGGGAATATGTTGTTCTGTACTTTACGTTATGTGTTATGCAAGCAGGGTTGGGCCAGTGCTTTATGTTCGTTTGAGTGAGGGACTAACCGACCATACTCAGAGCTTAGCATGAATAAAGATGAAAGGCGGACTGAACACTCTCTCTCTCTCTCTCTCTCTCTCTCTCTCTCTCTCTCTCTCTCTCTCTCTCTCTCTCTCTCTTCTCTCTCTCTCTTCTTTCTCCCGGCGGTTATGCTAATGCGGGCTACTGGAAAACGTTAAACATAAGTAATGTACAAATGGAACCAAACGAGGCACTTTTAAAACACGTTCCCACGATCTGACGGGGCGACAGAGGTATGCCATTCGGTACTCCACCTTCTGCCGCCCTTCCTCATCCTCATTCCTCTCTTCCTGATCATTATTATCATCATTATTCTCATTCTTTACCGTCTCCTGTCTGAGCTTTCATTGCCTCGCCTCCATTTGTTTTTTTTCCTGTTTCTTCTTCTTCTTTTTCTTCTTTTTCCTGTTTATTCTTCTTCTTTTTCCTGTTTCTTCTTCTTCTTTTTCTCTTTTTCGTTATTCTTCTTCTTTTCCTGTATTCTTCTTCTTTTTCCGTTATCTTCTTTTCTGTTTATCTCTTTTTCCTTCTTCTTTCTTTCCTGTTATCTTTCTTTCCTGTCTTTTCTTCTTTTTCGTTTATTCTTCTTCTTTTTCGCTGTTATTTTCGTTCGCCTTTCCTCTTTTCTCTTTTCCTGTTATCTTCTCTTTTCTGTTTTTTCTTCTCTTTTTCCTGTTTCTTCTTCTTTTTCCTGTTTCTCTTCTTTTTCCTGTTATCTTCTTTCTGTTTTCTTTGTTATTCTTCTTCTTTCTGTTCTCCTTTTTTCCTGTTTCTTCTTCCTTCTTTCCTGTCTTCTCTTTTCCCTTTTATTCTTCTTTTTCCTGTTTATTTCTTCTTCTTTTCTGTTTCTTCCTTCTATTTCTTCCTGTTTCTTTTCTTTTTCCTGTTTTCTTCTTTTTCCTGTTTATTCTTCTTCTTTTTCCTGTTTCTTCTTCTTCTTTTTCCTGTTTATTCTTCTTCTTTTTCTTCTTTTTCCTGTTTCTTCTTCTTTTTCTTCTTTTTCCTGTTTCTTCTTCTTTTTCTTCTTTTTCCTGTTTATTCTTCTTTTTCTTCTTTTTCCTGTTTATTCTTCTTTTTCCTGTTTTCTTCTTCTTTTTCCTGTTTCTTCTTCTTCTTTTTCCTGTTTATTTTTTCTGTTTCTTCTTTTCCTGTTTTCTTCTTCTTTTCTTCTTTTCCTGTTTTTTCTTCTTCTTTTTCCTGTTTATTCTTCTTCTTTTTCCTGTTTATTCTTCTTCTTTTTCCTGTTTTTTCTTCTTTTTCCTTCTTCTTTTTCCTGTTTCTTCTTCTTTTTCCTGTTTATTCTTCTTCTTTTTCCTGTTTATTCTTTCTTTTCCTGTTTATTCTTCTTTTTCCTGTTTCTTCTTCTTTTTCCTGTTTATTCTTCTTCTTTTTCCTGTTTATTCTTCTTCTTTTTCCTGTTTTTTCTTCTTTTTCCTTTTTCCTGTTTTTTCTTCTTCTTCTTCTTTTTCCTGTTTTTCTTCTTCTTTTCCTGTTTTTCTTCTTCTTTTCCTGTTTTTCTTCTTTTTCCTGTTTCTTCTTCTTTTTTCCTGTTTCTTCTTTCTTCTTTTTCCTGTTTTTTCTTCTTCTTTTTCCTGTTTTTCTCTTCTTTTTCCTGTTTCTTCTTCTTTTTCCTG
>JACEEZ010008867.1:60000-62500 GCA_016584305.1 Chionoecetes opilio | reverse complement strand
ATGAACGCCACAAAACGTCTGTAAATTGAAAAGAAACATTGTCCTGGCGACTATAGTGTTATCTACGGTAATATAGAAGGACAGGGAGGTAGACAGTAAGAAACGAAACAAAATAAATGGAAGATGTAAATGAAATCTAGACAGCCTGAGAGATGGTTTGTGAAGAGATGGGTGAGACGAGGCAACTTAACACGCATTGGTTTCGAAGGTGCGGAACTGAGATGGTTGGGACACTGCCGAGTGGAAATAGAGATGTTGCAACCAAGATTTAAACGAAGAGTTACAAATGTAAGAAGAAAAATGAAAAGGGAAACGGGTAGAATTAAGGTAAGGAGCATAAAAAAAGGTGAGAGGAAGAGGTAATTTTTCACCGGTGGAAGTGAGGGGACCATAAATTTGAGTTTACTGAGTTTACAGAACAGTTTACAACATCCTGGTTAACTTATACCAATCTGACATGCTATGTACTACTGCAACTTCTTTTCCTCCTCCTCCTCCTCCTTTTAAGGACATGGTATAATTTTCCAACTGTTTTCTTACAAGTAGTTGATAGTTAGTAGTAGTTCAGCAGATACCCTCGTCATGGACCAATAGGTCTCCTGGTGTCTGTTATTCCTATGTAATCCTATGTAATCCTCCTCCTCCTCCTTCTCCTCCTCCTCCTCCTCCTCCTCCTCCTACTACTCCTACTACTACTACTACAACTGCTGCTGTATATGCTAACTATACGTAAACAAGAGAAGAGGCATATGTGGCACGAAAATAATATCAATAAAAAGTTTTCGTGGCGAGACGACAAAAAGTTTTAATGCAGTCAGTGGCTAGTAAAGCGGAGGGAAGCATTGCCAAGGGCATTATATTTACATGTCTTTACGGTGTGTTTGCAGGAGAAAGTGAGACCTCTGCATCGGAAGGCGAGACGAAGAACATTATAAAACAGTCCTGATTTTATTTTATGTTTGCCACTCTAAGAAAACAAATTAAAGAGAGAGAGAGAGAGAGAGAGAGAGAGAGAGAGAGAGAGAGAGAGAGAGAGAGAGAGAGAGAGAGAGAGAGAGAGAGAGAGAGAGAGAGAGAGAGAGAGAGAGAGAGAGAGAGAGAGAGAGAGAGAGAGAGAGAGAGAGAGAGAGAGAGAAAGAGAGCAGAAGTATAATAAAAACCAGGCCAAGTTAACATCGCAAGACCATCCCATCAACTTTATATGAAGAGGAACAACAATAATTATTCTCTTGCTCTCTTCAAGGTCCGTCGGTCCCGTTTCGCGCCAAGGTCACCTCCACCTCGCCATCACCTCCTCATAATGACCGTTACGCGCCTTTATAGCTCCTGGTGAGGCCTTCCGCGAGCCTGCCTTCCTCTCCCTCACCGCGGAAGGGCAACGCGAAGCACTACATGTTGGTTTGCGGTGTAGGACATGATGGGTGGCGGCCTCGCGTAGTGTGGAGGTCTTGGTCTTGGTCTTGTGTGGGAGGCTTCTGTGTCGTCTTCAGGTACAGTTGCGGCCTTTTTATCGGCACTCTCCCTCATACAGTTTCCGTAGAGGTAGGGAGAGGCTGGCAGGGTACAGGGGTGAGGAGTCAAGCATAGAGGGCGGAGGAGAATGGAAGGCAGACTATGGAGGCAGGACGGTAGCGGGCGGGGGCTGGCCTGGGCGTGCGGGAGGTGTGGCTCAGGCTGACTTACGCCCGCCGCGCCCACCCTTTACGAGCACGCGGACCCAGACAGACAGACTCCCTTGATTCAGTGGTCAGTTGAGGATCTGAGTGAACACTGCTACACACACACATACACACACATACACGCACACGCACACGCACACACACACACACACACACACATACACACACACACACGGTTTAGTAGTGAGTCCCTGGAGCGGCCTGGCCTGCGAGGGCGGCACGGGAAGGCCCGCGCCGTGCACTGAGGGTCAAGAGACATTCTCTGAGTGATAATGTTGCAGGTCATCCACGATCTCAAAAGTATACAAGCTTGGTTACTGATCGGAGTTTGTCAGTCTTTGCAAATGGCTGCACCGGGGAACACAATGACTGAGGCATGACGATCTTATTTTTTGTGGTGGCTGAACGGTATTGATGGAATAAAAGAAAATAATACCATCAATTCATCAGCGGTGGCAGCTTCTTTATTGTGTCGTTCACGCCTCAGCATGGTCGCCAAAGAATGTGTTGCGTACCCGCGACGCAGGTGCCGCCATGGCTGGCAGGGGCGGAGGCGTGCGGCGGCCGCCCTCGCCTGTCCACACTGTAACCCTTTGAGTCCGATGAGTGGCGTGCACGAGGCCCCAGAATAGGACTGTGCCATACCACAATGATCCTTGCTGTGCGGCGATGCAAGGGCGACCGTGCGGGCGGCGGCCTTGGGGATAGGCGGCGAGGCAGCGCTCAACACTGGTAGCTGTGGCGGGAAGGACGGGGACAGCCCGACCCCCACCCTGACCCCGCCCCGTCTATTTTGCTGTCATGGCAAGGATGGCCAGGTC
>JACEEZ010008867.1:42500-55000 GCA_016584305.1 Chionoecetes opilio | reverse complement strand
TGGTGGTGGTGGCAGTGGTGGTGATGGTGATGGTGATGGTGGTGGTGGTGGTGGTGGAGGTGGTGGAGGTGGTGGGCGGTGGGGGTGGAGGTAGGGGGAGGGGGGAGGTGGTGGGGGGTGGAGGTGGGGGTGGTGGGGAGGTGGGGGGGGGTGGGGGGAATGAGCAATGGTGCTGTGTGGAATAGCAATTATTGGTCTTTTCACCCACGGTTTTGATCATGTGCTGAACTCTCAATCGCCTGCTGTTACTGTCCCGGAAAGACCTTAGAGCTCATAGTGACCGATCTTTAGATAAAGGTGGAACCTCACACACCACACACACGGTGACACACCCCATCCCCTTGCTCTATGATAGTGGAACAGTAACTGCCCACTTTGTCAGTGAACATTTCGAGCCTTGAACGGGACTCGATCCTATGCCCACAAGTGACACGCCAGAGCTTTACCATTGTGCCAAGCAGTTAGTGTGTGTGTGTGCGTGTGTGTGTGGTGTGTGGTGTGGTGTGTATAGAAATATAATACAGAACAAGGAATAAATGCATAGGAATGAACACATAGCCCAAAACACTCTTAGTCTGCAATGAGTACCTATTTTCCTTTTCCGTTTATTTGTCTATCTTGTTCTTCCCATTAATGTCTTAGTGCGCCGTTAGGTTTCAGCGGGGCAGCGGATGAATGACCTCGTTTGTGTTGTCGGGGACCCTTGCTTGGATCTGGATTTATTGTTGCACCGTAAATCTACCTGCCTACCAAGTACAAACCTAACCTAACCTAACTTAAGTGCGTACACCTGGTCTCGCGTTTTGTCCCGTCTCCCTGCTTGTCGTGCTTCGTAATCGCCGGCAGAAGTAATGTGTGACGCCCTGGAGCCCTTATATACGATGCTCAGCGACAAACGGCAAACACGACACATTTCAGCAAGATTTGAATACAACACAATAGCCACGATTTCTACTGAGGGCTCAACTACTTTCTCTCAGTAATGGAAAGTACTAACTGAAATCTTACAAATGGTAGGAATAAAGAACATAAAGAACAAATCGCTTCAGAGTAGCTTGTGAGAAAATAACTAAGAAAGTAAAGTATACAACAATCAAAGTATACCGTAGTCTTTGCAACAACATAAGAACATAAGGAACATAAGAACATAACTAAGAACATAAAGACAGCAAATCGTTTCTGAGTAGCTTGTGAGGAATAAGGAACTCACCTTATAGGAATACATACCAGCTTGTAATACAGGAACACTTGTCATTGTTAATTAGGGTAGGGAACACAGGTAAAGGCATTCATACGGGACACAAGAGGGAAAGTGTAGAGCGGACGGTTGAAGCAGGAGTGTAGGTGTGCTCTAGATCTATAGACTTTTATTATAGTATAGTATGTCTATTATAGTATGTATTATATTATAGTATGATAGTATGTCTATTAATCTTAGGTGTATTTGCCTAAAGAAAAAATAGGGTCAAGCAGATTTGTTCAGAGGCACAAACGATAGTGAAGAGAAGAGGAGGTGGCGGTCAAAACATAAGAGGCGGAAGATGACTGCAACAGGAGGAGAGAGAGAAGAGTGGCGAGGACCAGGGTGGAGTGGCAGAAGAAACTCAAAACATAATCAAAGAGGAGACATTCTTGAAGGTAGAGGAGAGGGAGAAAAGAAGAGGCAGACAAAGGTTCGAGCGTATAGGTAAAGAGGAAAGGAGAGGAGGATAGGAAAGGAGATGAGGATAGGCACGGCAAGGAAGTGTAGGGGGAGGGTGAGGCGAGGCTGTGGGAGTCTATAAGGAAGCTTAGGTAGTACTCGACTGTGTCCTGAGGGTGAAGGCTACACACTCAGGAAGGAAAAGACAGGATAGGCAAGGAGATGAGGGAAGGGCAAGGGAGGGAAGTGTAAGGGGAAGGTGAGGCGAGGCTGTGGGAGTCTATAACCAAGCTTAAGTAAGATAAAGTAAGGCAAGTAAGACAAAGAGATATAACGAAGCTTAGGTAGTACTCACTGTGTCCTGAGGGTGAAGGCGGCGCTGGTGATGGAGGAGGGCAGCTTGAGGCCCTTGATGATCTCCTGCCACAGCTTCTTGTTGATGACGTCCACCAGGCCGCCGCGCTCCACCACCAGCTTGTACAGCTCGTACAGGTCCAGCACCTGCTTGGCCATGATGGGAAGCCGGTTGATGGGCGTGCCTGAGGGGAACAGAGAGGGGAAGGTCAAGGCACTGAGGGGACAGGAGGGCACATAGGGGACATGAGGGGACAGTGACGGCACAGAGGGGACATGAGGAGACTGTGACGCTACAGAGGGGACATAAGGGGACAGTGGAGAGAGAGAGAGAGAGAGAGAGAGAGAGAGAGAGAGAGAGAGAGAGAGAGAGAGAGAGAGAGAGAGAGAGAGAGAGAGAGAGAGAGAGAGAGAGGGAGACAGCGATGTTGAGGGTCAAGGATTGGAGTGTAGTAAGGGGGCAGGAGTCATCATGGCAGTGCAGGGTAACAGGGATATAGGAAGGGTGAGAGAGAGTACCGGTGGTGACGAGGCGCGGGCAGGAAGGGCATGGGGCATGGCAGGGCTGCGGGGAGGAGGGACAAGGGGCATGGTGGTGACGAGGCGCGGCCATGACGGGGACACCGGGAGACATGACGGAGGAGGCAGGGGGTAGGGGCGTGTGAGTGTTACGATGATGGTGATGATGGTGATGATGGTGGTGGTAGTGTTGTGGTGGTGGTGTGGAGGCAGCAAGGGGCGTGCACCACCACCAGCAGCACGGCAGCGACTCATTACAGGCGGAGGTGCCAACTGGGGCCAGTTATCAAGAGTGCCACGGTGACAAATGAAGCGCCAGCGATGCCGGTGTGTCACTGTTATTAATGGACCCACGACAATTAGTGCCGCCGCCAATATGGACCGGCGGGGGGGACGAGGAGGAGTTGGGGAAGGGGGGGGTACTGGCTGCCTGGGTTGGTGGTGGTGGTGGTGGTGACGCAGAGAAAAGGGTTACATAGGTGTGGTGATGACTGGTGAAGAGTGACGTGTGACGGAGAGATGACGATGACGTGTGGGTGACGAGGGGCGAGGAGCGGGGAAAAAGGGTTGACAAGGGCAGGATGAACGATGTTGGCAGCCCAGGAGGAGGAAGGAAGAAGAAGAAGAGGAGGAGCAAGGAGGAACTGAAATAAAAATACTTATGCGAAGTCGAGGGAAATGAAAGTGAAGGAGAATGAGAGTTGATAAATGACAGGAGAGAAGGAGGAGGAGGAGGAGGAGGAGGAGGAGGGGGAGGAGGAGGAGGAGGAGGAGGAGGAGGAGGAGGAGGAGGAGGAGGAGGAGGGGGAGGGGAGGAGGAATGGCCGCGACTCAATATCACAACAAGCCATCAGTGGGAAGATTAATGTCACATGCGACGAGCGAAGAGTCATTACTTTATATTCAGTGGTGACCGTGTGTGTGTGTGTGTGTGTGTGTGTGTGTAATGTGAGGGATGGTAGAGGGATGGATGAGGGGATGGAGGTGTCTGAGAGAGAGAGAGAGAAGAGAGAGAGAGAGAGAGAGAGAGAGGAGAGAGAGAGAGAGGAGAGAGAGAGAGAGAGATGACTTGCTTCCCTTATATTTGAAGACACGAGGATTATTTCTTTAAACATATCTTTTCATGCTTCTTCTAAGGCGTAATTAAGGTGCCATCTTGACGCATTGGCGAGGCAAAACTGTCTTTCCTTTGATTCATGGAGGCGGAAAATTAACTCACGGACAACCATTTATATAACTCAACGATGGAGTCACTTTTTTTTATTCTGAGAAAATTTTTGTCCTGCTTCGTATTCGTTCTACGCGTGAGGAACCTTTGAATGGCAGGTAATCAAATGGCAGGTGTGAGGAAGGGGCTGAGAGAGAGAGAGAGAGAGAGAGAGAGAGAGAGAGAGAGAGAGAGGAGAGAGAGAGAGAGAGAGAGAGGGGGGGGGGGGCTGAGGGAGAAAAGTTGATCGCAAATTTCAGGAACTAGCGAGTATTTTTGCCATACTTTAATGTTTACTTTTGTTTTCATTTAAGGAACAACATTCATGTTTTTACGTTTTTAAAGTTTGGATTACTATTACTTTAATTTGCTTCGAGGACCTTGATAAGTCTCCTTACATGTATTTAAGAAAGCTAGAAAGCCATGTAGAAAGGTCAGAATCCAACAGAAGTGCCAAACATTCACTCGCTCACTCCCAGCACCCCGACACGCTTCCTGTGCCCTGTATACCCACCCTGCGCCCCTCACTGCCTGCCATCCCCGGGCCCTGTTTCGGCCCGGGGAACATCAGAAGCGCCAGGAAGGTGCTCCCCGCGCTGGCGTCATCCTCACCGTCATCCCCGCCCGCAGGCTGTATCAAACACCTGATCCATCAGCCGCCACGCCCAAGCCCGCCCCGCTCCGCCCACAAAGTGCCCGTCGTTACTCACCTACAACCAGCGACTTCCTGACGATACGCGAGCCCTGCATTATCCCATTAATTGTGTGTTATTACCCGCCCCGCCCCGCCCCGGCCTGTAATTTGGCCCCTATCACGGCCAGGTGGCGGGGCCGCGGGCGCCGCGCTGGGAACCTGCCGTCATGATGAAAGTGTGCGGCGAAGACGGTCATCAGCGAGGCAGGCGACGAAGGCAACACCTGCTTATGGCTGATTGAAGATATGTTTCCTTCCGTCGATTACGAATAAACGCCATGGGAGGGAGAGGAGAGAGAGGAGAGAGAGAGAGAGAGAGAGAGAGAGGAGAGAGAGAGAGAGAGAGAGGAGAGAAGAGAGAGAGAGAGAGAGGAGAGAGAGAAAGGTAAGACTATCAAGAGATGCTTTACACCTGCTCATCAAGCATGTCTTTACTCTCCCCTCCATCCTCTTACTTTCTTCCCCCTCTCCTATCCTCTTTTCTCTCCTCCCATCCTCTTCCTCTCTCCTCTTCTCCTCCCCTCAAGTCCTTCTACCCTTCCCTACACATCAGTTACCCTCCACAACCCCAACCCCTCCTTCCCCACCTTTCATTACCAGCTACATCACCTCCAACCCCACCCCCATCCTTTCCACGGCGCATAAAAGATACGACACCACGACCCAACCTACACCTACCCAACAGGCGATGACCCCCGACCACACCACTCGACCACTGCACTGCCGCACCCTTCACACCTCAGCAGTTTCACAGAGGCCTCCACCCACCACCCCACCACCCACCATCCCGCCTCAGTACCGCTGTACTACTAGCACGATCCCCTCAACCACCTCCTCCCATCTCCTCTCTCCACCACCTCCCTCCACACCTACCTCCCATCTCCTCCGCATTCCTTTCTTGCATCTTTTCTTAATTCCATTCACCACATTCTTTTTTTTCACACCTTCACCACCACTATCACCATTCACCATCCACCACGCTTTTTTGGCTGGGCACACCTTCATCTTCCCCTCCACTCAACCACACTTCTATCCACTCCCATCACACCACCCACTCACACTGCCACGACCATTCATACATAGGCCACCAACACAAACCCAACCACACCACCTAACCACACATCCACTAACCAAAGTCAAAACTACCACACGTTTCTACATCTAACTACTTGCACCTTTCACCTACTCCCACACTGTCATCACCACACGCAACTACGTCATACTTACGACACAACATCACCACGACACCTCCGTCAGCCACACCACGCACACTCATCCATAACCCCACCACCCCACCACCCACCATCCATCAACAACCACCCCACCACCACTCCACCTACCACCACACCACCACCACCACCACCACCACCACTCCACCACCACCACCACCACCACCACCACTGCCGGCGCTTCAGCAAAGTATATGATCAGCCATCGCCGCGGCCTAACTTATGGCGTGGGAAGAAGGTGATGAGCCGCCGCGACCACGCCCTCTGCCCTTAGTGTGCCTCGCGGCCCTTTCAAGTTGACCTCAGCGAGTATAGTACAGAGGCACATCCTCCCCTACCCCCACCCCCCATACCCCCTCTGTGTGTATGTGTGTGTGTTTGTGTGTGTATGTGTAGTCCTCAACTAATCCTCTCTCTCTCTCTCCTCTCTCTCTCTCTCTTCTCTCTCTCTCCTCTCTCTCTCTCTCTCCTCTCTTTTCTCTCTCTCTCTGTCGCTTCCGCATTCCTTTCTTGATCTTTTTTCTTATATTTTCTTACCACATTCTTTTTTTTGTCCCTTTCATTAATTTCATTCTTTCATTTCTTCCGGGTGGGTTTTTTTTTTGGTTTTGGGTGGATATCTTTCATCTTCCTTCCCTTCCTTCACATATTATCATGTTTTCTTCTTTCCTTCGTTGACAGCCTATCTTCATTTGCGGAAATTTATACATAGGCTACATACACAATATTTCCAACCTTTGACAAATCCTTTAAATGCGAATAACTAACTAATAATGGATAAAATTACTAACGTTTCTACTTCTTTATTTTTTTTGCAGCCTTTAGCGTGCTCTCCACCGTGTCGATGGATCATAGAAGTAAGTGATTCAGTGTAAGACATGAAGATTAGGAAGGTGGTGTTAGTGGTATTGATGGTATTATGGTATGCATTTAACCCCTTCACGCCCAGATCTTTCCTTTGCTATAAAAAATGGTCTGTTGTTAGCCAT
Source organism: Chionoecetes opilio (assembly GCA_016584305.1). Taxonomy (NCBI): domain Eukaryota; kingdom Metazoa; phylum Arthropoda; class Malacostraca; order Decapoda; family Majidae; genus Chionoecetes; species Chionoecetes opilio. The sequence continues at coordinate 48,366 of JACEEZ010008867.1, read as the reverse complement.
AAAATAACAAAAAGTAACTGAATATACCAAATTAGTTAGTCGACAAGGATACTAAAACAGGTCATAACTACTAAAATATTGCTTATATTCACTAAAAATATCGTGTAATGGTAGCCAGATTACAATGAAAATTACGTTCTGGGGCCTCAAGGGGTTAATAGTTGATCCTCGACGCTACACGAATGGCCAGAGAACGAAGGTAATAAAAACCATGAAACCGAAACTTTACGGGAATAAACTCAACGCGCGACCAACAATGATACTTCCCAGAACAACAAAATACCGAGCTCTCGTGAAAAAAAGCAAAGACAATAAGAAAGAAAAAGACAAAGATAAACATAAAGACAAAGATAACACCAATAAAAGACAATAAGATAACACCAATAAAAGACAATAAGATAACACCAATAAAAGACAATACATCTATAAACTTCGAAAAGTCAAGAAGAAATATCGTCAGACTCTGTTGAATAGGAGAAAATAAAGTATTGCAGGTCTCAGTCCAAGGACAAAAAAAAAGGGCCTGAACTGTAACCGAATCGAAGTGCCTCTCAACAGCATTTTATGGGCAGAGTTGAATTATCGTCTCAACTTCAATTTTCCGGCCTCGTTGTGACTCTAAACCTCTGAGTCTCTAGATGACAAGTAACTGAGGGGACACCTATAGGCTCTTCGCAGGGAAATAACTGTATGAAGCTCGAAGGTGAAGCATGACCCCCCCCCCCCCCCCCCGATGAACACAATAATAAACCCGCTCGTCTATTGCTGGGTTTTTTTCTATTTATTTCATATCCCTTGTGTGTTTGTTTTTGCTTCTATGTTAAAATGTAATAGATGTAAATAAAGCTAAACAAAAAAAAACTTATATGAGCACCTCCTTTTTTTTTTTTTTTTTTTTTTTTTTTTTTTTTTTTTTTTTTTTTTTTTTTTTTTTTTCTTTATGTACATTTATTACAGTTTAACATAAGCAAAAAAGAAACAAACAAGGGATATAAATATAAATTAAACAAGAATAAAAATAAAAATATATATATGTATACATAAATACCGCTCCTACCGCCCCTGTCTTGGTCCGTTTTCTATGACTTGGTTCGTCATGACAACTCCTATTTTTTTTTTTTTCTAACGTTTGAAGAAGACTGAGTAAATAAAGACTACGAAAAGTCGGACCGTGGAAAATGAAAATGAAAATACGTGTGTGTGTACTGTGTGTGTGTATTCATCTAGTTGTATTTTACAGGGCCAGAGCAATGCTCGTGTGGCCCCGTCTCCATATCAACATTTTTATATCATTCATCCTTAGTGCTTTGTGTTGGCCGAAGCCAGCACCCCGGAGAGCAGGTCACAAACCCCGGCTAACACCCGGTACCCATTCACTGCTGGGTGGACAGGAGCTCAGATTTTAAGGAAACAACCCATTTGTTGTGTGTGTGTGTGTGTGTGTGTGTGTGTGTGTGTGTGTGTGTGTGTGTGTGTGTGTGTGTGTGTGTGTGTGTGTGTGTGTGTGTGTGTGTGTGTGTGTGTGTGTGTGTGTGTGTGTGTTCCTCCATCAAATATATTCCTCTATCAGTCTTTATTTGTTTGTTGATCATTACCTGTATATATAAGTCTGCATTCTAATTACCTGACCTCTTAGATACATTAACTTTTAACTAACATACTTTCAATACCACTGTCGTAAAGAGCCTTCAGATCATACAGTATTTAAGACCTGTGTGAATATCCTGTTTAGTCAATTGAGGTTACCCAAGTGGTCAGACAGTTGCTACCTTGATGTCTTTACCGTCGCGTCGTGCCTGTTAGTGCCGTTCATCGTATGGTAATTGGACGAAGCCACGTAGGGGAAGGAAAGTCGTGTGGTGTCAATACCTATCAGTCTGTTATGATGGCGATGTTGGCGATGTCCCGAAATGGATGGAAAGCGTAGGGGAGTAACTAACTTTCTATGCGTTTTTGTGTATTATCATTATTATTTTTCTGTTTTTATTATAACTTTTATTGTTATGTTGTTATTGTTTGCATTAGTATTGTCAATTGTAGTGGCTTGCGACTTCACAGAGAGAGGAAAACTGATATCTTGGGTGCTTAAATTATTGAATGTTCTTTGTCCTCTTGAAACCACCCTTCGTTTACTTCCATTGTTTCTTATATTCTCTCTTGTTCAGCTTTCTGCACACACACACACACACACACACACACACACACACACACACACACACACACACACACACACACACACACACACACACGCACGGTAGATAAAAGCAAAGAGACAACACCAAGGCAATGTCCCCAGGTTCCCCCTCAGACTTAAGACGCATCAGACTAATATTGAGACGTTCACGGGGCTTCCTTCCCTGTAGCTGAAGCCTTACAGGGTGGTTAGATAACACAGAGAGAGAGAGAGAGAGAGAGAGAGAGAGAGAGAGAGAGAGAGAGAGAGAGCAGAGAGAGAGAGAGAGAGAGAGAGAGATGAACAGAGAGAGAGGGAGAGAGAGAGAGAGAAAAGGAGAGAGCGAGAGAGAGAGAGGAGGAGAAGAGAGAGAGAGAGAGAGAGAGAGAGGAGAGAGAGAGAGGAGAGAGAGAGGAGGGGGTAGCACCACGAGAAAGTGTTTGTAGTAATAATGTGTCTATAAATGGCTGCAGAGAGAGAGAGAGAGAGAGAGAGAGAGAGAGAGAGAGAGAGAGAGAGAGAGAGAGAGAGAGAGAGAGAGAGAGAGAGAGAGAGAGAGAGAGAGAGAGAGAGAGAGAGAGAGAGAGAGAGAATAATCACTACGACAGAGGACAAAAACGAGATACAAGAGAGGAAGAACAAGAACAACAACAATAACAACAGCATGGGGAAGAGGAGAAGGAGAAGGATGAGGAAAATAGTGTCTGGGGAGAGAGATATAAACAGTCCACTGATCTAATCCAGTTCATCTGATCAGCCTCTACATAACAGGAATGTTTGGAGGGAAGGGAAGGTACTGAGGGGAAGGTATTGAGGGCAGCGAGGAGCATGCAACAAAACGGGAAGAAGGAAAGTGAGGGGAGAGAAAGGATGTGAAGGGAAGGGAGGGGAATGGAAGGAAGACAACAGAGTAAACAGAGTAGAAAGTGAGGGGAGAGAAAGGATGTGAAGGGAAGGGAGGGGAATGGAAGGAAGACAACAGAGTAAACAGTAGAAAATGAGGGGAGAGAAAGGATGTGAAGGGAAGGGAGGGGAATGGAAGGAAGACAACAGAGTATAGAAAGTGAGGGGAGAGAAAGGATGTGAAGGGAAGGGAGGGGAATGGAAGGAAGACAACAGAGTATAAAAAGTGAGGGGAGAGAAAGCAAGAAATGTGAAGTGGAAGGCTTGGAAGGAAGAAAACACAGTAGACAGAAAGTAGCAATTGAAGGTCAGGTTGATGGCAAACACTAATTTCCAGACGACCAATGACGACACGCAAAAATCTAGCCCGGCACCTAACCTAGCCTAACGTAACCTAACCTTAAGTGGACCTAACACGAGACCAGCCAGTTCAGAGGTAACCAGAGTGAATTTATGGCTGGCTGCGGTGATCTTATGCGCTGCCTGGAAAAAGTCGAGGTCGTAGGAGAGTAGAAAAAAAAAACTTGCAGGTGGCAGATTGTTCCTAAGTTTGTGAGTTATTCATCCAGACTCCCAAATGATACTGGAGATGGTGGCTTGAGGGTCTGACTATAATAATGATGATGATGATGATAATAATAATAATAATAATAATAATAATAATAATAATAATAATAATAATAATAATAATAATAATAATAATAATAATTTTATTTTCACCCGGAGGCAAGCTATAGTCTCTTTTTTTTTTAACGAGGCGAAAATTCCATTCTATCTTAAGGTCTCGTGCTTAAAAGTATGCCTATGTTTACCTGATATATATATGGTTAACTATGATAAAATACAACTGAAATTTAGAAGAAGCGTAGTATTCCCTTCTCCCGGCATTAACCCCTTGAAACCCAGACCGTAATTGCCATTGTGATTTGGGAACCATTAGACGATTTTTATAGAATTTAAGCAATATTTTATAGATATGACCTGCTTAGTATCCTTATCCAATAATTAATTTGGTATATTATGTTACTTTTCGAAATGTTATGGCTCGACAACATACATTTTTATAGCAAAAGAAAAATCTGGGCGTGAAGGGGTTAAATATCAGTCAGTAAGCAGCAAAGGGTCGGGAATTTTTCACTTCGTTAAAAAACCCCAGAGAATAGTGCCTGAGAATCCTGACGCGGCCCCTATACCTTGCACAGCACACGCCACACGCTGCATGCCTTTACTCCCATGTCCCAACAGAGACAGGGTGGTGAGGTGAGCCTTGGTGAGCCTTGGGACATCGTAACAAGAGAGTTTGAGCCTCGCGTGTGGCCGGATGGAGGGAGACAGAGGGAGACAGAGAGGGAGAGACACTAAAAAGAGACAACCACCTCTACGGGAAGAGACAATAATGCAGGCGTTGGCTTGTGTGCAGAGGGAGGAAAGTAGTAAAACTGAAGCCTCACAGTGGGACGGATGACCACGCTCTATCAGGCGACCACTGACCGCCTCCCAGCCACCCGCGACCTTCCTCCGGGCTGGTCCAGACGCCCTATCAACCCTCCCAACCCGGAATGGCCAATGGCGTATAGTCTCCCTCCGTTACCTCAGCGTCGCGCCCTTAATGGAGGACCTAAAGCCTTTGTTTCTCGACTCGCCCCTGACAAGTTAACCCTGACTATCCCCTGTTTTTCGTTTTTGTTTTATTTTCCTCTGCCTTCCTATACCTCCCTCCCTCCCCTGCCACCTTTCTTCCTTCCCCACCAAGCAAGACAAATTTCCAGAAGTCCCCTATAATTAGAAAACCGATCTTGTCCCTGCCCCCTTCTCACCCCCCACCTTCCCCCTCCCTCCCCGTTACGCTATCGCCCCCCCCCGCCCCCCGCTATAACGGCCCCGCAGCAGGAACTAAAAAGAAATATACAATTAGCGACAAAAGGACACGGAGACCCCCGGATGTCCCCCCCCCCCAGCCAGACCCCAGGAGCTCCGTCGCCAGGCTTATTATGCTCTCTAATTAACCTTCCACGGGGGGGCTGGAGGGGCCGGGGGGAGGAAGGGGAAGGGGGTTGTAGGCCGGCCACCACGAAGACTTAAAACAGTGGGCAGCGGTATCAAGGGAGATGGACACACGAGGTCACCTATTAACGCTAAACACTATCCATGAACCTTTTAACAACAATCCAATCCCTTTATTTCCCTCTATCCTCCTCTTTTCTTTTAGTTATCCACTGCAATCCATTTCCTAGCAGTATATCCATATCCTACATCCTTGTTATTCTATCCTTATCCTAGGAAAAAAACCTTCTCGGAGCTATTAATATGATACAAAGAAGATACTTATTATGTGTATTTTTAGGCTGAAATGATGCACCAAGGTTGTCTTTGGTATCGGAGGTGTCATGGAAATGTATGAAAAAGATGGTTTACAGGATATGATAAAGATAACATGTATTTATTCAATAGGATAAAATTAAAAACAAAACATAATAGATCATGGCATCAATATATGGTTTTTTTCTCCTCTCTCGTAAGATATTGATATAAGATATCGATGAACGTAAAGAGAGAAAGGGATGAAATCTATTCTATCGTCCCTTTTTCTTGGGGTATCGCTGGGATGATTACGTGTCAAATCAGTGATTGCACCGTGAGACTGAATCGAGGCCTATTACCTGCATAGTCCGTCAGTGCCAACTTCGGCTATATGGGCATGTGGCACGCTACCCTGAAACTGATCCTTCCCATCGGGTTGTATCTGTAAGAGACAATTCGGCGTGGAAGAGGCCAAGGGGGCGCCCACAA
>JACEEZ010008867.1:35000-37500 GCA_016584305.1 Chionoecetes opilio | reverse complement strand
CTCCTCCTCCTCCTCCTCTCCATCCCTTCCTCAACACATTACCTCCTCCCTCCCTCGGAAACATTCCCTTACACCCGACAGCCTCGATTTTGTTTGAAATAAAAACTCGCTTTACATTATTTATTGCCCGAGGTGTGGGGAAAGGAGAGGAAGGGAAAGAAGACGACAGAGGAGGAGGAGGAGGAGGAGGAGGAGGAGGAGGAGAGGGAGGAGGAGGAGGAGGAGGAGGAGGAGGAGGGGGTGTTTTGGTCTTAGGGTTCGGGGCGGTCTGGTGAGGCTGGTCTGGTCCCCCTCCCCTACCCCCCCCTCCCACCCTATAAAGGTAACCACATCCATTCGCTTGGTGCTTTACCCTCGCTATCACAAATTGTCTCAAAAGCCTAAGACACACTCGCCCGACATGCCTACACCCTCCTCACCCTTACTTTCACCCCTAAAGCCCCTGTTCATGAGGGTGAAATATACCCCATGGAACAGAATCCACGTAACGCCTTTCTGCCTCCGTGTAAAGTGACATCTCAGCGTCTTTTTCTTCCATTAAAACGACATCTATAGAATCAGCCCCCGCTTCCCCCCACCCCCCTTTTTTTTTTGCTTGATCCATAAAACGTGTGGTTACGGAGCGGTCCTGGTCGGGTTGGGGGCTACAAGCAGAAGAGGGGGGGGGGGGGGGGGGGGGGGGGGGGGCTTGAAAGGGGGGGGGCTTGAGGGGGGCCAAAAGGGGGGGTTGAGTCCTCGTTTCTCCCTTTTCTTTCATTCAGCAGAAAGGACCAAAGCGTACAGGCGACGGCCCCGGATTCAACCCAGTCCCGGTAATTGGGTCTTGGAGTGAGCGAGTGAGTGAGTGAGTGAGGGAAGGAGGAAGTGGGCTTATGTACCGGGTTTTGAGGTGTCGTCTCTCTCTCTCTCTCTCTCTCTCTCTCTCTCTCTCTCTCTCTCTTCTCTCTCTCTCTCTCTCTCTCTCTCTCTCTCTCTCTCTCTCTCTCTCTCTCTCCATAAAAAAAAAAGTCATTAAAAAAAAAAAAGGTGATTTTCGAATTTTTCGGATTTTTTAATTTTTTATTTAAGAAAAGGAAAAAGATGGATTTGTTGAATTTTTTTCGAGAAGAGAAAAAAATGGAAGGATCTAAAAGAAAATTCTCCCCCCCCAAAATAAAAAGTCGTGTAAAAAGCGTATCTTCATGTATTTGAGATAATGAAAGACAGTATGTATAACTTATCCGAGTTATTATTATATGGTACAGCCTTATATTAGTTTTTTTCTTTCGTTTCTCTATGTGCTATTCTGGCGGGGTGGAGTTATAGCCTTATAGGTATTACGATGAAGATATGCCGTGTCAATAATAACAGTGTCAATACTTTTCAAGGTCAAAAGATACGCACATGAAAAACCAGCGGCGTTTCAATTGATGCGAAAAGTTTACAGAATTGAAGCGATGCGACCCACCCCCCCCCCCCAAAAAAAAACGAAGAATACATTGTTCTCTCTCTCTCTCTCTCTCTCTCTCTCTCTCTCTCTTCTCTCTCTCCTCTCTCTCTCTCTCTCTCTCTCCATTTCCACTCAAACGGAGGATTAACTAAGAACACAAAAAGAACCCGGTCTAGGCAACCAAAGAGGATATAAGAGGATGTTCCCGCTCACCTCCACCCCCTCCCCTTACTCTCTCTCTCTCTCTCTCTCTCCCCTCTCTCTCCTCTCTCTCCTCTCTCTCTTCTCTCTCCTCTCTCTTCTCTCTCTCTTTCTCTCTCTCTCTCTCTCTCTCTCTATCACTCGCTTCCATGTATCTATTCCCTTCTTCCTTTTTCTTCAATCCTGCCCCTTCAGTTTTCTCTTTTTTCCTTTTTTTCCATTTCCTTGCGTTTTTTTCTCCATAACATCTCAGATCTCTCTCTCTCTCTCTCTCTCTCTCTCTCTCTCTTCTCTCTCTCTCTCTCTCTGTCTCGTGGGTGGTGTGTGGTGGTGTATCTTTTAGAGGCACCACCCGTGTTCCTCAGACCGCATCACATCCTGCTATAGACCGAAGGAGGGATTAGAAGACGTCGTGTCAAGGGTTCAAGAAAGGAGGGACGAAGGGCAAGATCAGATGGGATGCTGCCACGGAAATGTAGTCTATTTTCTTTAACAAGGCAAAATTTCCATCCTAGTTTAAGGTCTCATGCTTGAAATGATGCCTTTATTTACCTGATAATATGGGTAACTATATATGATGAAATACAGGTGAAATTAAGAAGAGCTGTAGTATTACCTTCTCCTGGCATCAAATATCAGTCAGTAAGCAAGGGGTCAGGATTTTTGCCTTGTTAAAAAATACAGAGTATAGTGTAGGGCAAGGCCAAGAGAGAGACTTACATAGGAATACATAGGAATAACAAATACCAGGACACCTATAGGTCTATAACGAGGGTATCTGTTGAGCTACATACTACTAAGATAAGATAAGATTTTCATCCTATCTAGACACTTTGCAAGTACCAACTACAAGGTTATTGACTATACAAA
>JACEEZ010008867.1:22500-25000 GCA_016584305.1 Chionoecetes opilio | reverse complement strand
TGAGGAAGGAGCGTCGTGTGACGATTTTCCACAAAACCTACAATCGAATCACAGGGGACAGATTTCGGCAAGGCACAGACCATCTGTGTAAATGTACTATACGATATATATAGTAGTCTGATAGATTGTGTAGGAGTTGGACTTTTGATTTAAACTACGTGGTATTCTGAAAATTCAATCAATGCCAAGAAATTTTTGAATTTTTGAAATATTTTCGAATGTGAATTTTCAATGAAAGAGATTCATGAGCAAGATGGACTTGAGGCAGAAGAAAATGGAGGAAGAGATCGAGTCAGAGTGACGAGTTTTCTGGTCAAAATAATGAGAAGTCACAGTGAGAAGATGTTCGACAAATCCCTATGTTCTACATGTATGTACTCCTTTGTTTATGTAACTGCCATCCACTACTACACTCAAATTTGTAGTCTTAGTATGGTACGTGGCTGTGGTTTTATTGTACGATGTAGGCTATTTCCGAATCTCAAATGGGTGATCACGAGGGCGCGTTTCGTGGTTTGATACCCCGTGAACATCCTCAAAGACCAGAAAGAGACCAGAGGAAAGACATTTTTACCAGAGAGCAGGAAGAGCCCAGTGTAAAGAGAATATAGAGAACGAGAAGCCTGTGTTCCCAAAAAGATAGTAAATCGTATTCCTTTTGTTTTTAGGTGCCCCTAGAACTGGGCTTTGTAGGGTTTTATAATGATTGATGAAGGTGTTTCATTGATATCGATGTAGTATCCCGATCCAAAAGTAAAGGAAAAAAAAAAAAAACAAGTAAGGAAAAAAAAGGGTTTGGGAAAGCCCCCGAGGAAGAGGAATTTTTAGGAAGAAGGGGGGGTAAGTTACATATTATTACGAAAATGTGAAATTCATGGTTAATGGTTTTACTTCTATATTTCAGGTTTGATTTTCAGTATTTTTTTCTTTGAGTGTGTGTGTGGTGTTGTGTGTGTGTGGTGTGTGTGTGGTGGTGTGTTGTGTGTGTGTGTGTGTGTGTGTGTGTGTGTGTGTGTGTATGTGCTGTGTGTGTGTGTGTGTGTGTGTGTGTGTGTGTGTGTGTGTGTGTGTGTGTGTGTGTGTGTGTGTGTGTGTGTGTGTGTGTGTGTGTGGTGTTGTGTGTGTGTGTGTGTGTGTGTGGTGTGTGTGTTGTGTGTGTGTGTGTGTGTGTGTGTGTGTGTGTTGTGTGTTGTGTGTGTGTGTGTGGTGTGTGTGTGTGTGTGTGTTGTGTGGTGTGTGTGGTGTGTGTGTGTGTGTGTGTGTGTGTGTGTGTGTGTGTGTGTGTGTGTGTGTGTGTGTGTTTAGCATACTCCTTTATCTTGTAATTTCCTTTTCCAACTCTTCATCGCTTTAACATTTAACAAACTTTCTCTTCATTCACATCAAACTTTACATTATATCATACATGACATTTATTCACTAATTCTGTCACTGAGTACTTCCGACTTGCCTCATTCTACGTCTTCCATTTACTTTTCATTCATTCATACATTTCTCCTTCGCGTATTTCAAAGACCATAAGTTTATCCATCCTTTTCATTTTTCCCGTCTCCAATATCTTCCTTTTTTCCTCCCATAATCCGTTTTACCTCCGTCTTTCAAGTTTCTTCCCTAATTTGCGTCCTACATGTCCTTTCATCTCCTCCTCCTCCTCCTCCTCGCTCCTTTAATCTCTCGCCTTTCTTATTCCTTTTGTTTTCCTTCCCTTCATTTCTCCTTTTTTCTCTCTCTCCCTTCCCTTTAGGTTCTCCCGTCCTCCTCTTCTCGTCTTGGTTTCTTCCCGCCTCCTACTTCGCTCCCGCTTCCCTGACCCATCCATACACTCCTCCCGCCCTCTCCTCTGTCTCCAGCACCTCCAGTCTCCTATTCCTTACCCCCCTTCTATCCTTCTCCGTCCCTGACTTCTTCCGTCTCCTCTCCCCCCAAACCCTCAGACCATCCCTTCCTCCTCCCTTCTCCTCCTCTTGTCTCCAACACACAACCACAAACCAATTAATCCAGAGTCAACCGTAACAGCTGGCTCCTCTTTCTCTCTCTCTCTCTCTCTCTCTCTCTCTCTTCTCTTTCTCTCCTCTCTCGCTGCTCCTCTCTCTCTCTCTCTCTCTCTCTCTCTCTCTCTTCTCTCTCTCTCTCTCTCTCTCTCTCTCTCTCTCTCTCTCTCTCTCTCTCTCTCTCTCTCTCTCTCTCTCTGATGTAACACAGAGGACGTTGAGGACAGCCGCTGACCCGCAAAATGTCCCAAAAGACACATTTTACTGAAGCCACGTCCGGTAAAAAAAAAAACACCCGCCACCACAGGCCCGCGCGTCGCTCCCCACGGGACAGCGGACAAGACGCGCAAAAGAGACCTACAGCGGGATTAGAACATAAGAACATAAGAAAATAAGGAAGCTACAAGAGGCCGTGAGACATAAGAACATAAGAAGATACGGAAACTACAAGAGGGCATGAGACATAAGAACATAAGAAAATAAGGAAGCTACAATTAAGAGGCAGTGAG
>JACEEZ010008867.1:5000-17500 GCA_016584305.1 Chionoecetes opilio | reverse complement strand
ATGCTCTTTGTTTTTTAACCCTCGGCCAAGGGACACACACACACACACACACACACACACACACACACACACACACACACACACACACACACACCACACACACACACACACACACACACACAACACACACAACACACACACACACACACACACACACACACACACACACACACACAAACGCCACACACACACACACACACACACACACACACACACACTCCACATCTACACCTAAAGGAGTGAAGGATTGCCACACTCAGCTCCTACCAGGACTTCGATGTCATAACGCCTCGGTTCACATCCCGTCCCCATTCCCTGCTGGGTGATCAAAGGCCTCGGCGTGGAAGGAGACCACCCTAAACAGTGTTCGCCCGGCCTGGGACTGATATCCGCGCACTGTCGAACCTTGCGGACCTCTCAGTTGCATCATAAGAACATAAGAAGAAAATAAGGAAGCTACAAGAGGCCACGAGACCTACACGAGATAGTTCCTGTAGTAGTTGTAGCCACTTGTGCCGAGCGTCTTAACCACTATCCCACGGAAGTAACCACCATGTATGTGTTTGCTATTCGTAACGTATCGAAATTTTTCATAAAACAATCCGCGCACTGTCGAAAACCTTGCGGACCTCTCAGTTGCATCATAAGAACATAAGAAGAAAATAAGGAAGCTACAAGAGGCCACGAGACCTACACGAGATAGTTCCTGTAGTAGTTGTTGCCACTTGTGTCGAGCGTCCTAAACACTATCCCACGGCAGTAACCACCATGTATGTGTTTGCTATTCGTAACGTATCGCAATTTTTCATAAAACCATATTCGCATTAAAACTCAATTCAGACCAACAAATACCCGCCGGGAAGCTACAAACCCGTACTGGTGCCGCTGCGGAGCGAGTCAGGTGTGTTTATGATTATTTAATAGTAACAATATGATGTAGTATATACGTACTATATATCATCATTATAATGTCTCATTTCTATAAATTACTATATTTTTCTGGCCGCGCATTATTTTTTTCTATTATTCGAATCATGCTAAATGACTTATTAACGGCAGGTATACCGATGTGTTTTATTAAGTGACTCCCTTTCGAAAAGCAGTGAAAAACACTACGCAACATCATCAGTAATAACACTACTACTACTTACTACTACTACTATATACTACTACTACTACTACTACTACTACTACTACTAACAATAGATGGAAGTAATGCAGGTCGAAGTGGGTCGCGAGGGTGAGGTGTCAGAATGGATCCAGGGTTCGAGACAGCCGGGCAAGGAACGGGGTGGGAGAATAGGCTATACTATACGGGGCAAGGACAGCAATGGGAGAGAGGGGAGAGCAAGGAAACCGGGGCTGAGCTATTGGTACGAGGCGGGTCGGGGTAAGGTGGGGCGGGGCAACACCTAGATATACCAACAAACAATGATTTATGAGTGTTATCCTTTTGTGGAGAGAGAGAGAGAGAGAGAGAGAGAGAGAGAGAGAGAGAGAGAGAGAGAGAGAGAGAGAGAGAGAGAGAGAGAGAGAGAGGAGAGAGAGAGAGAGAGAGAGAGAGAGAGAGAGAGAGAGAAAACACACTCACACAAATAATATAACTTAGAACAGACATTCACACACAGACACACACACACACACACACACTCACACACACACACCCACACACACACCCACACACATACATACACACACACACACACACAAAGGTATACACTCCCCTAGACCCGTTATTAGAAAGTTGGAAAGTAAAGAGACCGACGAAGCAAAGTCGTGAGTTGGAGGAACATTATAGATGGAAAGGCATGGTTCCTTATGGGAGGGAGGGAGGGAGGGAGGAATGGAAGGGGGGGAGGGGAATATAGGAGTAGTATTGATGAGATGGGAAAGGATGTGGAGGTGGGAGTTTCAGGAGGATGGAAGAGAGGGATAGAGGAATGAGGGATAGGTGATGGTAAGGAGTTGGAAAAGGAAGGTCAAGAAGAATTTTATGAAGAACGTGGAGCTAGGAGGAAAAGAAGAGAAAAAAGGAGGAGGAGAGAAGGAGGAGGAGGAGGAGGAGGAGGAGGAGGAGGAGGAGGAGGAGGAGAGGAGGAGGAGGAGGAGGAGGAGAGGAGGAGGGAAGGAGATCAACACCAAGAACAATGTAGAAAAGAAAAGGATATGAAGAGATGAAAAGAAGCAACACCCGCAAAGCATGTAGAAGAGAGGAGAGGAGAAAGTGAAGAAGAAAAAGACAAAAAACTTAAAGAAATCATTACATGCAAAAAAAAAACAAGTCATACACGGCGCAAAGCAAACATATTACGGCAAGATGAGCTGCTTCAAGACGATGAGGAAAAGAAACAAGTGGTAGACATTCTTGCGGCTGTTTGCAGGAGGAGGAGGAGGAGGAGGAGGAGGAGGAGGAGGAGGAGATGGAGGAGGAGGAGGAGGAGGAGGAGGAGGAGGAGGAGGAGGAGGAGGAGGAGGAGGAGGAGGAGGAGGAGGAGGAGGAGGAAGGGTGGATGTCCTTGCCCGTCCCTCCAGGAGTCCCCTAAAGGCAGAGGCAGAAGACGTCAGGACACTCAACCAGCTGTCAGTACTGAAAAGCTGGTATGCTCCTCTTCCTCCTGCATTTTTTTCTGCAAGCCCTTGTAGGCGAGGCAGCAGGTGATTGAGGCATCAAGCAGTACTGAAAGGCTGACTTACAACCTCCTACTGTTCATCCTTTTCCTACTCCTCCTCCTACTTGTACTCATTCCTTAGCGATTCCCTGAAAGAAAATCAACAGGAGATTCGTACAAAAAACATAACGCGAAACTAACCTGGATCCTTTACACTTTATCTACCTCTATCTTCTTATTTCTTCTATCTCTCTCTCTATCTCTACCTCATTCTTTGTATTTCATCGTCCTTCTCCTGCTCCTCCCTCACACCCTCGCCCCCTCACCCTGCTCACCACCAGCAGGAGACTGAAGCAATAAGAGGTATTCAGAGCCTGCTTGATAACCTTCTATTGCTCTCTCTCTTTCTTATTCCTAGTCTCCTTTCAACCCCTTCTACTCCTGGGCCTCCTCCTGTTCTCCCTCCTCCTAAATTCTTGATAATAAGCATGCAGTACTCATAGCCTGCTTCATAACCTCTTACTACCACTCCTTCTACTTCCTCTTCCTCTTTTTTCCACTCCACACTATTCCTGCTCCAGCATTGGCTCCTCTTCTTTCTCTCTCTCTCTCTCTCTCTCTCTCTCTCTCTCTCTCTCTCTCTCTCTCTCTCTCTCTCTCTCTCTCTCTCTCTCTCTCTCTCTCTCTCTCTCTCTTTAAAGAAAGACAGAAAAAAATCGAGCAACATCCAGTACTCAAAGCTTATACCTCTCTCGCCTTCTCTTTCTTCTTCTTCTTCACCTCCTCAGCCATCTATTTTCCTCCCCCACCTCCTCCTCCTCCTCCTCCTCCCAGCAGTCGGCCGGGAGTGATAGCGCGTCTCAGGGTCACGCCGAACCACAATAATGACAGTTCGCGCGGCCAGACGCCTCAAGCCCCTCTGTATCTGACGGACCATTTACATAAGGAAGCGTCCAGCCCGCAGCGCCTTGCAGCACATTACCCAGCCCTAACCAGCCCAGTAATGTGTACCAACATATGCATAGCTTACGGCGGCAGATGTATGTATGTATTCATGTTATGTATATATGTATATGTGTATGGCTTTGGTTTTTGTGGGGAGTGTGTGTGTGGGGAGGGGAAGAGGGGGGTGAGGGGAGGGGGGGGGGCTGTGCTTGCGTGGAAGGGGTCAATGAAGCCTTCTTTCTCGTTCTTTTTTTTTTCTTTCTTCTTTATGCGAGGTCTTTACGTTCATGTTGGTTATTATTGTTAATCATCTTCGCGGCCGTCTGTCTGTCTGTCGCTCCATCTCTCACGACCTCGTCAGCAGAACATTGGGAAGTGTGTGTGTGTGTGTGTGTGTGTGTGTGTGTGTGTGTGTGTGTGTGTGTGTGTGTGTGTGTGTGTGTGTGTGTGTGTGTGTGTGTGTGTGTGTGTGTGTGTGTGTGTGTGTGTGTGTGTGTGGTGTGTACTCCAGTAAACAAACATCCGTGTATATGAGGAGGGCACGACAGGATGCACAGAACTGGAGAATGAGGAAGAGCAGGGAGAGGAAGAAGAGGAGAATGAGGAAGAGCAGGGAGAGGAAGAAGAGGAGAATGAGGAAGAGCAGGAAGAGGAAGAAGAGGAGAAAAAGGGTGTAATACGTGGACACAGAAAGAGGGACGAGCATTGACCCAAATCAAATTATGGCATCGATCAAGCTTGAAATTATGCGGCCATGAAAAAGGTGATTCACTTAATGCTGAGGGACAAGACAATACAAATAATTATGGACGATCATACACAAAATACATAGTGAAGCTAGTGGTGTTAAGGGCAAGTTACGGGGTCTTTGTGGTGTGACGATGATTGCCATTCACGACACAGAGTGCAAGACTGATTGATGCGTAATATACTGCAGGGCGAAGTGTTAGTGTGGTGTAGTACAGTAAGTGGTTAAAAACAGAATTTCTTTATACATAATCATACGTGGAGTCATCAAAGCCCTAGAGCCTCGACCACCTGGCGGCGAGGTGAGCGAGCGTGGGTGAGCGGGCGTGGGTGAGCGGGCGGGGCGGGCGGGTGACGGGGCGGAGTCACCTGCCGCGGGTGTGCGGGGCCGCCCGTGGCCTTCCCCGCCGGATCAATAGCGGCAGAGAAGTATAAACAGCCGGTGATTTATGACCCGCAATTACGGCGACGATACTTTCCCGCGCAACATATACTTCTTGAATATTAAACATCTCATTTTGTGGGGCGGCAATTACAACATGCAGCAGCGGAGGGCCTTAACAGCCTGGCAGCCCCCGCAGGAGCCAGGGCACTATGGGCGGCGCGGCGGCCATGGCCACACTGACACGACCTCGGCCCCGGGGCACAACACCCGCCCACTTAGCCCAGCCCCGCACGCTACCGCCCCCTGTGCCTCACCCCGCCCTGCCCCCTGTGCCCCGCCCCACCCTAGGCCCCGAATGAGCTCATCTCCACCGCCAAGAGTGATGACCTCAATAAATCACAACCATATCAAAATCAACCATCTCCCTCCACACAGACCAAGACCCTCCATCCCCTCCTCCTCCTCCCTCACTCCCTCATCTCCCTTCAGACTCTTTTTCTCGCTCTCGCTCACTCACTTTTTCTCTTCTCTCCAAATTGGCTCGCCGCCCCTTCTTCAGGGGATCCACTACCCACCCCACCTTTGTGCCTCTCCCTCCCTCCCTCCCTCCCTCTCTCACCGCAGTAAATAACAATACAAATAAATGGCCTCTGATGCCTATGGTTTCGTTCAGTTCCAACATGAAGACGACAATTATGTGGACATTTGCATATAAACTCGATTAACCGTGAGGGTGAGGAGCGGAACAGCCGGGTAATGGGCGGCTGCCGCGCCGAGGTCCTGGGCCTGCGTCGGCTTTTTTCTCAATCACCTTCTATCACCGGCGGATATACGACCCGACTAATTGCGCCTTGTGATCCAAATGGATGTGTGCGCGGCTGTGTTCGTCTTGTCTAAGTAGTGACACCAGAAACACATTAAAAGGGACCAAGAAATATTATACATAATTATAGTTACACGTGAGCTCTGATTCCGCCTTGGGCTTCTCTTTACGGCTCCTGGATGCCTCCTGATGATGATGCTGCTTTTGCTCCTCCTCCTCCTATACTAGCTGCTAAGAAGGCTAACAAATTAACCGGTTTCATCCGAGGGACCTTCGAATATAGGTCTGAAAAAGTCATTCTTACACATTTCTGAGATCGCACGTCCTCATTTTGAATATGGACAAGCTGGGGAGAGTAGAAAGAAAAGTTACTAAAATTATTCCGCGCTTGCGAAACAAGCCATACGAAGAGCGATTGAAGGAACTTAACTTTTTCAGTTTGTCAAAACGTAGGTAACGAGGAGACTTAATAGAGCTGTTTAAAATGTTCCATGGCTTCAATATTGTTAACATAAACGACCATATGAATATTGATTGGACAAGCACTACTCGTAGTAATGGATACAAGATAATTAGTAAATTATTTCTGTCACATGAAGCGAAACACTTTTTCTTTAATAGAGTTGTTATTTCATCATCAACTGCTCAACTCAATTACTTCGGTCCTACGTAAATTTATTGCGTTTTCTTTCCTAGCTTTACTTTAGCTTGGAGTTTGTCTCTTCTTTAATCATTCTTATTAAAATCCATGACAATTTTTTCAATGCTGCATGGTGTTTTTTCTCCCTTTTTTTCCTGCCCTTCTCGTCCGCAGGGTGTGGGGGGTGAGGAGGAACCTTCAACTTTGCTATTATTTTGCCTCCAACACGTAAAAACTATAATGGTAAAAAGCAGTCACCCAGGCAGCCTCGTTTGACCCAGTAGAGCTATTGCTGCCTGTTCTTCCTTTGTATTACTTTGAACTATTATTTTTGTTTACCGAGGCCTGTGTAAGAAAGTCACCGAGAGGACAACACTGCACCGGGAAAAAGAGGACAACGGGTCACGGGTGGACTAGACACAGGTTCACCTGGGACAACTCTGGACAGGTCGCTCCCTCAGCAAACCAAGAAAAGGAGTGAAGCAATATATCATAAAGGCGAACAAGGTAAAATGGTGATCTAAGGATAAACGTGAAAGTGACACTGAAGAAATGCAATGATGATAAGATAATGAATAAAAAAAAAATAACGCGTTTAAAGAACAAAGAGAGCAAACTGTTTATAAATAAGTGTTTGTGAGTAGTGTGATGATAGGATGGAAAAAAAAAAAAAAAAAAGGAAAAGAAGGAAAATGAAGGAGGAAATCAAAACAAATGAATATAATGAAGTGGTTTTCCGTCACATAAAAGAAAAGAAAATCAAAAAATATATATATGTTAACAAAATAATGTGATGATAAATATCTAAAAGACATTACCATTCTCTCTCTCTCTCTCTCTCTCTCTCTCTCTCTCTCTCTCTCTCTCTCTCTCTCTCTCTCTCTCTCTCTCTCTCTCTCTCTCTCTCTCTCTCTCCAATCACTTCCCTTCCTCCCACTCTCACTTCCGCTCTTTAACCATACACACCCACACACCCTCCCACCTCCCTCCTCCCTCACCACACACACACACCCACACCCACACACACACACCCACACACACACACACACACACACACACATTACCTACTCTCCACGCACGTAACCTCGGAACCAACCTGTAGAGGAAGAGAAGAAAATACCAATTTAGATTAAGATCATCACAATAACCTTAACAAAAGTAATACTAATAATGATAATAACAATAACAACAATAATTCATCCTCATCGCATAGCTGGTAGTAATAGTAGTAGTGGCGGTGGTAATAGTAGTAGTGGTGGTGGTAGTAATAGTAGTAGTGGTGGAGGTAATAGTAGTAGTGTGGTGGTAATAGTAGTAGTGGTGGTGTAGTAATAGTAGTAGTGGTGGTTAGTAATAGTAGTAGTGGTGGAGGTAATAGTAGTAGTGGCGGTGTATAGTATAGTGGTGGTGGTAGTAATAGTAGTAGTGGTGGTAGTAATAGTAGTAGTGGTGGTGGTATAATAGTAGTAGTGGTGGTGGAGTAATAGGTAATAGTTGTGGAAAGTAGTGTGGTGGTGTAATAGTAGTAGTGTGGTAGGTAGTAAAGTAGTGTGGTGGTAGTAATAGTAGTAGTGGTGGTGGTAATAGTAGTAGTGGTGGTGGTAATAGTAGTAGTGGTGGTGGTAGTAATAGTAGTAGTGGTGGTGGTAGTAATAGTAGTAGTGGTGGTGGTAGTAATAGTAGTAGTGGTGGTGGTAATAGTAGTAGTGGTGGTGGTAATAGTAGTAGTGGTGGTGGTAATAGTAGTAGTGGTGGTGGTAGTAATAGTAGTAGTGGTGGTAGTAATAGTAGTAGTGGTGGTGGTAGTAATAGTAGTAGTGGTGGTGGTAATAGTAGTAGTGGTGGTGGTAATAGTAGTAGTGGTGGTGGTAGTAATAGTAGTAGTGGTGGTAGTAATAGTAGTAGTGGTGGTGGTAGTAATAGTAGTAGTGGTGGTGGTAATAGTAGTAATAGCAGTGGTGGTGGTAGTAATAGTAGTAGTGGTGGTGGTAATAGCAGTAGTGGTGGTGGTGGTAGTAATAGTAGTAGTGGTGGTAGTAATAGTAGTAGTGGTGGTGGTAGTAGTAATAGTAGTAGTGGTGGTGGTAATAGTAGTATGTGGCGGTGGTAATAGTAGTAGTGGTGGTAGTAATAGTAGTAGTGGTGGTGGTAATAGTAGTAATAGCAGTGTGGTGTAGTAATAGTATAGTGTGGTGTAATAGAGTAGTGGTGGGTGGTAATTAGTAGTGGTGTAGTAATAGTGTGGTGGTGGTAGTAGTAATAGTAGTAGTGGTGGTAGTAATAGTAGTAGTAGTAATAGTGGTAGTAATAGTAGTAGTGATGGTTGTAGTGATAGTAGCAAAAGGAGAGAAAGAAAGATAAGGAAGAGAAGGAGGAGGAGAAGGGGGAATAAAAGAAGAGATAGAAAAGGAAGAAGAAAAGGAAGAGGAAAAAAAGAAGAGGAAGAAGAAAGAGATGAAAACAATGATTTCAAGAACAACAAAAACAACAACAACAACTACTACTACTACTACTACTATTACTCGACAAAACAACCACAACCCTCTCTCTCTCTCTCTCTCTCTCTCTCTCTCTCTCTCTCTCTCTCTCTCTCTCTCTCTCTCTCTCTCAAAATTGTTTAAATGAAATCTGAAGGTGGAGCCCCGTAGAGCTTTTCCCTTTGGTGACAGGAGGAAAAGAAGGAAGAAGAGGAGGAAGAGGAGAGGAGGCGGGAAGAAGTAGAGGGAGGAGGCAGAGGGTGAGGAGGAAGGTGGGAAGTTGAGGAAGGGAGAGAGGGAAGGAAGGAAGGAGGGAGGGAGGGTAGCTGAGGGCAAGCACACTGAAGGAGAGAGGGTAGGAAGAGGTAAGTCTTAGCCAGAAGGAGGGAAGAAGGGAAGGAGGGAAGGAGGGAGGGACAGGGGGATGAGGAGAACTTTGGTATAGGAAGGGAAGGAAGGAGGGAAGGAAGGGAGGCAGGGAAGGAAGTAAACACTCTGTATGATAGGAGAGAGGAAGGAGGGAGGAGAGAGAAGGAGAGAGAAGAGAAGTAAGACATACTGAGAGAGAGAGAGAGAGAGAGAGAGGAGAGAGAGAGAGAGAGAGAGAGAGAGAGAGAGAGAGAGAGAGAGAAGGGGGGGCGGGACCTCAGTATGTGTGTGTGCTCACTTCAAAAATGATTACCTATTCAATGCGAAAGAAATGGAAAGAAAACAAAAATTCACAAAAAACGGATCTCCCCAAAAACGACCACATAAGCTGCAAAAAGTTATCAAAGAGAGGTAATAATTTAGAGAGAGAGAGAGAGAGAGAGAGAGAGAGAGAGAGAGAGAGAGAGAGAGAGAGAGAGAGAGAGAGAGAGAGAGAGAGAGAGAGAGGACCTCGAGAAAGTGTGTTTGTAGCAATAATGCGTCTATAAATAGCTGCAGATAGACATAGATAGATAGATAGATAGATAGAGAGAGAGAGAGAGAGAGAGAGAGAGAGAGAGAGAGAGAGAGAGAGAGAGAGAGAGAGAGAGAGAGAGAGAGAGAGAGAGAGAGAGAGAGAGAGAGAGAGAGAGAGAGAGAGAGAGAGAGTCGGTAAAGTAAGCAGATATTACAAAAAGAAAAAAATAAGTCATCCAGCATACTGAAAAGTACATAGATGAACACCAAGAAAGTCAAGAATAAATAAGAAATAAGAACAATGAGCAAAACTAAAATTTGCAGAAGAATAAATTAAATGGTGAAAGGTAAAAATATTATGGAAAACATTACTTAAAATAAAAAAAACATTAACTGAAGCAACAAATGATGAAGAGGAAGAAGAAAAAAAGAAGTAGAAAAAAGAGATACAGTAAAAAAAGAACAAAAACGGAATAGATTTACTGATTAGCGTGAAAAAAAATCCTCACCGTCACCACCATCATCACGACCACAACCATCATCATCACCATTATCACCACCACCATTGCCAACTATTATCACCACCATCATCATCACCATCACCACCACCATCATCACCATTACCAATCATCATCACCACCACCACACCACCACCACCATCACCACCACCATCATCACCACCTCATCACCACCATCACCACAACCATCACCACCATCATCATCACAACCACCTACAAAACTAACTAAAAAATGTAGATATACGTGATGGTGGTGGCGTTTTAATTGTATTTTTTAAGCTGTATTTTTTGTATTTTGTTGTTGTTGTTGTTGTTGTTGTTGTATTTTTTAGTATTTTGTTGTATTTGGTGGTGGTAGTGGTGAACGCTTTGTGGTGTAGGTGGTGGTGGCTGGAGTGATGATTTATGGTCCTCCTGACGCAGAGTGATGAGTGGCCGCGCGTGCTGATGATGACTGTGATGACTGACGGAGGTGGGAAAAACTGGTTGTATAAATAAATAATACATCGCCTCCTCCTTTCCCTCCTCCTCCCTATAGTCTATTTTTTTTTAACGATGCAAAAAATCCTGACCCCTTGTTGTGCTTATACTGACTGATATTTGATGCCAGGAGAAGGGAATACTGTACTACGGCTCTTCTTAATGTCAGTTGTATTTTATCATAGTTAACCCTATTATCAGGCAAACATAGGCATCATAAGACACCTTAAGATAGAATGGAATTTTTGCCTCGTTAAAAACAATAGACTATAGTATTCTTTATGTCCACGCCTTTTCTTCCTCTTTATCATCTTCTGTTTTTTATTCTGTCATTCTCTCTTTCTCTATCTTTTCTTAAAATTTTTTCTTATTTCTTTTTTTCTTTCTTTATATTACTTTCATATTTTTCTTTTCACTCCTTTCCTTTTTGTCTTTTATTCTGTCATTTTATCTTTCCCTATCTGTTCTTATATTTTTTTTCTTATTTAACTTCCTTTCTTTTTTGCTTGCTATCTTTAATCATTGTTCTCTTTTTTTCTTTCCGTTCTACTTCATATCAATTTTTTTCTCTTCTCTCTCCTTCTCCTTTATAGATTTTGTTAGTGCATTCATTCGTCAGTCAATTAGTCAGTCAGTAGGTCAAAGTCAGTCAGTCAGTTACTTAATCAGTCAACCAGCTAGAGAGGCAACCGGTCAATCAGTCAGTCAGTGAACCGGTCAGTCAGTCAGTTAGCAGGTAAGTATAAGTAAAAATCCTAAGTCTTATGTATGTATCTACAATATATCCATCTATCAATTTTTTCTGATTATATAACCATGTATCTATCTATCTATTCATTAATCAATCTGTTTTCACTCCCCTTATATATCTATCTATCTATATACTATCTACTATCTATCTATATACTATCTACTATCTATCTATATACTATCTATCTATATACTATCTACTATCTATCTATATACTATCTACTATCTATCTATCTACTATCTATCTATCTACTATCTACTATCTATCTATATACTATCTACTATCTATCTATATACTATCTACTATCTATCTATATACTATCTATCTATATACTATCTACTATCTATCTATTACTATACTACTATCTATCTACTATACTATCTATACTATCTAATACTATATCTACTATCTATCTATCTATCTATCTATATACTATCTACTATCTATCTATATACTATCTATCTATCTATCTATATACTATCTACTTATCTATCTATATCTATCTATCTATCTATCTATATACTATCTACTATCTATCTATATACTATCTACTATCTATCTATATACTATCTATCTATATACTATCTACTATCTATCTATATACTATCTATCTATATACTATCTACTATCTATCTATATACTATCTACTATCTATCTATATACTATCTACTATCTATCTATCTATCTATCTATATACTATCTACTATCTATCTATATACTATCTACTATCTATCTATATACTATCTACTATCTATCTATATACTATCTACTATCTATCTATATACTATCTACTATCTATCTATATACTATCTACTATCTATCTATATACTATCTACTATCTATCTATATACTATCTCTATCTAATCTATACTATCATCTATATACTACTACTTTTATCTATACTATATATACTATACATCTATCTAATATATCTATATTACTAAATACATAATATAACATTACTACGTATGAAGAGAGAGAAGAATATAGAGATGAGAGAGAGAGAGAGAGAGAGAGAGAGAGAGAGAGAGAGAGAGACAGAGAGAGAGAGAGAGAAGAGAGAGAGAGAGAAAGATAAAAAAAAAAAAAGACGAGAGAGAGAGAGATAAAATAAAGAAAAGAAAAAAAAAATAAAAAGAAAGAGAGAGAGAGAGAGAGAGAGAGAGAGAGAGAGAGAGAGAGAGAGAGAGAGAGAGAGAGAGAGAGAGAGAGAGAGAGAGAGAGAGAGAGAGAGAGAGAG
>JACEEZ010008866.1:357500-368968 GCA_016584305.1 Chionoecetes opilio | reverse complement strand
ACAGGGTTTTTAAAAATAAAGAAAATGGGAAAAAAAATTTTTAAAAAAAAAAAAAAAAGAAACAAAAAAATAAATCCTTTTTTTTAAAAAAAAAAAAAAAAAAAAATTTTTTTTAAAAAAAAAAAGAAAAAAAAAAAATTTAAAAAAAAAAATTAAAAAAAAAAATTTAAAAAATTTTTAAATAAAAAAAAAATTTTAAAAAAGAAAATTTAAAATAAATAAAAATAAAAAAAAAAAAAATATAAAAAAAAAAAAATATAAAAAAAAAAATAAAAATATTAAAATATAATTACAATAATAATATATTTTTATAAATATATAAATATTAATATTATTATATAATAAAAAAAAAAAAATTTTATATATAAAAAAATAATAAATATATAAATTTAAATATATAAAAAAAATAAATATATAAATAAAATTTATATAATTAATAATAATAATAAGAAAAAGATAAGGTTTTATAATATATAAAATATAATATATGAATGAAAAATTTAATATATATATATAATAATTATATATAATAAATTTAAATTATAAAATGGGTATATATATATATATATTTTAAAATTATATATATTTTAAAAAAAAAAATAATAATATTAATATATATATATATAATATATATTTATTAATTATATTATAATATTTATTATATATTTATAAATATATAATATTTATATATATATATCTATATATATTTATAAATACAATCTATTTATTATTTATTATATTATATATATATATTTTTTTTTATTATTAAAAAATTTTTTATATATATATTATATATGGCGGATTTTTTGGCTAGAGAAAAAAAAGGAGCATTGGAGAAAAAAAGGGGGCTATCGGGAGAGTCTGGTTTGGGGGGCCCTTGGGCCCCCCAACACAGACTCTCCAGATACCCCCTACTAGTTTTCCTTTTAAATCATGGAGGATTAACGTATGATGTATTAACGCCCCCTATTACATCACCCCCAACCCATTCACTCACCCTTCCATCACCCCCCACCCATTCCTCCCCATTACCCCCCACCCCCCACCCTTTCCCACTCACCCATTATCCATCCCCACACACCCATTCACTCACCCTTTCCCCCTCACCCCCCATCTTTTCCCCTCACCCATCACCCCCCACCCATTCACTCACCCATCACCCCACACCCATTAACCTTCACCCCACCCATTCACCACCCTTAAACCCTCACCCTACATAAAGGTTTTTCCTAAATTCTCGCAAACTGCTTTTTTTTCAAAATTTTTTGCTAATAGGCTGCTAAAAAAAAAAAAAAAGTTTTTCGGTCTATCATAAATACTTAAAACCCTTCCCCTGCCGGCCGGGGTTTCCCAAAAAAGTGCCATATGAGGGGGTTCCCCCACAGGAGAGGCACCGAGGGAAAAAACACACAACACACACACCACCACACACACCCCACACACACACACACAACACACTTTTGCTTATATTATATAATATATATAATTTTATACATATGTATATATATTATAATTTTTATATAAATATGTACCTATATATATATATATATATAATGTATATGTTAAAGTTTTAATATATATATGTTATATATATAATATATATTATATAATATATTTAAAAAAATATTGTTATAAAAAAGTATAATTAATGAAAATATAAAAAATAAAATAAAAAATAAAAATAATATATTAATAAAAATAAAAAAAAAAAAATTAAAATTTTTTAAATAATAAAAAATAATAAAAATAAATATTAATTTAAAATAATAATATATATAACATATATATAACATATTATATAAAAATTTAATTAAATTATATAATGGGGATATATTTTATTATAATTAAAATATATAATGATTAAAATATATAATATATTAATATATATATATATTAATATATAAATTATAAATAAAATAAAATTTTTTTATAAAAATTATATAAAAAAAAAAAATAAATTAAAATTAAAAAAATATAAATTTTTAAAAAAAAAGATAATTAAAAAATAATATTTAAAATTAAATATATTAATAAAAATATATTATAAAATAAAATATATATTAAAAAATATAATATATATTAAAATATATAATATAAATATATAAATATTATAATATAATAATATATTAATATATATAATATATATATAATATATAAACATATTATATTAATAATATATTTTATAAAAAAATAATTTATAATTAAAAATAATAATTTTAAAAATTAAATAAATAAATAATATATATAAATATATATAAAAATAATATATATATTAAATTATATATATATTAAAAATAATAAAATTTTATATATAATTATATAATATATATAAATATTATTAAAATATATATATATAAAAATTATAATATATATCAAAAATGATATAAATATATACAACAAAATAAAAAATATAAAAATTTATATTATATTATAATAAAATAATTATTATAAAATATATTATATATATATTATTATTAATATTATATATAATTTAATAGATAATATTTTAATATATTATATATATATTTTATATATAATTTTTTAAATATAATAAAATATATATATATATATTAAATATATAGTAAAAAATATATTATAATTATTTATATATATAATATATATATTTTATATATATATTATAAATTTTAAAAATAATAATTTATATAATTTATTTATATAATATGTATATATAAATTTTTATATTATATATATATATTATATATTTTATATAAATAATTTTATAATATAATATTATATAATAAATAATATATTTTATTTTATTATATATTTATATATTTATATTATTTATTTATATATATTAATTTTTATAATTTTATATTAATTTATTATAAAAGATGTTATAATTTAATTATATATACATATTTTAAATTATATATTATTAAGATAATTTTAATATATTAATATTTTATTTTTATTTAAAAATTTATTATAATTTATATATATTAAAATAATATATATATTATTTTTAAATTTTTTATATATAAAAATATATATATATATTATATAAATATATATATTTTATATTTTATTTTATATAGCATATTTATTTATTATTAAAATTTTTTTATATATATTATAATATAATTTTTTATTTTATATATATAGTATATATTGTATATATATATATATATATTTTTTATAATTATATTTAATTATATATTATATATAAATTTATATTAATAATTTATTTAATATTTTTTTATATAATATATATATTTTTATATATTTATATATTATATAATATATTTTTTATATTTTTTTTTAAATTTATTATTATAAATTATTATATATTAATTATATTATTATATTGTTATTTTAATATTATAATTAAATTAAATATTTATTTTAAAAAATATTTATATTTTATCTATTATTATATATTTATTAAATTTTTAATAAATTTTAATTTTTAAATTTTTAAAAAAAAAATATATTATATATTGTTTTATTTGTTTTAAAATTTTTTTTTTTATAAATATTATTTTTTTAATTAATTTTATTATTAATTTGGGTTGGGTTTTAATTTCTAATATGTATTTTTAATAATTGTAAATATAATTTTTTTTTTTATATAGTGTATTAAAAAAATTAAAAATTTTTGATTAATAAATCCCTTTTAAAAAATTAATTTAAAATTTTATATTTAAGAATTTTTTTTGGATTTGTGGTCCCCCAAAAGCTTTTTTATAAAACTGTTTTTTAAATTGTAAATTAATTGGATTAAAAAGGTGGGGGAATATTTTTAGAAAATAAGAAACAAAAAAATAATTTTTTTAAAGGGAATTTTGTCCGTTTTACCCTGTTGTTAAAATTATGGGTAACGAAAGGAGGCCCTTTGGTTGGAAATTCTGGGAAGCCCCTCTCTTAAGAAAAGGTTTGGGTTCCCCCTTTTTTTTTTGTTTTAAAAAGGAAACCCCAAAAATTTGTTTGATTCAAACCTTTCCCGGAAAATTTGGTGGGGTTTTGGGGGGGCAAATTTTCTTTTGAATTTTTGTTTAAAACGGGTGGGCCCCCTTTTTTTTTTTTGTGCTTTTTCCCCCTTTTTTTGGGCCCAAAAACACCCCCTTTTTTTTTTTTCCCCTTTTTTTTTTTTTTGGTATTTTAAATTGTGTGTGGTAATATTGTTTTTTTAGGTAATTCAAAGATATGAAATTAAAAAGGGAAAATTTGTTAATGATTAATTTTTCGCTGACGTGCCCATGATGATGACGTATGGTGGCTGACGTGCCCAGAAAGGTTCATAACGCTGAACCCTGGAAGTGGGCAAAACGGTTTTAACGTCGTGAAGTGAAAAACCTCCTTCCTCCCGGAAACCCCCGGGAAACCCAAACCCTTGGGGGTTATTGTTCCACCCCTTTTTATATATTATATATTTTTTATGGATTTGGGTAGAGCCACACAACTGAAACTGTTGTTTTAAAACTGTGTATCTATGTATTCATGCGGGGGGTAGCAATTTAAAGTTAGCACTTTTAGGTAAAGGGGTGGGGGTTTATTTTTGGGTGTCTAGTTATAGGGGCCTTTATAAAAAATGAAATAATTTTGTTAAACCTGGATCCCTTTGTTTTTCCCTTTTTTGCCTTGCCCCCTAGTTATTTTGGAAATTTTGGGCTAACAGTTTTTGGGGGCCCCGGGTCCGGGTTTCCCATCAAATCCTGAAATCCATGCTCCCCAAAAGTACTGCGTTGGGGAACTAAAAAGGATTGGGTTTGGGGGTTTGCCACTAGTTTTAAAATGTTTATAGGGGTACCCGAAAAGAAAACCTTTGGGATACTCCCCAAACGAAATGTTGTTGGGGTAGAGTTTAACGTGGCCCTTTTAAAAAACAATTACAGGGATTTTTGGGATGTGAAGACACAAAAGAACTGTGGGAATATTTCAAGAAAGTGAGGGAGAGATAAAACAAGTACCGCCCTTTGAAAGGACCAAATTTTTTGCATGCACAAAAATTCAATATTACCACACAAAATTTTTCGTTTACACAACGGAAAATGCTTTGCGAAAGGAAAATTGTTATCCTTTTCCTGGGGTTTTGATGTTAAAATTTAAATTCTGTGGGCATGCGGGTTTTTTATAAACCAAATTTTATATGTTACGGGGATGTGTGTCACCGGGTGTTTGGGTTTGTTTTGTTTAAGTGCTTTTTTTTGATTAAACCTCCGAATGGGGGATTGTGCACTCTGATTGTTTTCGTGATTTTGTGTTTTCACTACAAAAATCCCCTTTTTGACTTGAGTAAGTTTTTTGGCTAAAACCATCCTTTTAAATTATTCTGACTGGTTTTTAATTTTAAAGAAGGCCGAGTGGATCAAATTAGCTCTTCATTAAAATTTTTTTAATATTAAAATTCAGGGAAGAAAAGCAGAGAATTAAAAATTGCAGTAAAAAATGCCCCAAGTCCAAAATCAAAGTTAACTCTGGAGAAATAGGACTAAAAGGGATTTAAATTTGTTATATTGAGGATCCTTATTATACGGGTCAAAATGATTGGAAACCCATATAACCCCCCTTTCCCAGGTTCTATTTATAGGAAAAGACAACCCTTCATTGACTTTTTAAATTTATTTTAAAAAGTGATTTGGGGCCCTGAAAACCCCTTCATTTTCTTGGTCATAAAGTGGGTTTTGGGGAAAAGTTTTTCTCCTATATCAGCAAAGATGAGCCATTTGTAATATTTGAAACCCGAACTCGAAAGGGAAATGTCCAAACGGTTCTGGGGGAGGGCCCCCGGCTATTAAAAAAGTTCTGTCCCTAATTTTGCAGAAGTGAAAACCCCCTGCTGTTTTTGGGTTACCGAAAAAAACTATAGGGGGGAAATTAAGGGGGGGTTGCCCCAAATTCTTTGATAAAATTAAATCTTTGTTAATGTGTAGCCCCTGTACTGCCCAAAGGGCCCCAAAATTTTTGCAAACCTTTTGTGCACACACTTTATGCTTTGGGATATTGGGGCTGGGGGCCTCTTGATGCAGGAAGACAAAAAACGGTTTTTTAAAATCCGTTCCTATATGTCATAAAAATTTTTTAAAATCATCAAAAAAAACACTCTACCATAAAAAGGAACTTTATTTCCCTTTTTGCTGGCTTTGGGAAATTTGATGTAATATTTTTGGGGGGACTGGTGTAGAATAAACCCGGGTTTAAAAGTGATCATAATCCCCCTAACATTTTGACTAAAAAAGAAAAACAAAAAAACCAACGGTTAACCAGGTGGTGTTTGTATTGGGGCCCCATAATTTAGAAAAACAAAAACAATCAAAGTTGCGTGGAAAAACCTTTGCGGGCCCCCTTAATTTGCGACCACTTTTATAGCTTCCCGGTTTTTGTGTTTAAAAAAACTAAAAAATTTTGTTTTTAAACCCTTTAAAGGGGGGGGGGTTTTGGTTTTTGGTTCCCCCTTTTAAAATGTTTTATTTTCTATTATTTTAAAAGTATGGGTTATTATATATTTAAATTTTTTGTTATTTTATTTTTTGTGTGTGGTAATATTGATTTTTTAGGTAAATTTTAAATTTTGTAAATTTTAAGGATAATTGTTAATGATTAAATTAACGCTTTACGTGTCCCCTGATGATGACGTAAAGGTGGCTGACTTTTTGGGAAAAGGGTTTGTGAAAGCGAACCCCCTGGAATAGGGACCTGGTTTTGGACGGGCGTGAAGTGAAACCTCCTTTCCCCGGGAACCCCGGGAAACCCCACTTGAGTATTTTTCCACCTTTTATATATTAGTTTTTTATAGGATTTTGTAGAGCTCACACAACTTACTGTTGTATTAATGTGTATACTATGTATTTATGGTGGTAGCAACTTAAAGTTTGCACTCTTAGGTGAAGTGGTTTGGGGGGTTTTGGTTGGGGGTCCCAGTTTTTAGTGACCCATTTTTTAACAAATGAAATAACCCGTTAAAACCCCCGGAAACACTTTGTGTTTCTGTTTTTCCTTTACCCCTAGTTTTGTTTTTAATTAATTGGGATAAAAAATTATATATTTTAATATATATATATTAAATATTATATATATATATAATTTTATAATATAATATATTATAATTAAAATATATTATATATATATATATATTTATATATATATTATATTATTATATATATATATAAAATTTTGTTATTAATTTATGGACCGAAAATTCGCATTGCATTCGCAATTGCGAAAATTCGCCCTTTTTTTCAAATTTCGCATTTTGCACTCCCACCGTAGTTGTTTTTTCGGGGAAAATGCCCAATTTTTTTGGGCCCTCAATAAACTTTCAAAAAAAAAGAAAAAAAAATTAAAAAGTGAAAAATAATATTACAGAAGCAAACCCATAAAAAAATTTTATTTTGAAATAGAAAAAATTGTTTAATAAAATCGTCTATTTAAAAAAATTTTTGGGCCCATCGTTAGTTAAAAAAATGGGGGAAGGGGGTTTTAGGGGGTAGGCTAGGCCATAGTCCCCCCAAACACTACCCCCCCCTCCTCCACCCTCCAACAAAAGTGGCAGCCATACTCTCAAGGTCCCCTGTTACTGAACTCAACTCATTGCCTTTGGGGCCGATATTGCAGTAAACTTTCGTATAAAGCGTTCTTCTCTGTCACCCACGGGGCACAATCAAAATTTCTTTGAAAAAGAAAAATATTTGGGACGCCTCCCGCGTAATGACGTCCAGTCACATCGGTGTGATTTGGGGTTAAATAATTTTGAGATTATCTCTGTTTTCTTACAAATGTGAGCTTTGGGAAAAATAATTATTCATATAAGATATTATCAAAAGTAAATTTCGTGTAAGAGTGGGAAACCCTCCCCCCCCCCAACCTGGGAAAAATAGAAATTGTGGAATTTTCTTTAAAATTCAAATTTTTATGGCTGAACTCTTAAATACATAAAAAAATATTTAATTTCCTGGGATTTTTTTAAAATAGTGCATTACTTGAAATTTAAAGGTTTTTCGAAAATTTGCATTCGCATTCGGGGAAAAAATTTTTAAAAACCCAAATTATTTTTGCATTTTGCATTAGCATTCCCCGAATACGGAAAATAGACTTCGGGCCAACACTAATGTATATATAATATATATTATATAAAATATATATAATTTAAAATATAAAATAATATATATATAATTATATATATATTTTAATATAGATTTTTATTTTTAAAATTTTTTTTTTTAAAAATATATATTATATATATAAAATATATATTATATATAATGTTTATGTGCGTGTTTGTGTTACTTTTTCTCTCTCTCTCTCTCTCTCTCTCTCATTGTGTTATCACTGCAATACCTTTAAGAGTGGACAAGCAAAATTTTATCATATGAATATCATATCATAATCATTATATAATATCATATCATTATGCATAGAAGTGTGTGTGTGTGTGCGTGTGCGTGTGCGTGTGCGTGTGTGTGTGCGCGTGCGCGTGCGCGCGTGCGCGCGTGTAAAATTCACCCATAGCCTTGATCACGCTCTACACACGCAACCGCCAGCTATTACCTTCCTGATTGATTGACTGGTAACAAAAAGCAGTGAATCTTTTCTAAGTCTTCAATCAATCAGCTTATTAAGTATAAATCTGATCAGTAAAACCCTTCTTTAATATTTCTTATATTTCTTGCTCTATACATGAACTCGTATGTTTTTCTTTACTCTAATCTCTGAATCTCGTATTTTTTCTGCTTTTCTCAATATATTTCTTGTATCTTATAAACGCGTTACTGGTTCCCTCTTGCTTTCTTTTTGTCCTTGCTTTCACAACTCTATCTTTGTCTTAATGATGCATGTGTCATATCCTGCGACGAGAACGTAACATTACGGGTAGTGGATACAAAACACAGGTACACCAATCTCATTAACATCTTATTTGTTCTTATTCTCCTTCACAACCCGAGCAGCGCAGCGACCGGTTAAACACACCTATGTAATGCCATTATAATTAAGTGGCTCGAACTGGGAACACGGAGGTTATCAAACGTCTGCTTAAGCCATTCCACCACCATCTTTTTTTGGCTTTGTTCTTTTTACTTGCACTGTTATGCATATGAATGTTAATTGTATTGTTTTTTAATATGTAATCTTTATTGTTATTCTCGCGTCCGATGTTCCATTTTTGTATCTTTTTAAAGCTTATTTGAAGTCCTAATTTTCTTTCCTGCTAATTCAGACTCAGATTTGCATGTTTGATTGATTGATTTAATGCTAAAAAAAGGAAAAATGTGCCAGACATCGAAGGTCATATGGCACTTTGGCAAAGCATAATGAAGTAAAGGGGTTATAGAGACAGAGTGAAACGGTGAGGGAAGGGGAAAGGAACGGAACGTTATAGTAGTAGGGTTAGATCAGAGGAAGGATGTGTATGTGTTGGGGAAGGAGATCATAAATTCGGAATTGGGACAGGGGGGTGAGTAAGGAAAGCTACTGCGAGGCAGATATCTTGAGGCTTATAACAAGAAAGAAGGAGACAAAGGTCTTGTCTGTGGGATCGGAAGTCATTAATGTTCCATTGAAGAACAGACAGAGTATAGAGGTTAGCGGGTGATGATAGTTGGAATGGTAGCGTCAGTAGAGGGGTTAGCAGGATCAGCGATAACAGGTGGGGGATCAAGTGTAGAAGGTGAAGTACAGTCAGTAGGGTCAGGGGGGCGAGGGGACAGGGATAGGAATAGGGATTGTTGAGACAAAAGGGAGTCTCTTGTACACTCAGGAGGGAGGGGTAAGTTAAGAATAGACTTAACAGCGGGACGGTTAGAGGTAGGAGAAGAAGAGAGAGAGGACATAGGGTGATCAGAGGGAAGGGGGGAAAGGTGCAGTGGGGAGAATAATGGAGAAGGCGGGGAAGAGGGGGAACAGAGGGAAAGTTGGGAGGCAGAAGGAGGAAGAGAGGTAGGCGGAAGAGAGGATGGAATAGGATGTATCTCAGCTGAGACTTTGAGTGTTGAGAATGAAAGTGGGGATGATGAGGCGGTTTGTGAAGAGGGCAGAGGGGACATGTCTTGAGGCTGAGCGAGGTACTCCTCGATCATAGCCATGGTCTCAACAGGAGAGTCAGGACGGGAGACCTGGGAGGCACAGGGTTTCTTAGTAGGAGGAGACGTAGAAAGTGGGGTGTGAGGAACTGAGAAGGGAGAGACAGTGGAAGGTTTCGGGGGGGAGGAAGGGGAAGAACGTTTAGGTCGTCTGGTAAGAGTAGGCCGAGGAGGGGAGCGTTGAGGAAGGAGTGTGGGGACCGAGGAAGGGGTAGAGGTCGGAGTATCTGGGCTGAGGACGGCAAAGGGGTTTATTATGGAGAGAAAGGAGGTAGCAGGAGGAGCAAATGAAGGACGAGTAGTGGAAGGAGGAGGAACAGGGAAAGAGAGGGTAGGAGAGGTTGTAGTAGGAGGATCCGGAAGAGTGGGATTGGAAATAAGCTGGAAGACGGGGGTAGGTGAAAAGTCTAGGCGGCGAGCTTCCTGGCGGGCTTCCTATAAAGTGAAGCCCTTCTTAAATCTGATGGATGCCACTTCTGATTCGAAGTGGTAGACAGGGCAACCCCTGTAGAAGACGTTGTGGGAACCCCTACAGTTCGCACAAGTGAGAGATGTTGCAGGACACGTGGAACGAGCATGGCTAGGTTGAGCACAAAATGGGCAGCGGGCAGAGGATCGGCAGTGCTTGGCAGGGTGGCCAAAACGCCAGCAGGACTGGCACTGGCGTGGAGTAGGGCGGTAAGGTTTAACAGAGTAGTGGACCCCGGCAACATAAATGCTATCAGGGAGATCTTGCCTTTTGCAGATGACTTTGGCAATGTTATTAGGGGACTTACGGTGGCCCCGGGGTGGGATGGTGTAGCAGTAAACTGCAACGGCATCATAATCCTCTGTTAAAAGGTCGAGGAGGACATCCGCGCACTCAGACCATTCGGTGTCATCGACTGGGCAAGAACGCCGGGGGATGGAAACTGTTCCAGTGCAAGTGTTAAGAGCAATGTCGGGCGTGATGTCGAATGGGTTGCCGTCGAGGTCTTTAAGGTTGAGCAGTGCATGAGCTTGGGCCTCGGTGTCAACAGTCACCAGGCGGGACCGGTCGGGGCGAGTACGGAAAGCAACCTTGCCAACTTGCCGTTGGAGGCATGCCGTGAAACGTAGGGCGTTAGCAGAGTAAGTGGCGGTGCTAGGGACGATGAAGAAACGGTCCCACTTTGCAGGACCAAAAAGAGTGTCGAAGGAGGGGTGAGGGAGAGAAGTAGATGGGCGTGGGCGTGAGGAATTTGTATGCTTAATATTTTCTTTAATGTTGTTCATTTGCATTGTATTCGCTTTTCTTTTGCATTGTTCTATTTTTATCCTATCTATGCTTCTTTTTATCAATTTGTGTCGTAACCCTGCGTTCCTTCATCTTCCTTTCCCATTAATCTTTGCCCTTCCCTCCTTTCCTTCATTCCTCCCTCTTCCTTCAACAGAATCTTCATCAGGGTTGTA
>JACEEZ010008866.1:325000-355000 GCA_016584305.1 Chionoecetes opilio | reverse complement strand
CTCTGTCGCTTTCGTTTTTTCTGAGTTTGGAACGATCAATCAACGCGTCAAGATCTTTGCCCTGCCGTGCCCCCAGGGCCTTACGCGTCCCAGCACCAAGTCGTCAATTATAATATCTGCACCACTCAGCCTTCAGCCAATCTCTGCACCACTCAGCCTTCAAACAATCTCTGCACCACTCAGCCTTCAAACAATCTCTGCACCACTCAGCCTTCAAACAATTTATCCACCGCTTAGACTTCAAACAATCTCTGCACCACTCAGCCTTCAAACAATCTCTGCACCACTCAGCCTTCAAACAATTTCTCCACCGCTTAGACTTCAGACAATTTCTCCATCGCCAAGACTTCAGACAATCTCTGCACCACTAAGCCTTCAAACAATCTCTGCACCACTCAGCCTTCAAACAAACTCTGCACCACTAAGCCTTCAAACAATCTCTGCACCACTCAGCCTTCAAACAATCTCTGCACCACTAAGCCTTCAAACAATCTCTGCACCACTCAGCCTTCAAACAATATCTGCACCACTCAGCCTCCAAACAATCTCTGCACCACTAAGCCTTCAAACAATCTCTGCACCACTCAGCCTTCAAACAATCTCTGCACCACTCAGCCTTCAAACAATCTCTGCACCACTAAGCCTTCAAACAATCTCTGCACCACTAAGCCTTCAAACAATCTCTGCACCACTAAGCCTTCAAACGATCTCTGCACCACTAAGCCTTCAAACAAGTTCTCCACCGCTTAGACTTCAGACAATTTCTCCATCGCCAAGACTTCAGCCAATTTCTCCATCGCCAAGACTTCAGCCAATTTCTCCGCCACTGATGTCTCGCCCTTTCATATGTCCCTCGCCCTACATGTCCCTCTACCCGCGCAAGCCACTGATCTCCACTCCTCCCTCCAGTCCTCCGCCCTTGATGTCCCGTCGCGTAACTACTCCAAAACACCTAAAGTCCTCTCCCCATTCCCATCCCTCACCCGTGAAGTCCCCCTCCCGTCCATATGTCCCACCTCTGATGTCCTCTACCCGTCAAAAAATCCCAACCGCAGTGTCCTCTGTCCGTATCTATGTCCCATCCAAAAGGTCCTCTATCCCTCCACCACCCCCAGACAAAATGTCCTCTGTCCGCCTCTATACCCCAACCACAGTGTCCTCTGTCCGTCTCTATACCCCACCCCGGACGTCCTCTGTCCGTCCACCACCCCCACCCCTGATGTCCTCTGTCCGTCCACAACCCACAACCACAAAGTCATCTGCCCGTATTTATGTCCCATCCAAAATGTCCTCTGTCTGTCCACAACCCCCAACCCTGATGTCCTCTGTCCGTCCACCAACCCCAACCACAGTGTCCTCTGTCCGTCTCTATACCCCACCCTAGACGTCCTCTGTCCGTCCACCACCCCCACCCCTGATGTCCTCTGTCCGTCCACCACCCCCACCCCTGATGTCCTCAGTCCGTCCACCACCCCCACCCCTGATGTCCTCAGTCCGTCCACCACCCCCACCCCTGATGTCCTCAGTCCGTCCACCACCCCCACCCCTGATGTCCTCTGTCCGTCCACCACCCCCAACCACAGTGTCCTCTGTCCGTCTCTATACCCCACCCTAGACGTCCTCTGTCCATCCACCACCCCCATCCCTGATGTCCTCTGTCCGTCTCTATACCCCACCCTAGACGTCGTCTATCCATCCACCATCCCCATCCCTGATGTCCTCTGTCCGTCTCTATTCCCCACCCTAGATGTCCTCTATCCGTCCACCACCCCCATCCCTGAAGTCCTCTGTGCGTCCACCACCCCCACCCCTGATGTCCTCTGTCCGTCCACCACCCCCATCCCTGATGTCCTCTGTCCGTCTCTATACCTCACCCTAGACGTCCTCTGTCCGTCCACCCCCCCACCCCTGATGTCCTCTGTCCGTCCACAACCCACAATCACAAAGTCATCTGACCGTATTTATGTCCCATCCAAAATGTTCTCTGTCCGTTCACAACCCCAACCTCTGATGTCCTCTGTCCGTTCGCCACCCCCAACCACAGTGTCCTCTGTCCGTCCACCACCCCCAACCACAATTTCCTCTGTCCATCCACCACCCCCAACCACAATGTCCTCTGTCCGTCCACAACCCCAACCTCTGATGTCCTCTGTCCGTCCACCACCACCAACCACAGTGTCCTCTGTCCGACTCTATACCCCATCTCAGACGTCCTCTGTCCGTCCGCCACCCCCACCCCTGATGTCACGTCGAATTTCTCCTCCCTCACACTTGCGATCCCATCCTCGCCCCAACATGACGCCACAGGGCCAGACCCGTGCCAAGTTAAACCCCTGAGCTCCCCATCAAGCACTGAGGGCAAGGGCGCCTGCAAAACACCACCAACCTAGGTAATAAACATCCCGGGACACGGCCACGTCTGCAGCGGAATGATAGACTCTTCGAGGAGTCTTCTTTTGATTTTGACATAGTAGAAAGAAAAGAAAGGGAAAATATACAATTCACATCGCTGACTACATGATGAAATTATTATAGAAGCGACACGTGGTGAGGTGAATGCCTTATGGGTAGTGTTATAAGCAGGCGAGACACAACGAGGGAAGGACTGCCGTAGGATGCCACCATGCACGCAGGGCTTCACTGAACAGGGAAGCGAGATAACGATAGATACGAAAGTGAAGCAGGGGCAGCAGAGGGAGACACTAGCGCCTTGATACACAGCAGATTGTGGCGTTGTCAAGTAATAACCGTGCGGTAGGACACGCCTGGTTTATCGTTATCGGTGTACCTCTTTCCTAGACGGCTGCGAGCGACATAACTGGTCTGAAATTAACAAGAAAATCACGCGCGTTACACACTGGAGTAACTGTGTGTGTTAATCCTTCCTATTATGATCAAGACAGGATGATCAAGAATCAAGAATGATCAAGAAGGCAAGAGAGCATCAATAACATATTTTATTGGCCTGGCTACAGCGCCCCCCCAATGGTACTCAGGGTGTTCAGGGACACCAGCCTGGCTACAGCGCCCCACCAATGGTACTCAGGGTGTTCAGGGACACCAGCCTGGCTACAGCGCCCCCCCAATGGTACTCAGGGTGTTCAGGGACACCAGCCTGGCTACAGCGCCCCACCAATGGTACTCAGGGTGTTCAGGGACACCAGCCTGGCTACAGCGCCCCACCGATGGTACTCAAGGTGTTCAGGGACACCAGCCTGGCTACAGCGCCCCACCAATGGTACTCAAGGTGTTCAGGGACACCAGCCTGGCTACAGCGCCCCACCAATGGTACTCAAGGTGTTCAGGGACACCAGCCTGGCTACAGCGCCCCACCAATGATACTCAAGATGTTCAGGGACACCAGCCTGGCTACAGCGCCCCACCAATGGTACTCAAGGTGTTCAGGGACACCAGCCTGGCTACAGCGCCCCACCAATGGTACTCAAGATGTTCAGGGACACCAGCCTGGCTACAGCGCCCCACCAATGGTACTCAAGGTGTTCAGGGACACCAGCCTGGCTACAGCGCCCCACCAATGGTACTCAAGGTGTTCAGGGACACTAGCCTGGCTACAGCGCCCCACCAATGGTACTCAAGGTGTTCAGGGACACTAGCCTGGCTACAGCGCCCCACCAATGGTACTCAAGGTGTTCAGGGACACCAGCCTGGCTACAGCGCCCCAACATTGGTACTCAAGGTGTTCAGGGACACCAGCCTGGCTACAGCGCCCCACCAATGGTACTCAAGGTGTTCAGGGACACCAGCCTGGCTACAGCGCCCCACCAATGGTACTCAAGGTGTTCAGGGACACCAGCCTGGCTACAGCGCCCCACCAATGGTACTCAAGGTGTTCAGGGACACCAGCCTGGCTACAGCGCACCACCGATGGTACTCAAGGTGTTCAGGGACACCAGCCTGGCTACAGCGCCCCACCGATGGTACTAAGGGTGTTCAGGGACACCAGCCTGGCTACAGCGCCCCACCGATGGTACTAAGGGTGTTCAGGGACACCAGCCTGGCTACAGCGCCCCACCGATGGTACTAAGGGTGTTCAGGGACACCAGCCTGGCTACAGCGCCCCACCGATGGTACTCAAGGTGTTCAGGGACACCAGCCTGGCTACAGCGCCCCACCGATGGTACTCGGGATGAAACACTCGTCAAATGTTCTCAGATTCCTGATCATACAAGTGTTGATTATTTAACAGTAACAATAACAGCTTTTCATTGTACTTATCACTGTATATTATGGATATTGACTGTTCTAAGGTCTGTATATTTTGACGAAAGGAATATTGTTCGTTTTTCCCTACCAGTGTACTTGTGTTCTCCCAAGTGTGTGCACATTTTACCTCCAGGTCACTTAAAGACATCTATATATTTTTTTCCGTGTATAAACATGTCTATGTTTGTTCTTAGGTCCTTTGTCTTTATGCAACTTATGTGTAGCTTGAGCCGGACAATGCAAAATACAATAATTTTTATGCACATCTTTTCTACTTGTTGCAGGTTAAATACTGGTTTTTAATTTTTCTTATTATTTTTGCATACTTTATTAAGTGAATAACTATATAAGTAAGGAACCAAATAAAAGAACAGACAGACAGACAGACAGACAGACAGACAGACAAATATGACACAGACAGACAAATATGACAGACAGACAGACAAATATGACAGACAGACAGACAGACAGACAGACAGACAGACAGACAGACAGACATACTTACATGCAGACAGGCAGACAGAGAGACAGACACACACACACACACACACAGACAGACAGACAGACAGACAGACAGACAGACAGACAGACAGACAGACAGACAGACAGACAGACAGACAGACAGACAGACAGACAGACAGACAGACAGACTGACTGACAGACAAAAAAAGGTCTTCTTGCCGTGCAAAGCTTTGTTTCAGAAGCGGAATATCAATGTTTTATTTCATGTTTTTTTCATGTTTCTTTTTGCAATTATTGCGGGCGTGGACTTTTTTGTTTGATATTCAATAAAGCTTAGTAAAAGAGAGAAAGAGAGAGAGAGACAGAGAGAGAGAGAGAGAGAGAGAGAGAGGAGAGAGAGAGAGAGAGAGAGAGAGGAGAGAGAGAGAGAGAGAGAGAAGAAAAGGGGGAGAGAGAGAGAGAGAGAGAGAAGAGAGAGAAGAGAGAGAGAGGAGAGAGGAGAGAGAGAAGAGAGAGAGAGAGAGAGAGAGAGAGAGAGAGAGAGAGAGTAATGACAATTGTAACTGCAGCTTTAAGAGGAAAGAACAGTGTAATTATCAGAAAAAAAGTGCGTGCGTGCGTGCGTGCGTGCGTGCGTGCGTGCGTACGTGCGTGCGTGCGCGCTTGTGTATGAGACTTTTGGAACTTATTCATCGCTAGCCGCAAAGCTGCCCTCCGGGCGGACTTTTTGGCTAGCTCCTGCGGAGGGCTATTGGTGGGCCTTCGGCCCACCACCTGTGTTTGGTGGGTCTTCGGCCCACCAAACACAGACTCTCCAGATAGCCCCTTCTAACTTTCCTGAAATCATGGATGTAGAAATGTATGTATTAACGCCAACCCATTCACATCACCCCAACCCATTCACTCACCCATTACCCATCACCCCCCACCCATTCACTCACACATTACCCATCACCCCCCACCCATTCACTCACCCATTACCCATCACCACACACCCATTCACTCACCCATTACCCATCACCCCCCATCTATTCCCTCACCCATCCATCACCCATCACCCCCCACCCATTTACTCACCCATCACCCCACACCCATTACCCATCACCCCACCCATTCACTCACCCATTACCCATCACCCTACATCAAGGTTTCCTAAATTCTCGCAACCCACTTTTTTTCACAATTCTCGCTAATAGGCTGCTAAAAAAAAAAAAGTGATCGGATCATCTCATATGTGGACTTAAAACCTTCCCCTGGTCAACCTGGTTCCAAAACTGTGCCATATGATGGGATTCCGCCACTGAGGGTGGAACCTAGAGCGGACACACAGACAGACAGACAGACACACACACTTTCGCTTATATTATTATAGATAAAGATGCATGTACTGAATGTTTGTGTCGATCTACCTTTCTGTCTTTCTGTCTGTCTATGTCTTGTCTGTCTGTCTCTATTTGTCTCTCCTCTCTGTCAGTCTCTATCGGTCTCTCCTGCCCGCCTTCCCTCCCTCTTCCCTTCTATCTGTCTCCCTCTCCCTCCTTCCCTCCCTCCTTCCCTCCCTCTCTCCTTCCCTCCCTCCCTTCCTTCCTCCTCTCCCTCCTTTTCCATTCGTCCATCTCTTCGTCCTAGTCCGTCTGTCTGTCTGTCTGTCTGTCTGTCTGTCTGTCTGTCTGTCTGTCTGTCTGTCTGTCTGTCTGTCTGTCTGTCCGGCTGTATGTCTGTCAGTATTGCATCACACAATATTGCCTCCATATCCCTGCCATGTGTCAAGGAATAGGAAGAATGCATGGCACTCCTTCCTTCCTTCCTTCCTTCCTTCCTTCCTTCCTTCCTTCCTTCCTTACTCCTTTCCTTTCTTCCTTCCTTCCCTCCCTTCCTTCCTTTATTCCTTCCTTTATTCCTTCCTTCTTTCCTTCCTTCCTTCCTTCCTTCTTTCCTTCCTTCCTTTCTTCCTTCCCTTCCTTCCTACCTTCCTTCCTTCCTTCCTTCCTTCCTTCCTTCCTTCCTTCCTTCCTTTATTCCTTCCTTCCTTCCTTCCTTCCATCCCCCCCTTCTCCCCTTCCTTCCTTCATTCCTTCCTTCCTCTTCCAGTCTGGTCTCCCTTCGTCCCTCCCAAGTTAATGATTTGTCTGCCTTTGCATAGGTGATATTAGTATGTTAATTTCCTTCTTTTCTCCTCTTCTTCCTTCTAAGTTTTCATTTCACACATTTTACTAGCTATCATTTTTCTCTATCTATAGTTAACAATTTTCTCCCTTTTCATACGCATTATTATATAGTATGGTTTTTTCCTTCTTTTCTCTTCCTCTTCTTCTTCTCTTTGGTTTTCTATTTCCTATTTTACTAGCTATTTACTATTTTACTAGCTATTTACTATTTTATTAGCTATTTACTATTTTACTAGCTATTTACTATTTTACTAGCTATTTACTATTTTACTAGCTATTTACTATTTTATTAGCTATTTACTATTTTATTAGCTATTTACTATTTTACTAGCTATTTACTATTTTACTAGCTATTTACTATCTTACTAGCTATTTACTATTTTACTAGCTATTTACTATTATACTAGCTATTTACTATTTTACTAGCTATTTACAATTTTACTAGCTATTTACTATTTTACTAGCTATTTACTATTTTACTAGCTATTTACTATTTTACTAGCTATTTACTATTTTACTACCTATTTCCTATTTTACTAGCTATTTACAATATTACTAGCTATTTACTATTTTATTAGCTATTGACTATTTTACTAGCTATTTCCTATTTTACTTGCTATTTACTATTTTACTAGCTATTTTTACTATTCTCTCTCTCTCTCT
The DNA here is from genome assembly GCA_016584305.1 of Chionoecetes opilio. NCBI lineage: Eukaryota > Metazoa > Arthropoda > Malacostraca > Decapoda > Majidae > Chionoecetes > Chionoecetes opilio. The sequence continues at coordinate 347,483 of JACEEZ010008866.1, read as the reverse complement.
CTCTCTCTCTCTCTCTCTCTCTCTCTCTCTCTCTCTCTCTCTCTCTCTCTCTCTCTCTCTCTCTCTCTCTCTCTCTCTCTCTCTCTCTCTCTCTCTCTCTCTCTCTCTCTCTCTCTCTCTCTCTCTCTCTCTCTCTCTCTCTCTCTCTCTCTCTCTCTCTCTCTCTCTCTCTCTCCCCCCCCTCCATTACTCTTCCTCCATCATTCATGCTTCCTTTACCTTTCCTCCTTTCACTCCGTTTACATCATCGAGAATCTCCTCCTCTCGCCCTCCTCCTTCTCTCCATGTTTCCCTCCATCCGTCTCTCCCTTCCCTCCTCCCAAACTACTCCTACAAATGTCCTCTATTCCTCTCTCTCTCCCTACCTTTATTTTTGTATCTCCCTCTTCTGTAACTTTTTCCTCCATCTTTTCCGTCTTGACTTTTCCTCCTCCCTTTTTTTTCCTTTTCTCTTCTTTTCTCCTTTCCTTCCTTCTCTTATTTATGTTCTGTTCTTTTTTCTCCACTTCTTTTTATCCCTCCTTTCCTTCATCAGTCCAAACCTTTTCTAATGGCTTTCTTTCCTTTCCTTTTTCCTTGAGTATTAGAGAATAGGCATATCAGGGACATAGTATCAAAGTACATAGACTAAACATACAGGGACACCTGTGCTACCCCACATTATGCACATACAGCAGACCCAGCCATCGCTGTTGTATAGGTCAACATACATAGGCCAAGCTCTGCCTGACAGAGGTGATGATGGAGTTCGTAGAGAGCTCCATCCTACTCCTTAAGCTGAACACGGAGTGTCGACGGATCACATCCAGATTCACCCCCGTTCCTAGCGAAAGCCAGGGATGACCTGCACCACCTGGGCAGCCCCAGAAGCCTCTTAAGGATGTCATTGTGACAGACCTTAAGGCGGTTCAGAGTGGCCACCTTAAACAGCGACCACAGCGAATGGAAGTATATAGAGTAGCAGTGACTCCTGAATAACTCCATCTTCACCTCTCTGCTACAGTAGGAAAATTTCCTCTGTAGAGTATTACCCACGACAAGAAGCTTGTAGTTCTGCTTGATGATATCATCATCATCAGTCATGTCGTGGAATATAACATGGGCTAAGCATGCGAATCTATCCACAAAAATGAGGGCAGACCCACCAAGCCATGCTGTTTTGAGGTAATTCACCTGAGTGCGTGCCGATGATACTACCATGCACTCTGTCTTAGTGGTGTTGTAGACAATGTTATGCTTGGCAGCATACACCTGCCACACATTGATAAGGTCCTGCAACGCATCCGCAGTGGGTGCGAGCAGTACCATATCATCAGCATAGCTCAGTGAGTTGATGCACCCATCATGTATGTGGCAGCCGATACCTGTATCACGAAGGTTGCCATTGAGATCATCCGTGTACACATTATGCAGGTAGAGAGATAAAATCCCCCCCCCCCCCTGCCGAATACCATTGTCAGTACTAAAGGACAGCGAGAAGGAATTACCCCACTTAACAGTAAATTCCTGGGTAGTGTACCAGTACATTAATAAATTTACAATGTACCCAGGTGTATCCCTGACGAAATATTTATGAAAAGGCTCCCAGTAATTCACTCTGTCAAACGCCTTTCTGGCATCTAGGAATAGGTATAGTATATTGCGTGTAGACTATTAACTCAATATTTACATTTTGTTTCAGTCAGATTAATTTCTCTTAACATATATTTTCTTTTAAATTTGTTAGAGGTTTGTGAGCCATTCTTGTGATTGAAAAACTTTTGGATAAGAGAATAATTCATTGCGTCATAGGTTGTGGGTATTCCTGTAATGAAATAAGCAGGGTTGGATCAAATACTGACTTTTTACAATTGAAATACAAATACAAATACTTTCGTTTGGGATTCCAAAAATACAAATACAAATACAAATACTTTTCTTCCTAAATCTAAAAATACAAATACAAATACAAATACTTTTCTTCCTAAATCTATAATCTATTTCTTCCTAAATCTAAGTATAAACTCTCTCTCTGTGTGTGTGTGTGTGTGTGTGTGTGTGTGTGTGTCAAATGATTTTGACTCGAAATATCAAATATAAATACAAATACAAAATACTTTTTTATCTGGATGCTAAAATACAAATACAAATACAAATACATTAAAATTGTATTTAAATACAGTTCAAATACAAATACAATTGTATTTGATCCACCCCTGGAAATAAGTTAGATGTTAAATGGCAACTTGAACATATACTAAAGATGATGGTGGTACAGTAGTGTGTGGGGAGGGAGGGAGAGAGAGAGAGAGAGAGAGAGAGAGAGAGAGAGAGAGAGAGAGAGAGAGAGAGAGAGAGAGAGAGAGAGAGAGAGAGAGAGAGAGAGAGAGAGAGAGAGAGAGAAGAGAGAGAGAGAGAGAGAGAGAGAGAGGAGAGAGAGGAGAGAGAGAGAGAGAGAGAGAGAGAGAGAGAGAGAGAGAATATACACTCATAATATCAGGCAGTGACCTCCAGGGGTCGGATGGTATGCCCTGGAGGTTCACTTGAGGGCTGTGATGGTTGGCCCTCGCCCGTGGTGGGGCAGGCAAGATTTTTATAGTGACGCCTGTGATTAGAGGATCATGCCGCCCCCTGTGTCTTCCGATGCACTCGCAATCAAAGGTGGAGTAAATGGGCAGCATGTGGGTGTTCTTAGGCCAATGGAAGGTGCAGTGCAGAAAAATACTAAGTGGATTTTGGCCCTGATCGGGGATCAAACTCGGGTTACCGAGCAGGGCACTTGGTGACGCTTACCACTCTGCTACCGTCTCCCCTACTAAACAACATGCATAACAAAAGTAATATACTAAAGTAAGTAACTGCCACATTGTTCTGAAATTACTTTATAAACTTATTGTTAGATAGTTTTAGATATCATGAACATTGTCTTGATTAAGACATGTCACAAACTCGAGAAAAACAATGTAATGTAAACTATATTTGAAGGCATGGAAGTGTCAACATCAAGGCATGCTCATGGAGGACTAATGTCAGGTAGGTACAAGCAGGGTTGAACAAGAATTATCGGATTCAAACTGGAAAAGCGTAGATTAAAAAAATAAATAGGGAAAAACTGGCTCACAAATATGGTGGTAAATGATTAGAATGGACTCAGTTGCCTGGTAGTTAGTGCGGAGTCAATAGGAAGTTTTAAAAGGAGGCTAGAAAATTTCATGGATGGGGATGAAAGTTGGATTTAGGTAGTGTTAAGTAACAGGAACTACCACGTGTAGGCCTCGGGGCCTCTTGTAGCTTCCTTATTTTCTTATGTTCTTTCTTATGTTCTAAAACAACCTTTGCCCTTAAACAAAAATAAATGATGCAGAAGACCAGACATCGAAACAACTACACTTGGGAAATGTAAAGGACTTGTATGTAACAAATTATTCAAAGCCGAGTCAACGAGGAATAATGTGAGGATGGAAATGCCAGAGTGAAGAATGATAATACGGGTAAAATGGTTGTGTGTAGCGTCGGGCAGGTGGGCGGGACAGGTGTGCCAGGGAATAGGGAAGCAGGTGTCAGGAGTCTTTTTGAGGGGAAGGAGCTAGTTAATTAAGCGAGTGAGGGGAACCCAGAGGCGCTGGGGATGAAAGCCTGAGAAAAGAGGAAAGAGCGGAAGAGAAGAAAATAAAGCAATGATGTGTTCTATAATCCGAATATATTTTTTTTACGTCAAAAGGTAGTTTACAAAAAGGAATATGAGAATACGTGTGTGTCTGTGTCTGTGTCTGTGTCTGTGTCTGTGTCTGTGTCTGTGTCTGTGTCTGTGTCTGTGTCTGTGCCTGTGTCTGTGTCTGTGTCTGTGTGTGTGTGTGTGTGTGTATGTATGTGTATGTGTATGTGTATGTGTATGTGTGTGTGTGTGTGTGTATGTGTGTGTGTGTGTGTGTGTGTGTGTGTGAGATATATAACCAGCCATGGTGTGAAGATATGTAATCAAAGTCAGAAATATTGCCCACATAAAATGGTCAGTTTTGTCATTCTCTGCAGAATTGCTAACTAAGTGCTGCTAACAGTAGCCGCGTTGACGGTTGATCGGTAGCCTTTTAACGTCCAAGAAGTGAGAAAAGAGGTTGGAGCAGGTGTTTGAGGCTGGCAATGATCGATAAATTAATTATAATCCATCCATTCAGATAAATTACACAACAAGACCACGTCGGACTCGAACCCCTGTGGAGGGAGCTTATTTTATCATTATTGCTAATGGTCTTGAGGGAAATGAGGTGAGTTTTTGCATTACCTGTAGGAAAAATATATATGAACTCGTTGAGATGTATCGCTCCATCAAATACTGAATCCATTGCAAAGAATTGACTGTTTGATAGAGGTGAACAGACGAGTAAGGGAATAATGTGTTAGGTAGTGTGAGATGTCCATGACTCACTGAGGGGCAGGTTCAGATAGATGTATTGAGGTGAAGCAAAATATTCTTAGAAAACAATTGAATTTATAAGGACATACATAACCTGCCGGATATTGATGGTCATGAACGCCGGGAAGGATAGCTAGAGAAAAAAAGCACGCCAACATGAATTATAACGTAAAGTTGTTCATGAAGGGAAGGGTTTGTGGAGCAAGCAAAGTAACCAGAACATTTAAGGTAATCGTATGAAGAGAGGTACAAACGTAAAGCTAGATGTAAAGTAGATTATGCGACTGGAATGCAATATAGATTAAGTAGGTTTAGAGAGATACCGAGGCAAACAAAACTTATGATCGATATGTTGTGTGGATTACGTGACGTCCTTACTGAGCATGTCATACGATGTTCCCAGTGGCGTGGGTTCGCATTGTGGGGCAGTATGAATGAGTGCGCTTCAACCTGCATCACTGTGTAATATCTGGCAGGGATGGCGTGCTTATTCTCCGTTTATTGGGTGTTCTCTTGCAGACTGCTATATATGTGTTAATAACATGGTAAGGTTGGAAGAATTAAGAGTAGCTACTTAGCAAGGCAATGTATCTTTCCCGGATTTTCCTACCTAGTTATACAATGAATAATTTATTACATACCATAATGATTTTTGTGTCAGTCAGGATCGTCTTTGCCCTCTTTACCCTTAATATGAATGCATCTGATGTCGATCCCTCATCTGGGAGACAAATGAGAAGAAACAAGGTGCAGACCTTTGGAATTCCAATATGCTTTCATCAATGTAATGTATTTGCAATGTGTGTGTGACTGTGTGTGTATGTGCGTGTGTGTCTATGTATGCATATGTGTGTGTATGGGCTATATTCAAGAATGCTCGTCGAGTCCCGGCTGGTGGATTTTGCCAACCGTCATAGCCTCACGCGTGGGATATACAAGAATTGCCGTCAACTGCTCGGCGCGTGGAGAGATATGCAGACGTACCAAAACTAGCGAGTCCAAGGCGGCGTCAGTATTTTGACTAAATTACACATATCTAATTCCTTTTACCAGCGAAATTTATAATTTCTGTCATTAAAATAATAGCTATGTTAGTGTTCCCCACTTGTCTGATGTAGAAAAAATGGGCCTGAGTAATGCTTGTTAGTACATTTGAACGTGCCGCCACCAAATAATGGCTGACCGTAACCACCACCACCACCCGTCGATGGTGGTGGTCGCCACGGCCTCTTCACCAGTTATCACACCCATATGCCTCCATAGGCCTCCTGCACCTAATTTAACCCTAATTATGACACGTGTGCATTCACAATGTATGTATGCTACTCTCTGTTATATTGAAAACTCACCTGTAATGGTCTGGGAAGAAATATGATGGAAATAAGGACATAGCGTAGTGCATGGACAGCGCAACCCGTCGAGAGTACACGCTGATTCTTGTATGTCGCAGCGCGGTGCAGCAGATCGCAAAAAAAATTGTGAATATAGATAGCCCTAGGTGTGTGTGTACAAAAAAAAAAAATTTTTTTTGCCCGGCAGCCTAGTGCTGCCTCCTGAACATTGCAAAATACCTGCCATCATCGCCTGGTAGCCTTTGTGTTACCACCCATGTTAATTGAATCTCGCATCCTGTTCAACCTTATCGACGCATCTCTTTGACGGGCTCCTTGCTAGCCCGTGTGTCCAGTAAAAGGGCACAGTAGACCAAAACACAGAGCTGCTATATTCAAGAATGCTCGTCGAGTCCCGGCTGGTGGATATTGCTGACCGTAGTAACTTCACGCGTGGGATGTACAAGAATTGTCGTCAACTTCCCAGCGCGTGGAGAGATGTGCAGACGTACCAAAACAAGCGAGTCCAAGGCGGCATCAGTATTTTGACTATTTTACACATATCTAATTCCTTTTACCAGCCTAATTTATCATTTCTGCCATTAGAATAATAACTGTGTTAATGTTCGCCACTTGTCTGAGGCGTTGATGTAGATATAAGAGAAACTGGACCTGAGTGATGCTTGTGAAGTTTTGAGTACATTTGAACGTCCCGCCACCAGACAATGGCTGACGGTGGTGGTGATCGCCACGGCCTGTTCACCAGTTATCACAGCCATATAAGGCCTCCTGCACCTAATTTGACCTTAAAATATGACATGTGTGCATTTACAATGTATGTATGTTACTCTCGGTTATGTTTAAAACTCATCTGCAATGGTCTGGGAAGAAACGTGATGGAAATACGGGCAAGGCGTAGTGCATGGACAGAGCAAACCGTCGTGTGTACGTGATTCTTGTGCATATGTTGCCGCGCGGTGCAACGGGTCGCAACAAATTCTTGAATATTGTTTTTGTTCACAGTGTTCAAGTTCAATATTTATTGCCAGTATAATTCAATTACATAAGGAAAACTACAACAATAATACATTAAGAAATGGTACGCTCTGCCGAGCCAAGGCTCCCTGGCAGACGAAATAATTCATATAAGAGAATACATAGGCATAGGCAACGTGGGACGGACGATCATGGAATGAGTAATACACAAACGTACGCACACACGCACGCAAACACACACGCACACACACACACACACACACACACACACACACACACACACACACACACACACACACACACACACACACACACAAAAGAACATTCAACATACATTCTTGACCTTTTCCTAACTACTAACCCTTATGCTTACTCTGTGAAACTTTTCTCTCCGTTGGGTTCCTCCGATCACAATCTTATTGCTGTAACCTGTCCTATCGCTCCAGTGCCGCCTCGGGACCCACCTAAGCGGAGGTGCTTCTAGCATTTCAACTCAGCTAAGTGGGAAGACCTAAGGCAGTACTACTCTGATTTTCCATGGAATGAATACTGCTTCCATGTCAGAGACCCATCTCTATGTGCAGAGCGCATAACTGAGGTCACAGTCTCTGGCATGGAGGCGTACATTCCACACACTTTCTCTAATCCTAAAGCCCGTCAACCTTGGTTTAACTTTTCTTGTTCTCATGCTGTCCGAGATTGAGAGGCGGCTCATAGACGGTACCGTAACCATTCATCTCCTGAAACTCATGTCCATTATATTTCTGCCCGTAATCATGCCAAATCTTTACTTCAACTTACCCAAAACTCCTTCATTCATAGAAAATGTCAAAATCTTTCTGAATCAAATTCCTCTCGTGACTTCTGGCATCTAGCTAATAACATCTCTAACAATTTTTCTTCTGCATCTTTCCCTCCTATGCTGCACCCATATGGCTCCACATCTGTCTCATCTATTTCTAAAGCTGAACTTATCACTCAAACCTTTGCTGAAAATTCCACTCTGGTTGATGTTCCTCCTTCTCCTCCACCCTTTGACTATATTATGCCTGTTATTAAGATCCTTCGTAATGATGTTTTCTTTGCCCTTTCTGGCCTAGATCCTCGGAAGGCCTACGGTCCTGACGGAGTCCCTCCTATTGTTCTCAAAAACTGTGCTTCTGTGCTTGCATCCTGCCTGGTCAAACTTTTCCGTCATTGTCTATCTACTTCCACCTTTTCTTCTTGCTGGAAGTTTGCTTACATCCAACCTGTTCCTAAGAAGGCTGACCGTTCTAATCCTTCAAACTACCGTCCTATAGCTTTGACTTCCTGCCTTTCTAAAGTCTTTGAATCTATACTTAATAAGAAGATTCGTAAGCATCTATCTGCTCACAATCTTCTATCTGATCGTCAGTAAGGTTTCCGTAAAGGGCGATCTACTGGCGATCTTCTAGCTTTCCTAACTGAATCTTGGTCATCCTTCTTTACGGGTTTTGGTGAAACTTTTGCTGTTGCCCTTGACAAGTTGACATATCAAAAGCTTTTGATAGAGTCTGGCACAAATCTTTAATTTCCAAACTACCCTCATTCGGTTTCTATCCTTCTCTCTGTACCTTCATCTTAAATTTCCTTTCAAACCGTTCTATTGCAGCTACTGTAGACGGACATTGTTCTTCTCCTAAATCTATCAATAGTGGTGTTCCCCAGGGTTCTGTCCTATCACCCACTCTCTTTCTATTATTCATTAATGATCTTCTAAGTCCAACTGAAAGCCCTATTCACCCCTACGCTGATGATTCTATATACCCTGCATTTTTCAACGTCGTTTATTAGACGTCCAACACAACAGGAACTAAATGATTCACGGAGAGATGCCACTGATCTTTCTATTATTTCTGATTGGAGCAAAGCAAACCTTGTTTTATTCAATGTCTCAAAAACCCAATTTTTCACCTATCTACTCGACATTACCTACCAGATAACTCCCCTCTTCTTCAATGACACTCAACTATCTCCTTCTTCTACAAGTAACATTATAGGACTATCCATTACTATAAATCTGAATTGGAAATTTCATATCTCAACTCTTGCTAAAACAGCTTCTAAGAAGTTAGGTATCCTGTGGCGTCTGCGTCCTTTTTTTCTCCCTCCCAGTTGCTTGCTCTCTACAGGGGCCTTATCCGCCCATGTATGGAGTATGTCTCACATGTTTGGGGAGGATCCACTCAAACAGTTCTCCTAAACAGGGTTGAGTCAAAAGTTTTTCGTCTCATCAACTCCCCTCTTCTGACTGACTGTCTTCAATCTTTAAATCACCGCCGCAATGTTGCTTCTCTTGCAAGCTTCTACTGTTATTTTCATGCTCACTGCTCTTCTGAACTTGCTAACTGCATGCCTCCCCCCCTCCCGCGGCCTCGCTGCACAAGACTTTCTACTCATTCTCATCCCTATTCTGTCCATCTTCCTAATGCAAGAGTTAATCAGTATATTTACTCTTTCATCCCGTTCAATGGTAAACTCTGGAACTCTCTTCCTGTTTCTATTTTTCAACCTTCCTATGACTTAAATCTTTTCAAGAGAGGAGTAGCAAGACACCTCCTGAACTAAACTGATCCCCCCCCCTTTTTTATTCTCTTACTGTCTTCTTTATAGGGACTTGCAACTAAACGGGCTCTGTGTTACCTTTTTTTGTAGTGCCCTTACCCAGTCCTTTATGATGTAAAAAAAAGAAGAAGATACAAACACCATCGTAAAAACACATACACACAATATTCCCTTACATACATTCATACATTTAGAATACAATACCTTTACATTCTATACATATGCACACCACACACACGTACACACACATACAGACAGAAACACACACGGAAATACATAAAAACACTTACAATCGTACTCATACTGATATATTTGCATGGATTGAAGTACATACAAATACTTTTTTAAGTTTTCTTAAATATGGAGTGTGTACTATTGTTAACAAGAGATTTTGTATTTGCTGGAAATGAGTTCCATAACTGTGGGCCGGAGTACATGATGCTGTGCTTATACGTACAGAGTTGTGCTGTATTGTGGACATCTCAGGTCTATACCGGTTACCGGTGCCTCTTGTTGCATAAGAGTTCCCTATCAAACTGAATTTACTTGAAGTGAGAGTTATATTTCTAAAAATACATAATAGCAATAAATAGTTTTTCATATTTTTAAATTTTAGTAATTTATGTGTTGAATATTCAAGGATTACAGAGTCGAATTTACCCATGAAAAATATGCATCAAATTTTTTTGTTTTGCGGTACTGATAATATACTTAGATAAGAAGGCCAAGTACCACCCCAGACAGAAACACAATACATGAGATTAGGGTAACGTAAGGTATAGTAGATGGTAATTATAGCTTCGTTGGCTGACTCGTTGAACCATTTGATCTTCTAATGTTATTGGAGCCATATTTTATTCTAAAGAACGATTTAGAAAAAATATATAACTGGTTTTAGTCACATTTATTATATATTTATTTGCCCTTATCCATGTATTTACCAAATGTATTTCTGTGTTCAGGTTAGTGTGCAAGCAATTTATATTATCATCTGATAACAATATATTGGTGTCGTCTGCATATATGACAAATTCAAGTTTTTTGCTTGCATGTGGCATATCGTTAATACATATTATGAAAAGAATGGAGTCTAATATTGATCCTTGTGGAACTCCTTTTGTGAGGTGTTTGTAATGTGAATATGTAGAGTTACAATATACAGACTGTGATCTATTGCTTATGTAGCTACTGAACAATTGTAATGGCAAATCCAGGACACCAATATTTTCTAGTTTTTTAAGCAGTATACCGTGATGTAGGGTATCAAATGCCTTTGAGAGATCTATAAATATTCCTGCAACATATAACTTCCTGTATAGATATTTGAAAATATTGCTTACAAACTGTAATACTGCAGATTCTATTGAGCGATTTCTTCGAAAACCATGTTGACTGGTGCTTAAGAGATTGTTATTTTCTAGGAAATTGTAGAGTCTGTTGGAGATTGCCCTTTCGATAATTTTACTAAAAGCTGGTAATGCTAATATAGGGCGGTAATTAGAGAGATCACTTTTACACCCGGATTTGTGAGCTGGAGTTACTTTGGCTCTTTTAAGATTATCTGGGAATATACCTCGTCGGAATGACAGATTTATGATATGTGTTAATGGGATGGCAATACATGTGGCTGTATGTTTTATTACCTTTGGACTAATAGCATCATAACCGGGGGCATTGGGCTTTAGAGCTTTGAGATAATGTTCAATTTTTTCATGTGTTACTGGTGATAAATATAGTGAATAATCAGGAGTTACGGAAATAGTGGTTATGAGCGGCATCGTCGTTATGCGGAATATTAGCATTATTTAAGAAATGGTCATTAAACGTGTCAGGAACGTTAGCGTCTGGGCAAGGTGGCTCAAATTTTATGGTTTCCTTGTTTTTTTTCTTGATGATCGCCCAAGTATGGAATTTATACATCTCCAATGAGATTTCGCATCCCCTTGGCTACATTTCAATTGGCCTTGATAGCATTTATTTTTGCTGATCGTAAGGTTGATGTTAAACTCTTTCTAAAATTGCGATAATTTTCTTTGTAGGTTAAAGGCCATTTTTTTGCTAGTCTTTCTAGTCTGTTTTTTTTCATTAATGCTGTTTTTTATGATGGGGTTATGTACGGACTTAATTCATAATTTTTGTTACCACGCACCTCTTTCATTGGTAAATGCTTTTGAAATGATGAATTAAAGATATCATAAAACTTATTATAAGTGTAGAAATTATTCACTAAAAACCGCTCAAATTTTTAGTAAGGTTAATTTGAATGGTGGAATTTGGCGCCTACCGTCAGGAATTCGAGATATGAACACAAAAACCACCTATGTATATATTATAATAGATTTGGGTATATTAAGATGTAATTAGATATAAATTTGGTGGTATTCATCTATAATACCACAATTAATCAAAGGATTAACATAGTATAAGAATTGTGAGTGACCCACGTATGGGAGTAAAATATTATTGGAACAATACGTGGCGGTCACGAGCCAAGCTGAACGGTTTTTCAGTGGCGGTAAATTAGTAACGCGTCTGCCACTACGACATGAGGTCGGAGTGAGCGGTTTGATTATACACTAAGGTGTAGTCAACTCATAATAATATGAGTAAATTTTAACCGATCAATCGGTTAAGAAAGGACGAAATGTAAAACACACTTTGATAACATCGGCTCAGCTGTGAAAAGCTTCGTCGGCCGACCAACCATCGCGGCCATTTTAGGTGGAGGTTTCAACCAGTCACCCCGAAAGCCACGAGTTCCACTCCCAGCCTGTTGCAACTCTGACCACATCGACATCCAATACTTCCCCAAGGATAGAGATCAAGCCAAAGCATAATACAACCCACCTGCCAATGCTGAGTATACCTTAGTTAGAGCTAAATAGGGTATCATAGCAGATTAAGGTAGAATTGGGTTATCGCATGGTGAGTTCACATTAATCAACATTATAATTTTAACAGTTGTTGTCGACCATCGGTGGTCGATAATTCCAACAATAGGCATCATTTGGACATTGTGATTGCAAAACATTGGACCAATACATTTTTGAAATTTCGTCATAAAATAATTCAAGTGCTCTATTAGTAATATTTTTCTTACTGTAAACTGAAGTATTTTCACTTTTTTCTTTCAACGTAAACTATGAAACTATGGGAAAATGGTCAGATATGTCAGTGCGTATTAGGTAGCTACAAGTGAACGACTCTACTTGGGATATCCATATATGGTCAATTAGTGTGGCAGTTGTGTCAGTGATTCTAGTACGCCTGGTAGTAGTAGGAAAAAGAGAAAACGAGTACATTAAGTTTATAAACTCAAAAACGTTTGCGTTATCATTATGCTTTAGCGAATCTATTTTCCAGTCACCCAAAAATTGTACGCTGTAATAATTTTTTGTTATATACATTTGAGAGAATGTCTGTTGATTTACTTAGGAAATAATCTATATTGCCACTTGGAGGTCTGTATATACAACCAAAGAAAAACAATTTACCCGCAACGACACACTCAACACAAACACATTATATAAATGATTCAGAGAAACATATGTCATTTAAGATTGAGGAGCGATAGTTACTACTGATGTAGAGAGCAACACCTCCACCATGTCTGCTTCTGCATTTGGTGAACATGTTGTAGCCTTGGAGCTGGTACACTGCTGCAAGGTCCGGGTCGAGTCTTGTTTCAACAAAGCCGAGGTAGTCAAACTTCGGAAAGGTATTTGATAAAATGAAATCCTCAACACACTGTACATTCGTTGGAATGCTCCGAATATTCATAGAAAACAAGTATGAGTATGCATCACTTGGTAATGAGAAATTTTCAATACATTTGTACTCAGATTTTAGCAAACTTAACTGCCTAAGCTAAATGTAAAAATGTTGACATCTGTTTCATTATTCAGTCTGAAACAGTGATGGGATCAAAATTAAGTTTATATAGGTATTCACATGTATTAATTTGAGATATCATATCTGAGAAAATGTTATTGAGTTCTTCGTTAGTTATAGAGGCAAAGGGTAATTGGTTAATGGTCTCCATGAGTGAAGTCATCTATAGTAAATATAATAAATGTAAGTTACGAAAACTGTTACTATTGTTACGCTCTCCACTCCCCTCCTGGACCTTACCACACCACACCCAGGTGTTACACGCTAAGGCTGTACAGGTAGAGGCTGTGTTAGGTAACAATACCCGCTACAGGCCACTCACTTACTGCCGCAGCCCTCCTTCAGGATCCGGCATTTCAAGATGAGGCGAGTTAAAGTGTTACACGAGATCAACACACAGGCGAAGGAGACACAATAAACAGTTCTGGGTTTAATGAATCAAAGCCACAAGCCACAAGCACTAAAAGTACAATTAACAGTACGTGTTAATTCACAGTACACAGGTAATAGCTCCACGTCTCTTGAAAACGCTCGAAGAGCCTTCCTGCATTCCCTACAGATACACAAAACACAACGATACGCTGGCTTACCGCGAGGCACTACTAGCTACTGACGAAGCTACTGACGAAGCTACTGACGACGCCAACAGGCGCGTGGCCCTCTGCCCGGCGCGAGACACCTCTCCTCGTCTCCGCGGCCCAGCTTGTACTCCCCTCTGTTTTCCCTCTCCACCCTGCTCGCTCTGCCACCGCCACCTCTGCCTAACCACCAATCACGAGGCTGCATTATCCGGGAAGCCCATGCCAGACCCAATCAGAGAACTCCGCGTAATGACGTCACCCTCCTTTGTGTGTAGAGCCAGCTACCCTCACGGCCTCATGGTGTGGTGCCTCGTGCAACAAGACACTAGAGGTGCCGTGTGCACTAATGCCACGCTCCTCATGCATACAAACATACACACGCCTCGCGCGCCACCCACTCCCTATCTCTGCCGCGCTCACACACACACACCTCCAACCACCACACATGCCCTTTAGTGGAGCGGTCGAGGCCAAAAAAGGGCCTTATTTAAGGAGCTACTCCTCCACACTTTAGAACAAGGCAAATGAGGTATTGTTGGATTCGTTAGGATGTCTACTTTATGAATAATGATGTTTTACAGTCAGATTCTAATAAAAACATGGCCATTTAACCCATTTAACCCATTCAACCCATAACAAATTGAGAATTTTTGAATATCTTAAAAATTGTTATTTTGGCACTTACAAAGATTACTTACACATTTAGGATGTCTACTTTATGAAAAATGATGTTTTACAGTCAGATTCTAATGAAAACATGGCCATTTAACCCATTTAACCCATAAAAAATTGAGAATGTTGGAATATCTTAAAAATTGTTATTTTGGCACTTACAAAGATTACTTACAGTATTTACACCATCATGTCCGTATCATCTCCGACTTCATCTCCATTTGCCACATGTACAATGGGGAGGCATCATCAGACATTATATTTGTTTACATTCTAACTGCATTATGATTGGCTAACAATCTCACAGGTTGGTGAAATCTTTCCTCTGACTGGCCAAGCGACAGTCAGCTGAGTTCCATTCCTCATGGTCGGAACGGAACGGAACGAGCTTGAAGATCGCATCATCGTGAGCTAAGAACTTTCGGACGATCCTTTGATAATACATTTTTGTGGTGTTCTTAGCCCAAGATCTAAGATGGCCGCTATGAACACTCTAAGAGGATCTTAGAGGCGGACAGTTACGAACGTTCGAACATCCAGCCCCAGGTCTGCATGCCAAATAAGGCTGTAACTTATATAGTGATCCTGGAAATTATATATACCACATTACGCTCAGGGTTTAGTACCTTGCCTGACATTTCCATACTGAAAACAGTGTTTGGTGGGGGTCTCAACCTCCGGATAGCATATTGCCGAAGTCTATTGCTGTTCGGGACTAGGGGAAATTAGAACCAATCAGGGCACGCAGAGAGTGCGGGGGTGTTGTGGGGGTTTACTTAGCCGTCCATCCACAAAATTAACAGGTCGATCACACTGGCCCGAATGAGCTTCCGTTCGTTTTCCGTATACGAAAGTGGTGTGATTTTTTAAACCGGCCGAATGTCCCTCCGAATGTGTTTTCCCCAATGTATCACCGAATGCTTTCCGTTTGCTTTCCGAATGTTTTCAGTATGGTTTCAGAATGCTTTCAGAATAGACCGAATACTTCCCGCATGTTGACTTCGAAAAGTTTCTTTTCCGAACGCTTTCCGTATGCTTTCCGAATGCTTTCAAAACACGGCGAATCAACCTAGAATGGACCGAACTCTTTCCGTATGCTTTCACGCACGCATTCGTCATGTTCTAGGTCCATTCGGAGTGTTCGGAAAGCATACGGAACCCAGCACTTCCAAATTTTCATTCCGAATGCACCAAGAGCTAGACGCATGCTTCCCGAACGTTTCCCGTACATGCCGTATGCTCCTAGAATGCTTCCCGAATACTTCCCGAATACACATGGACGCCACATTCGTATGGTCGATGAAAATTATTTTGAACATTCACAACAAATTTTTGGAGCTACCGAATGCCGTTCCGTATGCATGCGTACGGAGCCGAACAGCCAGTATGCTCCTAGAACACACCGAATGCTTCCCGAATATGATCCGTTCGCTCCCCAAACACCCAAATTCCTATTCGGAAAACAAACGGAATGGCATTCGGCCCAATGTGATCGGGCCATTATATCTTGTTCATAAATTTTGTGGGCAGATATAGTGCGTGACTTTTGTTGATTATTTTATATTTCTGCTGTATAATTAACAATGATTATGTATAATGCTGTTGATATGTTCCTAATTTGTAGAATAAGATATGGGAAAAGAAAGAGAGAGAGAGAGAGAGAGAGAGAGAGAGAGAGAGAGGAGAGAGAGAGAAGAGAGAGAGAGAGAGAGAGAGGAGAGAGAGAGAAGAGAGAGAGAGAGAGAGAGAGAGAGAGAGAGAGAGAGAGAGAGAGAGAGGAGAGAGAGATGAGAGAGGAGAGGAGAGAGAGAGAGAGAGAGAGAGAGAGAGAGAGAGAGAGAGAGAAGGAGGAGAGAGAGAGAGATGAGGAGAGAGAGAGGAGAGAGGAGAGAGAGAGAGAGAGAGAGAGAGAGAGAGGAGAGAGAGAGAGAGAGAGAGAGAGAGAGAGAGAGAGAGAGAGAGAGAGAGAGGAGAGAGAGTTAGAGAGATGAGAGAGAGACGAGAGAAGAGAGAGAGAAGAGAGCGAGAGAAGAACGGACTATAGGAATGTATGAACAAGTTCTACGGCTAGTATAGGGATTTGAACAGTAGACTAACGGATTCAAACTGGAAAAGCGTAGATTAAAAAAAAAATTGGGAAAAACTGGTTCACAAATAGGGTGGTGAATGATTGGAATGGACTCAGTCGTCAGGTGGTTAATGCGGAGTCTATAGAGGTCTTTGAAAGGAGTCTGGATAACTTCATGGATGGGGAAGATATATGGTTACATTTAGAGTTAAGTAACAGGAACTACCTCGTGTAAATCTCACGGCCTCCTGTAGCTTCTTTATTTTCTTATGTTATTATGTTCTTATGAGAGAGAGAGAGAGATAACCCCCCCCCCCATTTGAACAGGGAGAGAGAGGCGTATAGCATGGTGGCAGATCATTTTTTGGTGAATAACCTTCCTTTCTTTCGCAGGATGCACATACGTAACGTTGAAGCAGGTGTTATTATGTCCGTATAATTTATAAATTGTTCCAGTGCAAATTTTCTTTTGTTTTAGCACTTATGCGGACACGTACTAAGTGTCATCCTCCATCGTTATACGTTTAGTGAAAACACCTTCCTTTTCAAATTCTAGCATTTCCCTATATATGTTGCCACTAGCCGCAAAGCCGCCTTCCGGGCGGACTTTTTGGCTAGCTCCTGCGGAGGGCAGCCAACCTGCGGTGGGCCGGCCCACCACCTGTGTTTGGTGGGCCTTCGGCCCACCAAACACAGACTCTCCAGATAGCCCCTTCTAGCTTTCCTGAAATCATGGATGTTGAAATGTATGTATTAACGCCAACCTATTCACATCACCCCCAACCCATTCACTCACCCATTACCCATCACCCCCCACCCATTCACTCACCCATTACCCACCACCCCCCACCCATTCACTCACCCATTATCCATCACCACACACACATTCACTCACCCATTACCCATCACCCCCCATATATTCCCTCACCCATCACCCATCACCACCCACCCATTCACTCACCCATCACCCCACACCCATTACCCATCACCCCACCCATTCACTCACCCATTACCCATCACCCTACATCAAGGTTTCCTCAATTCTCGCAACCCACTTTTTCACAATTCTCGCTAATAGGCTGCTAAAAAAAAAAAAAAAAAGTGATCGGATCATCTCGTAAATGGGCTTAAAACCTTCCCCTGCTCGAGCCGGTTCCAAAACTGTGCCATATGAGGGGATTCCGCCACAGGGGGCGGCACCTGGAGCGGACACACACACACACACACACACACACCACACACACACACACACACACACACACACACACACACACACACACACACACACACACACTCACACACAGACACACACTTTCGCTTATATTATTATAGATGGTGAAATGCAGAGTATAACAGTTACTGATCCCTCAAGGAGTCTAGACTGAGGCCACTCCCAAGTCATCTCCCCACCCTCAGGTCCTCAGGTCATTCTCCCCCATTCCTCTTCCTATACTTGTTCCTCTCTCTTCTCTCTTTCTCCGCCCCCCCCCCCCCCCCCCCCCCCCCCCCTCCTCTCTCTCTCTCTCTCTCTCTCTCTCTCTCTCTCTCTCTCTCTCTCTCTCTCTCTCTTCTCTCTCTCTCTCTCTCTCTCTCTCTCTCTCTCTCTCTCTCTCTCTCTCTCTCTCTCTCTCTCTCTCTCTCTCTCTCTCTCTTCCCATGTCTTCTACAATTATGGACATTTCAATATAACTATACATGATCATTGTTAATTAAACATGATAAATATATAATATTTAATAAAAGTCACGCACTATATCTGCTCACAAAATGAGCAAGTTCCCCGTTAATTTTGTGGATGGTCGATTGAGTAAGCCCCCACAACACCCCCGCACTCACTGCGTGCGCTGATTGGTTCTAATTTCCCCTAGTCTCGAACAGCAATAGACTTCGGCAATGTGCCTCCGGGTATTGTACAGCCTTGCGATATAGGAAAGGCTATGGGAGGGAGGGACGCGTGGGTACATACGCATATTGTTACATGCCTCGTGAGGGAATATTCTAGAGGAACACACATTAACTGGCTTCGTTGAAAGCTATAGTTTTCGACTCTATGCCCTATGGGTGGTACAGTAGCAGCGTTCATACATAATTTTTTTAGGTTACTATTTTGTGGTCAAGTGACGTGTTATGATGAACTACGTGTAATGAATGCTATTTGCTGTGCATTTCTCTTAGCCGTGCTTGCCTAAGTGTGTGGCGGCCAGTGACATGTTTCCAAATTGACGTTATAATAATAATAATAATAATAATAATAATAATAATAATAATAATAATATTTTATTCTCGCCCTGAGTCATACAGACAAAAACAAAGCGATAAGAACAAGCCAAGGAGTAAACTTAAGTACTAGAGCAAAAACAAAAAACAAGAACAAAGTACAGGCACATTAGGGGACATAGTATCAAAGTACATAGAAAAGCATACATGAACAGTTGGACACCTGTGCTACCCCACATTCTGCACAAACAGCAGACCCAGCCACCGCTGTTGTATATGTCCACATACATAGGCCGAGCTCTGCCTGACAGAGGTGATGATGGAGTTCGTAGAGAGCTCCACCCTACTCTCTTAAACTGAACACGGAGTGTCGACGGATCACATCCAGATTGTTCACCCCGTTCCTAGCGAAAGCCAGGGACGAACTGCACCACCTGGGCAGCCCCAGAAGCCTCTTAAGGATGTCATTGTGACAGACATTAAGGCGGTTCATAGTGGCCACCCTGCAAAGGTGGGCATTCCGCAATTTTAGTCCGCAATTCCGCAACTTGCGGAATGGTAATTCGGTTGCGGAATTGCGCAATTACGGATGCCTGAAAAAACTGCGGAATTGCGAATTGTGGACCGCCAAAATTTTGAAACGCAATCGCAATAACTTGCGGAATGGGTAATTCGGTTGCGGAATTGCGCAATTACGGATGCCTGAAAAAATGCAGAATTGCGGGTTGCGGACCGCCAAAATTTTGAAATGCAATCGCAATAATTGTGACGGTCACCACCATAGGTGGGCGTTCTCGCGATAAATTATCGCGAAAATTTATCGCGATAATGATATAGGGTTATCGGTTATCCGATACATTTTTTCCCGCGTTATCGATTCATCGGTATCGCCGATACTTTTGGTTCCAAACTAGTGATAATCGATAATTTTATTTTTTGGTTTCAGTTTAGCACAGGGGCGAGCACAGGGGCGTGCCTCGGAGGCAGAAATAGGTAGGTCCGAGCTGGGAACCGAACAACGGTCTAAACCCAGCTAACCGTCTTGACGTCTTCTCAAAACTTTCGCTCAGCTTCAGTCTCTCACCAGCTGTCGGACGGGGAGGTGTTGCTCCTGCGCGCTCCTGGTTTTACGCGTTCTTTGATTGTTTTTTTTCCCAATGTTCCCGTGCTTCTTCCGGGGAACATTTGATGATTCTTCTTTGATGATTTTTTATTTAAAATATCAATATCGTTATCGCTAGTATCAGAATTTTGGATTTATCGATTTATCGGTTATCGCCTTATCGGACGATAAATTTATCGCCAGTTATCGATTATCGGTTATGACCGATAAGGTTATCGTTATCGATTTATCGGTTATCGTGATACATTTCTTCGTTATCGCGCCCATCTATGGTCACCACCCTCAAAGTGGCAAGTGCCCGCGTGAACATAAGCTCCCACCAAATATTGTAGAGACGACACTGCCAACTGCCAACTTGCCAAGTGTAGCACAGTCACTCAGTCAGTGCGTGCTGGAACTTGGGATTGAGAGCGTGTACACTGGCCGTGTGTGTGATTAGTTGCCAACCTCCACATGCTGAACCAGAAGAAGTGGGAGGAAGAGGAGGAAGAGGAAGATTAGTAGATTACTTAGATTAGTGATTACTAGCCAGTAGACTGTGAAGTGAAAAAGTAAAGAAAAACACTAGAAGAGACAAAGACTTAATTGTGAAGGACAAGTAACAAGTATAGACAGAAACAGAATAGGAATACAGAAGTATTAAACACTAATAAGGAGTCTAGAGACATTTTTTTTTTAATTGTAGGTGTTTAAGAGTCTAGAGATGTTTAAGAGTCTAAAGACATTTTTTGTTTTAATTGTAGTTGTTTTGTTTGAATTGTAGGTGTCAAAATTAGTTTGCGGAATTGCGATTGCGAAAAGGTCTATCTGAAAAAAATTGCGGAATTGCGATTGCGGACTGGTGCAGGTCGGAATTACGGAATTGCGATTGCGGAATTGGAAAAAAAATTGCGATGCCCACCTCTGCCACCTTGTACCGCGACCACAGCGAGTTGCAGTATATAGAGTAGCAGTGACTTCTGAATAACTCCATCTTCACCTCTCTGCTACAGTAGGAGAATTTCTTCTGTAGAGTATTTCCCACGACAAGAAGCATGGTGGTCTGCTTGATGATATCATCAGTCATGTCGTGGGATATAACATGGCCTAGGTATGCGAATCTATCCACAAAAGTGAGGGCAGACCCACCGAGCCATGCTGTTTTCAGGTAATTCACCTGAGCGCGTGCCGGTGATACTGCCATGCACTCTGTCTTAGTGGTGTTGTAGGCAATGTCATGCTTGGCAGCATACACCTGACACACATTGATAAGGTCCTGCAACGCATCCGCAGTGGGTGCGAGCAGTACCATATCATCAGCATAGCTCAGTGAGTTGATGCAGCCATCATGTATGTGGCAGCCAATATCTGTATCACGAAGGTTGGCACTGAGATCATCCGTGCACACATTGTACAGGTAGGGGGATAAAATCCCCCATTGCCGAATACCATTGGTAGTACTAAAAGACAGCGAGAAGGAATTACCCCACTTAACAGTAAATTCCTGGGTAGTGTACCAGTACATTAATAAATTAACAATGTACCCAGGTGTACCCTGACGAGAAGTATATGAAAGAGCTTCCAGTAATTCACTGTGTCAAACGCCAATCTGAAACACAGATAAACAGGTGAATTTCTGGAAGTGTAGTAATGAATGATTTTCTTCAATGTCCACACACACATCTCAGTGCCAAGGCCTTTCTTATAGCTGAACTGATTGTCCAATGTATACAGGTAGATCTCAAGACGATGGAGCACCACTTTCTCCAGCACCTTGGACAGGGCGGTTGCTATCACAATGGGCCTGTAATTGCCAGAGTTAGCAGGGTCCTTCACTTTGCTCTTAAGTAAAGGCACTATAAGCACTGCCAAGACCTGACTGGGTATGTACTGATGGCAGACACAGGCATTGATAAAGAGACAGAGCCAAGTAACCAGGCTGGGGGGGGGGCATACTTAAATACCCCAGAAGGGAGCCCATCCATACCCAAAGCCTCACTGGAGGAGAAGCTTTGCAATACCCCTCTCATTTCCTCGTGATCCACGCTGCGGAAACCCTGCAGCGACACACCACGCATCCCACCACGCAGGGCATTCTCACTCTCCTCGTCCCTCACACAGTTGAGAATGCCCTTTAAATGTTTTCCCCACATGGAGGTGATGCCCTCCTCCCCCACAGCGTGATCCACCCGTAGGGGGAGCGTGTGTGAGCCCGGGTTCATGCTGCGTACGCCACGCCAAAAGTTAAAGGAGTCACCAGATGCCAGCTTGTCAGCCAGGGACTGGGCACGAAGCTGGTGCTCATGTGACTTACACCACCTGAGACACAGCTTGAATCTGGTCCTGGTGCTCCTCATCCTCTCAGCCAGTGGCCCCCAACGCGGACCACCACCCGCTCTCCACTCAAGGAAGGTCTCCCGCGCGGCACTGTGCGCCTCACGAACAAACTCATTCCAGCCTGGTACCTGCCTCCATCTCTTCCTGCAAAAACCAAACACAGTCTGGCCAGCACGCATCATGCACTCTATCAACGCCTCGTGGAAGGCGTTGATGTCGTCATGGTGCACACAATCCAGACATGCATTCTGGAAGCAACAAACCCTGACAGGATCTATGGCAATGCCCCTCAGCAACTCTGTCTCTACA
>JACEEZ010008866.1:285000-320000 GCA_016584305.1 Chionoecetes opilio | reverse complement strand
TGTAGTGTTTTTACTCTTAATGAAGGCCGCTGGTAGGTTATGTGTAGGTATGTGGTAGAGTATATCATGTAGGTATGCGGTATAGAGTATATTTAATATGTAGGTATGCGGTATAGAGTATATATTATGTAGGTTATGTGTAGGTATGTGAAGGTAGCCAGACTGAGTAGCATGGAGCAGCCAGGTTTAAAAGTGGAATAACACGGGCACCGTGACGCTGCCACCACATAAGCAAGACATGTATCCTTCAGGTCTTCCAAGAATATGTGTTCGACAGCTACATTTCCTTTTTTTTTCTTCGGGAAGTCATACCATTGGGCGGTCCTTAATGTAACGTCACACAATAAATCATAAACCGTAACTTCCAGGTGTAACGCAAGGTGGGATGTCTTACCTCCGTAGCATTGCCTCGTGTAGGAACATGACTTCACTCATTATATCTTCCGTTTCCGTCATCAAGCGAGAAATGCGTAACGCCGAATCCATTTAAGTGCCAGATTTGATTAACATCTTCAGTTCCTTTAATCACGTAAATATATTTAGGGATTAAGCCAAAGAGATAAAGTATGGAATTTCTTTCGTGAATATTTTCTACTTATATCCAATACCTATATGACGAATTATTACTTGGTGTGTTTTATCACTCCACACGGAAATCAAAAGTTGAAGATATAGAAGGAAGGACAAGTAGAGGAAGGAATAATTGCAGAGCATGCTGATAAGGGAACTATAGATAAGTGATGTTTATGTTCAGCCGCACTAGCAAAGTCAGCGTGGTAAAAGAGTAGCAGGAGTAGTGCAGCGTGGTAAAAGAGTAGCAACAGTAGTGCAGCGTGGTAAAAGAGTAGCAAGAGTAGTGCAGCGTGGTAAAAGAGTAGCAAGAGTAGTGCAGCGTGGTAAAAGAGTAGCAAGAGTAGTGCAGCGTGGTAAAAGAGTAGCAAGAGTAGTGCAGCGTGGTAAAAGAGTAGCAAGAGTAGTGCAGCGTTGTATAAAAGAGTAGCAAGAGTAGTGCAGCGTAGTAAAAGAGTAGCAAGAGTAGTGCAGCGTGGTAAAAGAGTAGCAACAGTAGTGCAGCGTGGTAAAAGAGTAGCAAGAGTAGTGCAGCGTGGTAAAAGAGTAGCAAGAGTAGTGCAGCGTGGTAAAAGAGTAGCAAGAGTAGTGCAGCGTGGTAAAAGAGTAGCAAGAGTAGTGCAGCGTGGCCCCCCAAACCCTTCTTCAGGCGGGCATCGCGGCTCAGCGTCGTGACTCCAGCCCTATTGGATATTTTTTCTTACCGAGGTAATGTTTTCAGCACTAGTGATTCCTTAACCCGAAAATCTAGATCTCCTTGATTAGGCATAATTACCAGGGCAAGTGTAATTCAAGAGGAAAAAATACATGAAATGACTAAAAGGTTCAGATATATGTTTATGTGATTCTGTAAACACGTACACCTGTGACGTGTGCGTGTCATGATAAACATAAAAAGACTACATATGGTTTTAGCCTTATGTTTGCTTTTTATCCGATCAAAAAGTTATATGAAAATATAAATTAAGACGCAGTTTTTTAATATCCCTCTTCCAGCTCTGAAATCATGTCACCCAGTGCGTATTTCTCATTAAGAGTAACGGAAATATGTTTTGTAGAAAAGTGCGTCAAAAGTATAGTATCAATTAGTATTTTCGTGTATATTGCAAATCATATTTTCATGCTTATCTCAATGAAAGTACTGCGAATATTATTTCTTTCTCTACTTCACAAAGGAGGTGTAAATAGCCTTAAAAAAGAAGTTATTTTACGTAGAATATAAAAATAGAACCGACATTTGGTGCAGACAGAACCAAGCCAAAAATCCAACACTGCAAACTCTCCCTTCCCTGTGATGTTGTCAGCTCGCAACCCACGTTATAGTTTTGTTTGAACGCGTTGCCAATATATATGCTTATTTGTTATTGCCTAGACGCTTGTACCGTCATGAGTCTCACTTTGATCCCTTAAGCCCTTAATACCTTTCAGACAGCCATGTAATACGAGAACAAAGACAGGCTGACCCTCAACGACGTAATTTCCAAGAACTCTGCAGAGCTTTAATAATTGGCGTGAGGATAAAGATCTTTGCATGATTTGAAGTGCATAAAACTTGCTATCATTTCAGATGTCAAATAAAAAAGCAGATATCCTTTTACGCCGAGGCGGTGTTGAGTTCCTTTCCTTTGACGATTTTGTCACTTTCACTTTGGCTGATACTTGATTCGGGTAGGTGACATCTCTTTGATCAGGTGACTGTTGTAAGGTCACCCTCCCTCCCTGGCGCAAGGCTGGGTCATGAGGTAGATCGGGAAAGGTCATGGCTGTGATGGGAAACATGGTTGTCTGTGTGAGTCGTATGCTTTACCGAAAAAACCTGGACCATTGCGATGTAGCTCTTCATTAATATATGTATCACAGGTCTTCCCTAATAGGCGTATCGCAGGAAAATGAGCTGTGATCTCAATTAGACATGTTCCTTCCTCACTCCACAATGCCCTGTTATCATGGTTACTTTCTTTATTTTGTATTGAGTTCATGTCTGGTATATTTATTTATACATGTATTCATCAATGCTTATTAACCATGCAGATCTCATCCCTTTTTCAATGAGTTATTCAGCAATGTAACACTACAATACTGGTACTAAAAATCAATGTTATTAAAGCAATGCAAAAAAATTCTAGCGTTTGCATACTTTGGCGTGTTGCTCGTCTTCACCTGCCTACCCTGTGTAGCTTACCTCCGCTTGGGTCCAAGTGCGCTAAATGTGAAATAATTATTGTGTCAGAGATCTCCTAACATAACGATATCATATTTTATCCAGGGTAAGTGTTCCTCGTTTTACCCATGTGGTATGAACATTTCTATCTTCTGATATATTACTAATATCACACAAGGGTGGAGAAATATCGGAAATGAGATAGTGATGGCATGAGGAACGCCATATTTAGCTTTGCATAGCTTTTGTCAACGGCTCGAGAGTTAATTAGTCATTACTGGTAATGAGATGGAATGCTAATAACGTGGTGTGTCGTGAGTCTTGGTGGCGATGATAATGTCTCGGGAACACTTGCCTGCCCCGCCCTGTGTTGCTGTGAGACTCCTCGTCCTGTGTTGCTGTGAGACTCCTCGTCCTGTGTTGCTGTGAGACTCCTCGTCCTGTGTTGGTGTGGGACCCCCCGCCCTGTGTTGCTGTGAGACTCCTCGTCCTGTGTTGCTGTGAGGCTCCTCGTCCTGTGTTGCTGTGAGGCTCCTCGTCCTGTGTTGCTGTGAGGCTCCTCGTCCTCTGTTGCTGTGAGGCTCCTCGTCCTGTGTTGCTGTGAGGCTCCTTGTCCTGTGTTGCTGTGAGGCTCCTCGTCCTGTGTTGCTGTGAGGCTCCTCGTCCTGTGTTGCTGTGAGGCTCCTCGTCCTCTGTTGCTGTGAGGCTTCTCGTCCTGTGTTACTGTGAGGCTCCTCGTCCTGACGTGGTCGTTGTGTTCCTCAGGACAAGGATATCAGCCTGGACGAGCTGTCAATGATTTCATATCATGCTCGGCCTTACAGGGAAATGTTTGCGTGGACTAAAACTTGGCCATTTCGTTGTTGTGTTCTGTTTCAAAACTGCAATTAATATCATATATATATTTTCGGAAGATTTTTAATATTTTTGCAATGATTAATTTATGTAATTAATATTATCGCGTGAAATGAATATCGTTGCGTCATGACGTGATCACAATGACGCTGCAGATAGGGACGATAATAATATCCAAATCATGGAAGGGTTTATGCATCGGGATCACCGTTAATGAATTGCTTATATCACTGTTTTAACAAGGCAGCGCGTGATTTCATTCACACGTGAGTTCATCTGAGCTATGGGATCGTTATTTTGTCTCTTGACTGAAATGTTATGTTATGTATTGCTCCGTTATTGACGATTGGTCTTGTTTCCGCAATACAATATTTATCCAATGCTAGTAAGAACATAAGAACATAAGAACTTAAGAAAATAAGGAAGCTACACGAGGCCGTGAGGCCTACACGTGGTAGTTCCTGTTACCTAACACTACCTACATCCACCTTTCATCCCCATCCATGAACCTATCCAGCCCCTCTTTAAAGCTCCTCAATGACTCCGCACTAAGTACCTGTCTACTGAGTCCATTCCAATCATTCACCACCCTATTTGTGAACTAGTTTTTCCCTATTTCTTTTTTAAATCTACGCTTTTCCAGCTTGAATCCGTTACTTCTTGTTCTAACCTGGTTAATAGTCGTAAGAACTATTCCTACCTGTCCTTTATTAAATCCCTTTATCCACTTAAAAACTTCTATCAGGTCGCCCTTACTCTGCGTCTCACGAGTGAGTGTATCTTTAATAGCTTCAATCTCTTCTCATAACTAAATTTACGCATCCCTTGAATAATTTTGGTCATCCTTCTCTGCATTGATTCTAACAAGGCTATATCCATCCTGTAATAATGTGTAATATGGAGACCAAAACTGAACCGCATAGTCTAGGTGAGGCCTGACTAGACCCAGATAAAGCTTTAGAATAACTTCCGCACTTCTACTTTTAAAACTTCTGGTAATGAATCCTAACACTCTATTAGCTTTATTTCTAGCTTCAATAAATTGTTTTCTAGGTCGGAGGTCTGGGCTCACCCTCACTCCAAGATCTTTTTCACCTTCTGATCTTTTCAGCGATACATTGCGTATGGTGTATCTATTACCAGGGTTTTTTCTACCAACATTCATAACGCTGCACTTATCAATATTAAATTCCATCTGCCATCTGACTACCCACTCATTAAGTTTATCTAAGTCTCCCTGCAATATGTTTACATTAGATTGTGATCCAATAATCCTACCTACCTTCAGCAAATCATCAGCAAACTTGCTGATATCACTGGTAGTCCCACTATCCAAGTCGTTGATGTAAATACAAAATAGTAATGGACCCAAAACAGACCCTTGTGGAGCTCCACTTATCACCTGTCCCCATTCAGATTTAGAACCATTAATTGTAACCCTTTGTTGCCTATCACTTAGCCAAGCTCTGATCCAATGAAGAACCTTCCCATCTATTCCATGAGCCTTAACCTTATTTAAGAGTCGCTCGCGTGGTATTTTGTTAAATTTCTTACTAAAGTCCAGGTATATTATATCATAATCCTTATCATTATCTGTCGTCTCATAAACTTTCCTATAAAAACTCAATAAATTGGTGAGACATGACCTACCCTTGGTGAATCCATGTTGTGATCAAACTATGTTTTTCTAAGTGCTCGCTAATGTTTTTTGCAATAATAGATTCCAATAATTTACCTACCACTGACGTTAGACTTACGGGTCGATAATTTGACTTTAGTCCTCTGTCTCCCTTCTTTAATATGGGGACTACATTTCCTTTCCTCAACAATAACGGCACATCGCCTATCTCAACCGATTTCCTAAAAATGTGCAGTACGTGAATCATGTATTTCTAAGGGAAACTACATCCCATTTAGCTGCATGTCCTTGAACTAATCATATTTTATGTGACATGTTATTTTCCTCTTATATTTCCCAACCGTTATTAATGACAATAGCAAAAGTCTGACCTTGCTTTTGTGTAGGAAAACACACAAAATACCGACGTCTTTTTCTCCAAAAACTACTGAGTTAGTTCAGTGGATTAAGGCAATTCATCACTAGCAATTTTCACCCATGTGTAATATCACCTAAGCCTTATTAATTTGTAACTAATATATTTATTGTAATATTGCAGCAGCAGCCAGCCTGTCAACCATTCATCCTCGAATACTCATTTGAAAATTATAAGTTCATTATCGATAATTTTCCGCCTGTACCTGAGTCACGGTGATCTGATGTAGCGAGTACGTGTAATGTTGCATCACCGCTGCAGCATTGATAGCCTGTGGACCTGATATGTAACCTGTGTGTGAGGAAACGTGATCGTGTTTACCCACGTAACATGTTTCCCAATGCATACTTTGGTAGAGGTGGAGACACTAGACAGGGGGTGTTTAGCCTCCGTTTTCTTCTCCGTTTCTTTGTTTCTGAACTCATGTCCTGCAGGAATCACGATTAGCTGTCGCAATTTTTGTTCAGTCCTTACATCATTACGTATACACCCGGTGGATGCCCTGACAACAAGTGGCAGCGACAGCCAGCGATCCTGCCTCTCAAGCCTTACCCACCATGCATTTTTTACTGTGTTTCTTGCACTTTTAATTATATCCTACTTCCATTTATATTATCTTTACGGTGGTTAGCAAGAAGCGGGATTTTTTTCTACCCTAGACCGGGCCCTTATGATGTAGAAATAATGAACTAACACATTCAGTGAAGTGACCGGCTCTTTGTACTCATTGTAGGCTGGTCGTCT
The DNA here is from genome assembly GCA_016584305.1 of Chionoecetes opilio. Classification (NCBI taxonomy): domain Eukaryota; kingdom Metazoa; phylum Arthropoda; class Malacostraca; order Decapoda; family Majidae; genus Chionoecetes; species Chionoecetes opilio. The sequence continues at coordinate 313,616 of JACEEZ010008866.1, read as the reverse complement.
GTTCTATTCCATGAACACATCCCAGGCGAGTGTACCTCGGCAAAACCTGATTAATGTTTCCATTGTGTGGTACACCTGTAGTTCTTTCTGGTGGTGGAATATAGCTGAACTAGATCATGGCTAGCACGAGGAAACGAAAAAGCGACAAAATATCAGCCAGATCTGAAAAACCTAAATGCCCATCATGTATCGTACACGCAATAGACATCCGAGACTATGGTCCCTTGACATCTTTCAGAAATGTGAGAGGAAACCCAGATGAAAAATTTGCATATCTACATGAAATCCGTGAAAACCGAATGACTGAACCTCTCAATTCACCTAGCCGTATGGAAGCAGTGTGTGCTCAGATACCAGAGACTCTCGAAGGCGTTGACTTGGAGATGATAGGATACCACAGACCATGTTACCAGCGCTTCACAGCAAACTTACATCGCTTGAATGATTCGACCGTAGCATCTATGTCCACGAAGCATCACTCTCCGCGCAAACTGTCATCTGCTGAGAGTTCCCAACTATTCCCACCTGAATGTATGTTCTGCGAGAAGTTTTAAATAAAGGTATCTGGAAAAACCGAGTGAACCATCAAATTCCTATCATGGAAACACAAAGAGCCTGCTTGGAAAAGCATTGAGTCCCAGGCCCTTGAACTGGGGTAGACTCGTCTATACCGACAGGTGAAAGGAAAAGACTTATTTGCCTTTGAAGCACAGTTCCATTCCGAATGCAGAATGTCCTTCACCACGGAATATCGAAATCACATCCGGGCACAGGAACGAGAGGAGAACCGTAAATTAGACATTGATCAGGCCCACAGGGCTGCTGCCCATAACGCAGCCTTCAACTTGGTGGTAGAACACATCCAGAAGCATATAGTTGAACAGAAACAGATCATACAGCTCTCCACCCTATTGAAGAAGTCTCTCAATATTAAGACATTAAGACTCAATGTCGAGAGACATTATTTGTGATTTTATGGACATTTTGGTAATTTCGAGAAAGTCAAATATTTCGCGATCGACGAAATCCAAGATGGCCGCCATACGAACCCCATGGAACATTAGTTGACAGTGTTAACATTGATTTTTGTTTTCTAGACATATTTGTGCATCTAAAAAAGTAGGTCATTAGATTGTCCAGGGGGTGCACTTGGGGTCCACTGGACTACTAGACTATTAGCAGAAGGCCGAGGTAAGGAGAACCGGTGTTCACAATTTCCACCTGTCAAGCAGCCAGCTGGTCATTCGCGGGAAAAGAATGAGCGATCACGTCATTGAAAAGCGGATTAAAAAAATTTCTGTCGTATTCTCAGGGTGAAAAATGAGATGCACGAATGGAACTCAAAGCTTTGTCTCCATTCAGCGTCATTTGTTTTCACGTTTAATTTCTCAAAATAGCTTTGCTCATTATCCTGTTAACAATATGCCTCATCCGGAAAAAAGAGATAGATAGAAAAAAAATCATGCGTCCTTCAAGACACATATGTTACGTTGTGATGAATGTAATGTCGCGGTGACATGTGTGTAATTTTAAGAGGAAAACCCGGATTTGTAAGAAACATTAAGTTTGATGTCCCATTCAGCCGCATCACTGCACTAATGGGCCGCAACGGTTGATGTAGGCAGGGCGGTGTGGCGGCTGTGCATCGTGAGGTAATACGAGTTGCCTTGTCATGAGTATACCTGATGTGTCTCACGAAGCAGGTTACATTATGGAAAATAGGATGAGATGCACATTTCGGCTGTGAGCCCATGTTTCCTGAATAATGAGGCCTTTGAGGAAGAGACTCAACCCATGGATCAGGGCGGAGTATGATGCCTTGAAATCAGGGTCGCTTTTCTTTTTGTTGGTTTTGTCAGGTTTCTTTTGACATTCCTTCACTTGATAACTCGTAATGGTACAGTGAATGCCATCTACCATTGTCGAACTCAAACTATGGCCCGCAGACGAAATAATACCTGCACTAACATCTACGCTATACATGCATTTTATTGATGAATTTGATGGTATAGATATGACTTTTATATGTGGTATATGATATGACATTTGACTTTTTTCCCATTCATGTGGATCAATAGCATCACACACGGTCAAAATCTGAATTATTCCCCACGATACAATCCAACCTCAGATTTCGACCCGCTGTCTGCACGGAAAGATCTACAGATTTTGGAGGAGGACCATTGTGTGTTTATACTAGTCTCCACCACAAGTGCTACAGGTAATGCTACAGGTAATACAGGTCCTACAGGTAATGCTGGGCAGTCTTCTTGATATTCGTCTGAACTATATCAAGAAAAGTATATCGTTCAGGTAAAGTAGATTTATTCAGTGGCTTATATCTTGATATTTGTCCTGGTCTTTTCAGTCATTTCGAGGGGATTAAAATTTCTTATCTAAACAGACGAAAAAAATCCAAGTGGGTTTAGTCAAATCTACGCTTTACTAGTAAGTTTAGGTGCAACATTAGTTGTATAATTGGAGAGGATAATGCCGAATAACGATATGACACGACTGTTCTCATGTTCTAGAACAGGGTAAAGCAGCAACAGCATTTAGGGGTGTGAGGTAGGGGGCGGGAGCGTATACCAGGAGACAGAAGACATCCTTGAGAGTTATGTTTAGAAGCTTGATTTTAAGAATACTTGAGAATAATAAGATATGCAAGGGAGCGTCTTGGCGGGAGAGGCCCTGATGGAGGAAGGAGCTGGCCGACTGAGAAAGGGCCTTGCACGACTTAATTGTTACAATAAATCTCTGCGAAGTGTGTTGCGACGCCGCGTTTGGCTCACATATTGCACAGGCGATACTCAGTTTGGTAGAATTTGTGTCTGCCAACATAAAGAATGACCTTTCTCCTGAGTCATTTGGGCTGAAAATAATTGAAAAATTCTTACTTCTGAATAATTTGGGCTGAACAAAATGGGAAAAAATCTTACTTCCGAATAATATAGGATAATGATAATGGGAAAAAAGAAAATCACTCATTTTGTTGAAATATTTATTTATAAATGTTACCGTCGTCGTTAAGAAAAAAAATAACGCTCCAGAAACTCATTACTTGTTACTATAAAAAAATGCTTCAGAGCTGTTATTACATCAGGAGACTCAGGAAGGATCGCTGCCAGGTGGGGAAATGAAGGTGGAAACGGAAAAAAGTTGTGATATATATTTCTTGTGTACTAGATATGAAAAAATATGTACAGCATATATTTGCATAATGTTAAAGACAATAATTATCATAACAACAACAATTCTGAAAGTCATGAACATTGTAAGCTACATCTCTCTCTCTCTCTCTCTCTCTCTCTCTCTCTCTCTCTCTCTCTCTCTCTCTCTCTCTCTCTCTCTCTCTCTCTCTCTCTCTCTCTCTCTCTCTCTCTCTCTCTCTCTCTCTCTCTCTCTCTCTCTCTCTCTCTCTCTCGCTCTCGCTCTCGCTCTCGCTCTCGCTCTCGCTCTGGCTCTCTCGCTCTCTCGCTCTCTCGCTTCCTTTATAGCAAAATGATAAACTAGTCTTATTTGTCTACTGTTGATAATATATTTCGCTGTACTCAAGAACTATCATAACTTTTCCAGCTTTCTCCTCCTCTTTCTCCTCCGTAACGTATCATCATCCTAGTTACCCTGACCTCACTTTTTTTCGAGGTCCTTCACATTTTGTTCTCCAACTTTTTCGTCCTTGATCGCTTCGAGGCCCAAAGCGAGGGGGAGGAGGAAGGAAGATTACATAGGATTACATGGACTAACGGGACACCAGGAGCCCTTTTGGCCCTGACGAGGGTTCTGCTGAAACATACTATAACTATCAAATTTGTAAGAAAACAGTTGGAAAATGATACCAGTCCTTAAAAAAAGATGGGAACACGGAAGTTTCGTAGTGCAAAAAAAATAGGGTATGAAATATACAAACTACAACTACCCTCCCACTGCAACTAATCGACCGGGGGAATAAATATAAAATTCCCCGGGGCACTATCAATCCCCATTTACTTACAGGCGCGTCAACCCGTTTTAAATGTAGTTATTGTGCGGCTTCGAAACTTTTTGTGGTAACTTTCCATCGATCAACGACTCTCACATTGAAATAATTTTACGGAGTCAGTGATGCAGCGTTGACCGTTTAGTTTAAACCTTATTTTTTGTGTCATTTGGGTTTAAAAGTCAAATGGGTTTCTTTGTTTAATGACATCAAATCCTTTAGGATTTTTAAAGGTTTTATCAAGTCCCCACGGATTCTACGACCCTTTTAAGGAAAAAATTAATTTTCCCGCAGTTTCTTTTCATAAGTGAATTTTCGCAGAATGGAATTTTTTTTTGGGTTGCTCTTCTTTGCACTGATTCCAATTTGTTTGGGTTTTTTTTACGAAAAGGGGCGCCCCGGAATTGAACGGATTTTCCAAGTGTGGCCTAACCAATGACATGATAATTGTGTCTTTACTTTTCGGAGTTTTGTGTTAAAAAACTCCAAAAAAAAAATTTTGCGTTTAATAAGGCCCAAAAATCATATTCGCCTTTTTTTATGGCAGGGGGCAATGGGGGCGGGTTTTTAAGATCTTTACGATGATGACACTAAATCCTTTTCCTGCTGTACTTCATTAACGATTTATTTGCTTTTGATGTTATATATGGGGTTATCTTTGGCCTATATGATTATTTTAATTTTATGGGAAATTTAAATTTTAATACCCTTTTTATCACTCCAGCTGTAGTTTGTCGAGATCATTTGTATGATTTTCGCAGTTTTCTCTGATAGCTTTACCCAAATTTTGGGTATCTGCAAATTTCATTTTTAGTACAAGCCCGCAGCCCAGATCGTATATATACAGAAAAAGAGTGGGCCCCAAGACCGAGCCCGAGGCACCCCATAGAAAATTTAAACCCAAATCAGATGATCGCCTTTTATTATCCCCTTTTGTTTACGATTTGAAAGTCAACCCCAATCCATAAAACATAGTTGCTCTCCCAAGCCTTTTTCCCTTTTGTTTGGCAAAGTGTTAGGGGAAAAACTGACAAAGGCTTTCTAAAAATAAAGGGTTATACACCCGAGGGTATTTAGCGTCCAGTTGAATAAATGACAAAAAAAAATCCAGTAGGTTTTTTAAGCAGGATTTTTATTTGAAAACCCATGCTGCGAGTTTAATTTGATTTATTTTCATCGAAAAAGCACTATTTACCCCGCAAAATTTTTCAAATAGTTAACAATCCCCAGACGTTAGACTTAATTGGGCGTAATTGCTGGCGAGGCTCTTACCCCTTTCTTAAAAATCGGTGTAACATTAGCAAATTTTTCCACATACTGGGAAATTTTTTTGTCCATTAGCGATTTTTTGGGATAATCTTTAGTGGAAGCGAAAGTTTGACGTGACATTTGCGAAGTAACACGGCGAAATTTTGTCCACCCCCAGGTTTTTCCCGGGCAAGTTTCTGAAAAAATTTGATACTTTGTTACGTTTCTCTCCTATTTTCCCAAACTATCACTTTTGAGTCCCGATACATGTTTATGGTTTGGAATGGGAGTTCGTTTCTTAATAAAACCGCATTAAAGTAGGATTTAGTACACGCCATGCTTATTATCATTTTTTCCCAAAAGTTATTTTTATCCCTTTCATGGGCAATAATGTTTAGACGTTTTCTTACTTTAACGATAGAAAAAAACCTTTCGGGTTTGATTTGGATTCCTTTGCAATTTTTTTCTTTATACTCACGTTTTTTTGTCTTAATTTAAACCCCTTTCAACGTCGTTTTACGTCATTTATTTCTAGAATCGCAGTCGCATTTTATCGCTTGTGAACTTTTAAAGCTCGGCGCTTTCTGCCAAAGATTTTTTGAATCCATTTCACCAACGGTCTGTTTATGTTATTCAGACGTTTTTTACCTGGGAACATGTTTTTCAACCACCGATTGGGTTTTTTTGTGAATAAATTACAGTTTTTCCCCGTTTTTTACCGTTAGAGGTCAATCCAACAACTTTTCCTTAGACCCTCTGATTTCGTGAAAAACCGCTTTATTAAATTGGGGAAATAAAAACCGATTTTTCTGTGATGCTAAATTGCAATTTATGATACATATTGATTTTGATTATGATTATTTTTTTTACATCTGATTAACCTGTGATCACTGTTTTCCAATGTTAAATATTCGCAGTAATCAAACAACAATGTCGGTAGTAAAAAATAAATCAGGATACTATTATCCCTTGTAGGCTCCGGACCCCTGATTTAAATTACTTGTTTACCATATTTTAAGCAATCGCAACCTCTGTATCAGCAGAATTATTATTTAGTTTTACGAGGTAGGTTAAAATCTCCAATATAAAATTTTATCGTTTTTATTTGGGCAACGATTTATCTCGTCAAGAGGGGGCAATCGACTTTCCCCATTTTTTTGGGAGGGGCGATATATTTTCCCAATAGTTAGGGATTTAGTTTGCTTTTAACTTTGCGTAGACTGAGTAAAGACTTTATTTTACTTATCGATTTTGATTTCTTGCAAATTATCTTTAGTAAAGGGGGAAAGAACCCACTGCTTTTGGTACGCAATTTAGGAATGTCTTTAGCCTGGAATGCTTTTTCAGCAATAAGTGTTTATCTTTTTTTTTTGAACCAACTCTCAGGATACTAACGATATCTGGCGTTTTGGGAACAACGTATGTAATAATCGTTACGCTTTAAAATAATGCTTCTGGGATTTTTGTAGAGTAATTTAACCTAGTAGTTTTGGTAACCGGTGAGGGTTTACAGGCAGGGTGTCTAGGGTCCACTGTAAAAAGGGCGCTTGATTTTTAAATTTCTTGATTAGTATTTGGGAAAAAAAGGAAAAACGTGACCCCGCGTTGATGGGGGAAGAAAGGGGTAAGGTGATGGCTACCGCCACCGTCGTCGTTTTTTTTATTGTAAGAAGGGAGGAAGGAGGTGGAGGAGGGGAGGAGGATTTCATAGGTTACATAGGAATAACAGACACCAGGAGACCTATTGGTCCCCCTAGCAGGGTATTGCTGAACTAATATATAAAAATACAACTACTTGTAAGAAAACAGTTGGAAAAGGGTACCATGTCCCTAAAGAGAATAGGAACATGGAAAGTTTCATAGTGCAGAAGATAGGATATGAAAAATACTAACTACAACTACCACTACCACTACAACGAATCGATACGGGGGACTAGATACGAATTCGCACTATCAATACCCTTTTACTTTACAGTGCGCGTCAAGTCTGTTTTTAATGTAGTTATTGTGCTGGCTCCGACAACATTTGCTGGTAACTTGTTCCATCGTTCAACGACTCTAACATTGAAATAATTTTACGGAGATCGGTGATGCAACGTTGACTGTTAGTTTTAAACCATTATTTCTTGTTGTCACTTGAATTGAAAGCTCGAATAGGTTCTCTTGATTAATGACATCAAAACCTTTTAGGATCTTAAAGGTTTCTATCAAGTCCCTACGGATTCTACGATCCTTTAAGGAAAACATATTAAGTTTCCGCAGTCTCTCTTCATAAGATGAATTTCGCAGAGATGGAATTTGTTTGGTTGCTCTTCTTTGCACTGATTCCAATTTGGCTTCATCTTTTACGAAACAGGGCGACCAGAATTGAACGGCATATTCCAAGTGCGGCCTAACCAAGGACGTGTATAATTGTGTCATTACTTTCTGAGTTTTATGTTCAAAGTTACGTTTAATAAAGCCCAACATCAAATTTGCCTTTTTACTGGCAGCTAGGCAATGCGGACTGGTTTTCAGATCATTACTGATGATGACACCTAAATCCTTTTCCTGCTGTACTTCAGTTAACGATTTATTTTGCATTTGATAGTTATATTTGAGGTTATCGTTGCCTATATGCATTACTTAACATTTATCGGAATTGAATTTTAATAGCCATTTATCACTCCAATCTGATAGTTTGTCGAGATCACTTTGTATGAGTTCGCAGTTTCTCTAGTATATGCTTTACCGCCTAATTTTGGGGTCATCTGCAAATTTCGATATTTTAGATACAAGTCCGCAGTCCAGATCGTGATAATATAAAGAAAAAGAGTAGGACCCAAGACCGAGCCCTGAGGAAAACCCACTTAGAAAACATCTAACCAATCAGATGCCTGCCATTTTTTTACTACCCGTGTTTACGTTTTGAAAGCCAATCGCCAATCCATGAACATAATTGCTCTCCTAAAGCCATGTGCCCTTAGCTTTGTCAGCAGTCCGCTTATGGGGAACTGTATCGAGTTTCTGAAAATCAAAGGTATATTACATCGAGGGAATTTAGCGTCCCAGTTTGAATAAATGACATTAAAAAAAATCAGAGGTTTGTTAAGCAGGATTTCCTATTTCGAAATCCTTTGATGGGAGTTTAGTATTGGTTATTTTCCTCGAGAAACGACACAATTTTTTTTTTGGGGAGGAAGAGGGAGAGAGAGAGGAGGAGGAGGAGGAGGAGGAGGGAGGGGGAGGAGGAGGAGGAGGAGGAGGAGGAGGAGGAGGAGGGGAGGAGGAGGAAGGAGGAGGAGGAGGAGGGGGGGAGGGGGAGGAGGAGGAGGAGGAGGAGGAGGAGGAGGAGAGGAGGAAAGGGGGAGGAAGAGGAAGAGGAAGAGGAAGGGGAAAGGGAAAAAACAAAGGAAGACAAAGGAAGCCCACAAACAGCAACAGACCGAAAAGGTCCTTACAAGGCGTTTGCTTTAACTACACTACATAACTAGATATAAGAGAGAAAAAGGATAGGAAGTAGAAGGTCTCCTCCCACCCACCCATCCTCAAGCCGAAGCTGGCCGAAAAAAAAAGTGATACTATGCAATATAGAAAAACTGCATGAATTTGTGAGCGAAAGTGAAAGCTGTAATCTATGGACTAACTATACTAGTTTGTGGGAGTTAGTTAGTGCTTGATAGATAGGTAATGTTATGTGTGTGTTGAATGGTGTTGAACACAGTTGGAGGTTCAAGGGTGGTGCGGGCAGACCTTGCCTGGCGCTTTCTTGGGAGGCAGCAGTCAACAGGCCCCCAGCTCCGTTCAATCACGCGGATTGTGTACTGTCCCATGTCAGGCACGCCCTACATTCAATGCCTCCTGCAAGCAGTGACCCCTGAGGACCTTAAATCCCTGATGGTGGTCACTAACTGCAGGACCCTAACGAACCACAGCCCGTCACAGGTGGAGAGTATAGTAGCTGCGTAACCGTTAACTCGGGGCTATTCTGCCTGTGTGTTATGAAGGTCTACTGTAGTGTTGGTGTAGCTCAGTGTCCAATGTGTGGAAAGGTTCAAGGGTGGTGGGCAGCCTTGCCTGGCGCTTTCTTGGGAGGGCCAGCAGTCAATCAGGCCCCAGCTCGTTTCAATCCCCTGCGGTAGTGCACTTCCCAGTAGGACGCCGTGCACTTTAATGCCCCTGCAGCAGTGACCCCTGGTATATAAATCCCGATGGTCGGTCACTAACGGACAGGGCCCTTACTGACCACAGCCGTCACAGCGTCAAAAGTTGTAGTAGTGACAGTTACTCGGGCTGTCTCAGACGTGGGGGAGGGTTGTGTAGACGCGACTGAATCATTTTACGCAATGATGGAGGTAAGTATCAGAGGCTCGCGAGATAAATTTATTATTCCCGAGTAACAGTGAACAACCGGGGATTTTTGGATATTGGGAAATATTTATCGAGGCATTTTTAAATGATTCTCTTGTCTTTGAGTGTACTACGTCTGACGGCAGCCCCATTCCATACGGTTTACAACACGGTTTGTGAAAGAAGGACTTTGCTTCGTTCGTTAGAAACCGTTTCCTGCTTATTTAAAAATCATTGTTTCTAGTTGAGCTTGAACGGTCTTAGCGTGATTTTTTTTCTTGGACTACGTTCGTAAATCCATTGAAGATTTAAAAGACTTCGATGGAGGTCACCTCTTATCCTTCGTTTTGTTAGTGGGAATAAGTTAGTCCTTTGGCCGATTTTCGTACGATTTTATTACCGCAGATCTAGGTATCATTTTGGTTACCTCTGCGCTGTATTTTTTTCTAGTTTATATATGTCCTTTTTATAATAAGTGACCAGAACTGCACACAGTATTCAGATGGGCGAACAAGCGACGTTAAAAAGGAATGAGTTAAACTGTTTCAGATTTAAACTGAAAGTATCGTCAATAAAGCCAAACCAATTATTTGCAGTTTTAACTACCTCTATAATTTTGGTATTCGGTTTTTTAGATCTTCGAGATTTATAACGCCTAATTTTTTTTTTATCAACACTGTTAGTTGGAAAATCGTTCATCACGTAACTTTTATGTAGGGTTGGTTTATTCCATCTGTAGTACATGACATTTTGTCAAGGTTTGAAATTTCATTTGCCATGTTTTTGACCATCTGTTATCGTTTTTAAGCGTTTTGTATGAAGTCGGCGCTGAGATCTGTTGAGCTATGTTGTGATTTTCGTGTCATCAGCAAAATTCGATCTCCTGCATGTGATTCCCTCGTCAATGTATTTATGTATATAAAAACAGGATAGGTCCGAGAATGATACTTGAGGAACACACATTTACCCACTGGTCAGTCAGAAGAATTCCAATTTATTACCACCCTTGTTTTACGATTGACAGCCAGTTTTCTATCAATTTGAAAGATGGCCTGTTATACCATGAGCTTTTACTTGCGAATGAGCCGCTTATGAGGAACTTTGTCGAACGCTTTTTGAAAATCGCGGTAAACTACGTCTTCTGCCTGTGTTGTCGTAACATTTTGAATACACTATGTAAAATCAAGTAAGTTTGAGAGGAAGAGCGTTTAATTCTGACTCCATGCTGCGAATCTTTGAGATGGTATTTTCTTCTAAGACTTAAACGATTTGTCTTCTAATGATGGATTCCACCGTAATTTTTCAGCACCTGATGTAAACTGATTGGACGATAGTTCCGGGCGCGACTTGCTTCCTTTTTTTAAATATGGGTGTGACCGTTGCTAGTTTCCGATTCGCACGGTACATTTCCGGTGAGTAAAGACTGATTAAATAAGATGGATATTGGTTTTATTATTCGTTCTTTGCTTTTCAGCGTTGCGAATTTTTGCAGGACCAGGAGCTTTGTTAATTTTTCATGTTATTTATCGCCGAGCAAAATGTCACATTCCGAAGTTTAATGAGCTGAGGCAAAGTACCTTGTTCTGGGTTCGGTAGGGATGGGTTGATTTTGCGGTTTACTAAGTGAAGATGATGCAAAAAAGTTATTTATGAGTATCCGCCATAGATATCTTCAATTTTCTGTGTAGTTCGCATTTCCATTTCCAACTCTGGTTGACGTCATTACTTTTCTTTTTAACATAGTGTAGATTCTTTATGGTTTAATATTGCTTCATTGCGGCAAATACGTACTTCAAAATTGTCTTGCTCTGCTTAATTTTGAGTTTTTCGTATTTCGGCTAATTCTGTCGTGATCGGTTTGTCGGCTTCCTTTTGTGTTCTTTGTTGTTTTCATATGCACGCTTTCTAGCTGCAAGGCTGCCTTGATTTGCGGGGGTCACCATTTCGGTTTAATGTTTGAAAGATAGCCTATATCGCTATCGGTATTGAGGATTGTATTGCTAAGATAGCTTACAGGTGAATTCATGCCATGCTACATTTATGTCGTTTACTGTCGAAGATAACATTCAATCGGTGTCGTTAAGATCTTTTAGTTTTCTGAAGTCTCACCTTTCGATAACAAGAACTTTTTCTTTACGTTCGACTTCGATTGTCTTACTGATGGTAATACTGAAAGTAATCGCCCGGTGGTTACTGCTACAAATTTTTGGGATCCGACGTTAACGTTACTGACAAGATTTTCGTTAGTTGTGAAAATAAGATCTAGAATATTTTCGCCTCGAGTTGGTTGATCACGTGTTGGTATAAAGCACTTTCTTGGAGATTTGAATAGAGAGTGTGCCCCGAATGTGTTGTAAGCGAGGGGGCCCCCCACCCTAGTAACGGTAATATTAAAATCACCAAATGTTACGCTTTCGTTTCGAAAAACTAATTTCCGCTATTTGTTCAGAGTCTTCGTCAATTGTATTTGTTTCAGCTGGAGGTCGATAAACAAGGCCAATTACTATTTTTTGAGAATGACGATTTAGTTGAACGAAAATTACTTTAAAACTGTTATCAGTTTCGTGCTTAGATACTACAAGGGGATGAAGGCAGGAACTTTATATACAACAATACACCCCTTCTGCTCTTTAAAGTCTTTCTGAACTTAATAAGTTTACCCCGGTATCGAAAATTCAGCCAAAAAATCTCTATTGGTCGTATCTATTCATGACTGGGAAAAATTCCGATGATGTCGTATTGTTCTGAATAGACTAGTTCCTCTAGATCATGAAATTTGTTACGTATACTACGGGCATTAAAGTAACAAGCTTTAGTATCGGGATGGGTGGTTGGGGCTTTACGGGAGCTAGATTTTGGTGCTTTGTGCGTACGAGAACTTACATTACGGGAACGAGAGCTTAGGTTGTTGTCGGAACGGTGACGTGACGGTGAAAGATGACGGGGAACTTACCACCTTTCCCTCCCTCCTCCTCATCTTCCTTCTCCACTGTCTCTTTTCGTTCTTCTATACTACACTCCTTTTATCCTTTCCCTTTCTATCTTCATTCCTTCTTCCTTTCTTCCTCCTTTCTCCTTTCCATTCAAAACTTTTATTTCCTTTTTCCTGTCACTGTCTCGTTTTTCTCCCTCCTCTTTTCCCCTTTCCTTCCAGGTGAGATTTTCTTTCATTTATTATATTCTTATTTCCCACTTTATCAGATCCCGCCACCTCTCCCTCCTACTCTCTCTCTCTCTCTCTCTCTCTCTCTCTCTCTCTCTCTCTCTCTCTCTCTCTCTCTCTCACAAGCACCACGCACGCACGCACGCACGCACGCACGCACGCACGCACGCACGCACGCACGCACGCACGCACGCACGCACGCACGCACGCACGCACGCACGCACGCACGCACGCACGCACGCACGCACGCACGCACGCACGCACGCACGCACGCACGCACGCACGCACGCACGCACGCATACACACATACATACATACATACATACATACACATATTGTAGCTTAGAAGATAACAAAAAATACCAACACAAATTGTTAAGTTTAAAAAACATTGTGAACATTATCGTGTAGTTCCTTTTTTACTTTAACAATATTTTTTTTATCTCAAGAGGGATAGTGTTTTCAAGGACCAATAAAAACTTACAGGAAACTCAGTTAGACGGAGGCGGAACAAGGTATTGGCGTTATCAAGGACGTGGAAGAGGCTGTAAAGTTAGAACAGTAAACACCAAGTACTTTATTGATAGTTACGACAACTCTTTCACACAAAACTGTTCAACAAATTTAGGAGTTACATTCGATGCTATTTCTACATTCGCTCCTATTTCTACATTCGCTACTACTACTACACATTCGCTACTCATTGCCTCAGGACACACTCTTTGTCTTCGGCAACTTCAATGATACTACTGGATCCTCCTGAACTGCAGGTTGTACCGGGGGAATGTGTGCTTTGCAACTGATCACATACTTGTTGCTACACTTGAACTTAATGTCAAGTCCAGAATAATGTCTAGAGGTAACCATACTGTGTTTACTCTTGAGAAGCTGAAGGACTTGACATGTGCCTATGAATATGTGGTGGCAGTCTCAAATCGGCTTGATGTGCTCGGTGCCCTCGAGGGCACCGAGCACCATATAACTGTGGGATACCTTCAGACGTGAAACTCTCCAGGCTGCCAAGGAGTATATCGGGAAGCGCCCCAGGTCAAGGCGTGGTTTTGTCTCAACGGAGACGCTGCAGAATATCGAGGAGAGTCGCGCAGCCAGGCTTGCTGGGAACCATGACCATTACAGAGCTCTGTCACGCATGAATAGAAACCTCCTGGGAAGAGACAAGGAGAGGTATGTCAGGAGTCTCGCTGAGGATGTCGAGGGTCATTTGAACGCCAATGACCTCCGACCCGCCTACCGAGCCCTGAATAAGCTCCCTTCCAAGTTTCCATCTTGGGCGAGTGCTATCCGAGCAGCAGATGGGCGCCTCGTGTCGGACATGGATGGGCAGATGGCTCGTTGGGCTGAGTACTTATGGCAGTTGTTCACGGTGGACCCTCCAATTGGGCAGCTTCACACCACTGGATTACGGGCAGTGGATGCCGATCCTCCCATTGACAAAACTGCACCCTCTTTTGACGAAGTCAGAGAGGCTGTAGCAAAATTGAAGGGTGGAAAGGCAGCTGGTGTTTGTAATATCAGTGCGGAGCTCCTCAAGGCTAGGGGTGAGGCCATGATCCGAGTTGCATGCTGTTCTGGCTGCCATGTGGCAATCAGGTACCATTCCTTCTAACTGAAAAAGGGGGCTGGTCGTCCCTTTCTGAAAAGGGAAAGGGGACCGTCAGGACTGCAACAATTACCGCGGTATTACACTGCTCAGCGCACCAGGCAAGGTTCTTGCCCATCTATTGCTGACACGGATCCGCAGCCATCTGCTGAAACATCAGAGACCTCAGCAGACTGGGTTTACGCCTGGTAAGTGAACCACGGATCGTATCCTAGCGCTTCGTGTCCTGGTGGAACGCTGACGTGAATTTTGACAGGAAATGCTTGCAGCCTATGTTAATCTGAAAAAGGCGTTTGACTCAGTGCATCGTGATTCACTCTGGGATCTTCTGCGACTTCGCGTGATTCCTGCAAGGACTATTGGTTTGATGACGGGTCTGTACTCTGGAACTGAGTGCTGTGAAGTGTGGGGGATATGTATCCAGATTTTTTCCTGTGAATACATGATTGAGGAAAGGGTGCGTCCTGGTTGATTTTGTAGTTAGACGAAGCAATGGTGCAACAATGTCTAATATTTACAGGTGAAGGGTAACCGGTGCAGGTGCGGATGTGTGCGGTAAACCTGCCCCGGAGAGACTGCCAGACAGGTCGCGCCGGGGCTCCACTTCAGATATGCTTAACTATGAGCAATTCGTTTGTTACAACTGTAGCCCTAGCGTATGAGTGGCAATGGTATTTAAATCGTTCCATTTCCAACCTTTGAGAGGTTAGTATACTATCCGGGCTTGATGCCCAGACGCTCAGGACTCGCACGTGCTTCTCCGGGGTGAGGATCCAGGCGGCAAGGCGAAGCGGACCTGCTGTTCCCCATGCCCAGGAGGTGGTGGTGACCTCTCTGAAGTCGTCCTTGGAGTAGATGGCCCGTGATGTGGTCGAAGGAAGCGACGGTTTCGCCAGTACACACGACCGCTCGGCAGTTTTACGTGGTAGCCTCTGTGGCGGCCGAGTCCTACGATGGTCCCAATCTTATCCCATCGTGACGAGGCAGCGTCCTGGATGCAGACAGTCATACCTAATCTGATTGGAGAAAGAGGTCGTGAGGACTGATTATAACGACATATAGCCTTTTTCTTGTGTGTTTGTTGTTTCCTGTCGCATTTCTCAGCTGTAGCCTGCCACTCTTTTGCAAAAGATCGGCGGTGAGCGGGCACAGCTGAGCGCAGCGGTCGACCCATGAGTACATGTGACGGTAATATGCCGTCTGAACGAGGCGTGTTTCTGATCTCCATTAAACCACGGTCGAAGTTCTCGTCGTCTACGTTACCATCTTTGGTAGTCTTCATTATTAAGTGTTTCACCTGCTTGACGTAACTTTCTGCGTGACAACTTGATTGGGGATAGTGTGGCGAGGAGACATCATGTAAGATGCCCCAGCGCTTGACGAAGGTTCGTAAAGCATGGCTTGAGAATTGCAGACCTCCATCAGTACGCAGGCGAACTGGAACACCAACAGTCACGAAGAAACTGCACAACATCTTGATGGTGATCCTTGAGGTGGCCTCCCGTCCGTAACACCCAACGTGTGGCCAGCCGGACAGACGATCAGCGTCGAGAAGGTAATCCTTTCCTGCGTATGAAAAGAGGTCAGCAAAAGTGTCCTCAGAAGGTCGAGATGGTGGCGGGTCAGACATATGAAGTTCCCGGCTCATAATCATGTTGTCGAGCATTTGCTTCGTTTCAAGTCGCCAGGCCAGAGGTACAACTCGAGGGGTTGCGATGGCGTATGGCGTTGAATCTTCCCGTAGATGTATCTTCATTGGCTCTCCCAACATAATTGGTAGTGCATCGCCTGTGTGGACGTGATCTGGATTTATGAAAACGTCTAAACTTCTCCAAGAGTTGCAGGCGGTCTCGTTCCATCTGCTCCGTACTAGGATCACCAGTGTTGTTAACAAGTGGTTGCAGATTGCGAACAGCGTTAACTTGCTTTGGGTAGTCTTCTGGAATGATTCGAAGGAACTGGGCATCATACCAGGAAAGAAGGGCTACATTTAACTCTTTGAATACTTCAATAGTTGTAGAGACCGATGCGTCATTCAGGCGTAGCGAAGCTTCAAATGAACCAAGAGGAGTTAACTTGTCATGATTAGCAGCAAAAACATCCTCATCTGAAGGAGGGCTGAGGCAGGATTCTGGGAATCCCAGCTGCTGAAGCTGTAGTGGACCCACAGCTGTAGTCTCTGCGCCGGTGTTGGGGGTGAAGTGAAGACGGCTGCTAACTTGGCTAGAATCTGAGAGACTGCCGACACTGATAGTGGGGTTCTGCGATGAAAACTAGTGCTGTGGATATCACTAAATCTGCTGAACGAGCACTGCGCTGGTTAGGGGGCGGGCTGTGTTTACTGCTTCCATCAGGGTGATTAGTGTAATTAGGTTTTTCATACTTTTCCTACATACCTTTCTGAACTGACCCATAACACCACAGTTGATGCATTTCTTGGTCCAGGCAGGACACTGCTTCTGGCGTCCATTTGGGTGCGTCGGAGCACCACAGACATCAAACACATTTTGTGGTGCATGTCGCTGGTGTGACCGTGACCGGCTATGTGAACGTTGCCGATGTCGTAAGACCCTAAGTACAGCCATGCGATCACCAGTTAAATCTTCATCCGTTTTACGAGCAGACTCTTCTGAGCGGCACAGACTGATAACTTTTGACAGCGGCGGAGGCGGGTCTATAGCGAGTTACTGTTTACGAGTTTCTTCGTCAAGAATACCGGAAGTTACACGTGTCACTAGTCGCGCGTCGATACACTGTTCACAAAAGTCTGCTTCTGCCACCAGTTCCTTAAGCGACACACAAAAGTCATCAAAACACTCAGCAATTTCCTGACGTCGCACTTCAAAACGAACACGGCTTAAGGCAACATTGCGCTGTCGCTAGAAATGTGCCTGGATATGCTCTATAATTTGTTCTGTCTTCCTGGTGTCGTCGTTATCCGAAACGCCAATAGCGTTAGTCAACGTGGACCGCATCTCTAGCGTGAGACAGGACCTAAGGTAGCCCCTTGTGTCCATGGCGGCTGGCTGTATAGCTGTATAAATTCTGCGTAGTCATACCAAGCACTTCGCCAAACACTGAAGTCGCGAAGAGAGGCGTCCGCGGTAGCTTGTGGGGTGTAGGGGCGTGGAGTAGGTGAACGTGTGATGTAGTGGTAAGTAAGCCACTTGCCGCGTCGTCATTCTGACTAGGGAATGTGGGCGGTAGCACCATACGTTTGTAAGAGTTGCTGCATCAACGCTTGCTGCTGGCGGCGGTCCCCAGCTACTCCCTCCTGCGCCCGTCAGGGTGGCAAGGTTGGTAGAGACGTGAGTTCGCAATGTGCAGCGTCCCTGTGCATTCGGTCAGCGGTTCGAGTCCGCCTAGTTCGTGCTGACGTGGCGGTGCTTTGTATAGTCAATAACCTTGTAGTTGGTACTTGCAAAGTGTCTAGATAGGATGAAAATCTTATCTTATCTTACTCCCTCCTGCCCCATCACTTTTCAACACTTGTATGGACTGGGTATTGGGTAAAGTTGTAGATCAAAGTGATTTTGGAGCATCACTCGGCAACATCAAGATCATTGATCTTGTTTTTGCAGATGATGCAGTAATCATTGCTGAGTTGCTGGAGGTCCTGGTGATGGCTCTCGAGGCGCTGCACGAGGAGGCAAAGCCTTTGGGAATTGAGGTTTCCTGGCTTAAGACCAAGGTCCATGTGTTTGGAGGCTTACTAGATGAAAAAGTACAGTCTGTTCATGCGTGATGCGAGGACATTGAGATCGTGAAAAGCTTTACATACCTAGATAGCGCAGTCCATAATGACGGCGGGTCACGTCAAGAAGTCTTACGGCGGATTGGCTTAGCCTATGGAATTATGGACTCACTCAGCACGAGTATTTAACGTTGTCGATACTTATACAGAAGGACAATGATCCGGACCTCCAAGTCGCTTGTGATCCCTGTCTTACTCTATAGATGTGAGACATGGACACTAAATAGCGACTTAAAGAGGCGAATCGATGCCTTTGGTAATAAGTGTCTTCGCAGAATCATGGGGTATCGCAGGGATGAGTTCGTGTCAAATCAGCGATTGCACGTGAGATTGAATCGAGAGCTATTACCTGCATAATCCGTCAGCGCCAACTTCGGCTATATGGGCATGTGGCACGCTATCCTGAAACCGATCTTTCCCACCGGGTTGTATCTGTAAGAGACAATCCGGCGTGGAGGAGGCCAAGGAGGCGCCGACAAGGCTCGTGGCTGGGGCAAGTTAATGTTTCATGTCGAGAGTTGATTGGTATGGGAAGGGAGCCTGCATGGGGACTCACTCGTGGTGACCCCCGGGAGTGGCGTCATAGTGTGGGCGAGGCGACGCGCCCCCAGGCGTATGCCCCCAATGATTGATTGAACGTAATGTAAATACGGGTAATCATACTTTTTTTTGCTGTGAATAAAGCTAACTTCCAGATGCCTTAGAGGTATGAATTATATTTTTCATGCTAAGAAGAAACATTAAATGCATTTAGCAAACACAGTGAAGTGGTTCTCTCTCTCTCTCTCTCTCTCTCTCTCTCTCTCTCTCTCTCTCTCTCTCTCTCTCTCTCTCTCTCTCTCTCTCTCTCTCTCTCTCTCTCTCTCTCTCTCTCTCTCTCTCTCTCTCTCTCTCTCTCTCTCTCTCTCTCTCTCTCTCTCTCTCTTTTTTTTCTCTCGTTCAAAGCTATCAGGTATACCCCAGATATAATGGATGGCACCTCGGCATTATCTCCTGTGTGCCGCTGCCAAGGAATACAAACAAGCGTGCCAGGCGTCCTTTTCAGACTCGTTCGTTGCATGCTATTCATCGCTAACTCAATTACGAGGCCATTGCACCGTTTTGTTATCGCATCAATCATCTTTTCTTCCCGACCCTTGAACTCGTCCTATTTTCATCGCATTTGAGTCCCTTCCGACTGCATGACTGTACCAAGTTCTATACAAGTTCTATACAAGTTTTTACACAAGTTCTATACAAGTTTTATACAAGTTTTTATACAAGTTCTATGCAAGTTTAATTGTTTGAAAAGCGTGAATGTATACGAAAATCCCAAGACTAAAAGGTACATAACACTAAAGTTGCGGGAAAAGAGTAGGACTTTAAGGTACTAAGAGAACAGGGAAATGAGGGGGAAAGAGATAACGATAAGAATTTGAAAAGGATAGATTAGGACGTAAGACAACATCGAATGGCTGGTGTTTGGATAGGAAGATGGAGGTAGCGGGGATCATCGTATCCGAGCACACTGTATTGGAACAGAAAGGCGATAAATTGTTCACGGGACGGATCTGAACGGGACGGATTTTGTCAAAACGCGTCGATAACTCGTATCATCATCCAAGGTGGAAATTTAAAAGAAAAGAGAGAAAGATAAGTTGTCAAATTGCCATTACAACCTTGTTTTTTATTACTCGCTTTTCATTCTTCTAAAAAGAAAAGTCTCCATATTTTCATTACTCGCTTTTCATTCCTATAAAAAGAAAAGTTAATATTTACTCAATTGAAACGAATCCTTGCTAACACTGAAGCTAGTTTGGTTACTTTTATTATTTTAACTATTAACCATTTTTTCCACATTCACCAATTAACACTAAAACCAGACTAAACAGACACTAAGCCTAACTCTGAAACCGGAATGGATACTTTCTATTCCTTTCTACATTGACCACTTACTAACGTTTGGCTTTCATTACCATATTTCCCCACCAACAGTTGTCATCGTCCTTGCCTTGCTCTACATGCCTCCCTCATATTCCAGTTTACATTCCCCTTAAGCTGTTATGCTTCTCCGACACACGATCCTCACAGCCTAAGTCTAATCCTCATTAGTCTAAAAGCGGTTGTGTGCCACTTCTTTTCCTTCCTGGAATTGACAGAGGAGACGCTCTTACCGGAACACGACGCTTGGTGTTGGTTGTAGGAGGCTGGTCCCCTTGGGAACCTGTACCGTAGATAACAGTAAAGTCGCCACCTGCAGTCATGTCGCCAGCCGCCAAATATTACGAATTATAGCATCACTACTGATTTTTATGTGCCACTGAAGATGATACACAGTAGTTTATATCATGACTGTATAATCTACCCTGTTTCAGCGTTGTTTTATGCTTTGTAGCTGCAAGCATAGACGGTTTCAAATTTCGCTACGCATTTTTTTTTCGGGCGACGACGACAGCGGTACGACACTCAGTAAATAAACACTAGATGGTGACTCTACTGTTGGTAGCCACTTTGTAGATATTTTTGTAATTTGTTCATTTAAAGCCACAATATAACACAGATGAAGACACAAAATGACACAGACTCTCCAGATAGCCCCTTCTAACTTTCCTGAAATCATGGATGTAGAAATGTAAGTATTAACGCCACCACATGTCTGTAAACAGAAAAAAAAGTTGTCCTGGCGACTTAACTGTTATCTACGGTAGTTGTCACTTATGGTTTAAGTTTTATAGTAGTTTGTGTATTTATTATTCATACAATTATTCATTGTAATACCTGGCTGATGGATATCCTGCCTCAAATGTCTGTGGTTGTTGCGGATCTATATATATTTAATGCTAGTGAGCCGCGTCTGCCTCATTCTATCACTCGATCCATCACTTCGTTGCCTCATTCCCCTTGTAACTTGAGACTGTCCTGGTACACCCACACCGCTGGTACGCCCACACCGATGTTCTCGCAGATATTGATGGTGATGATAATGGCAATGAGAAAAAATAATAATAATATTGAAAATAGTAATATGATGATAAATAACACTGGGGAACAATTTGAAAAATAAAATTGTTGAGTTAGATTTTTGAGCTTATTTAGACTAAAATTGGCATGCTGATTCCAAATCTGTAGTCAGTTTTTTTCTAGCACGTCTAGTTTTTTCTCCACAGCTTACCCTCCAGATAAGTAAAATTCCACTTGTGTCCGTCAGCTATAAGACCAATGCCTCATTCAGCTGAAATTCCAGTGCCAGTTTTCGAACAACTACCTCCTCTAGAAAATCTGAGTGATGTTGAAGAACGCAGTGACAGCAATGATGCAGATTTTGACATTCACGAGGATTCAGTTCGTAGGGGATTTGATCAGCACGAGTTGAATGATTTAGCAAGTGATTTGGGCCTATCCAAAAAAGCTTCAGAAATACTAGCATCAAGACTGAACGAGAAAAACATACTTGAACAAGGAGTGAAGGTATCATACTTTCGAACCAGAGAAAGTACATTTCTGCAGTACTTTCGAAGTGCCAGCGGTTTTGCGTTTTGCCATAACATTCCTGGTTTACTGAAGGAATTAGGGCTTTCAATCTACAATCCAAATGAATGGCGATTGTTTATTGATAGCTCAAAGCGGAGCTTGAAGTGTGTCCTTCTACACAATGGCAATTTGTTTGGCGCAGTCCCTATTGGGCATTCGGTCTGTCTTCGTGAAGAATATGGAGATGTAAAGAGAGTCATTGAGTTATTGCAATATGACAAACACAATTGGATCATCTGTGTTGACCTTAAAATGGTGTCCTTCCTTCTTGGTCAACAACGTGGATACACAAAGTATCCCTGCTTTCTCTGTATGTGGGATAGCAGAGCTCGTGAGAAGCATTGGGTTCAGACGAATTGGCCTCCGAGATCTGATCTTAAACCTGGAGATCCTAACATTGTACATGAGCCACTTGTTGACAGGAAGAAAATAATATTCCCACCTCTGCACATAAAACTAGGTCTCATGAAACAATTTGTAAAAGCATTGTCAACTGATGGCGACTGTTTGAAGTACATCATCTTGGCATTTCCTGGACTGTCAATTGAAAAAATCAAGGCCGGTGTGTTTGATGGTCCACAAATTCGACAGCTCATCAGAGGTGAACATTTCAACGGTACTATGTCAGACCTTGAAAAGAATGCTTGGCTATCATTCAAAGACGTCGTCAAGAACTTGGAAATACACGTGCAAGTAATTACACAGAAATTGTTCAGAAACTATTGGAGAGCTACAAAGCGCTTGGTTGCAACATGAGTATTAAAGTACATTTATTGCATAGCCATCTTGCCAACTTTCCGGAAAATCTTGGTGCTGCTAGCGACGAGCAAGGTGAACGATTTCACCAAGATTTGAAGGTTATGGAAGAACGTTACCAGGGTAGATGGGATGTGCATATGATGGCTGACTATTGTTGGAGCATCAAACGCGATAGTCCTCAAGTTGAACACTCCAGACAAAGCTACAAACGTAAATTTTTACCTTAAAAAGCACACAATTATAGCCTTATCCTTTCTAAAAACATGATAATGTTAAATAAACATTCTATTCATGCCTATGTCTTTCATTTTTCATTGTATGTTAACATTTGCAACTTTTTATAAAATAAGCACTGTTACTGTTATGTACAGTATTTTTCATATTTTTTAAGAAAACGAAAATCCTACAGCTCAAAAACTTGACGTGATAGAGAAAAACTGAGATCAGTTTTGGATTCAGCACCCAAAAATTACTTAATAACAAGTGTCAGACCTAACTCAACAAAAAATTGTTCCCCAGTGTAATGATCTTAATAAGTAACGATACTAATGAATAATTATAATAATAATGACAAAAGTAATGCCATTGTTTGTTAAGATGTAAATAACTGCTAGTAACTAAGTTGTGATGTCCACGGTATAGTTTTGTGTTAGATATTTCTGAAATTCAGATATCGAATGCAGCCATTTGGTTTTAAAAGTTTCTTAAAATGGACAAAGCCGAAAGGTAGGAGTGGCTTACAGAGAACCTTTTTAATTCCCCAAAAACAAGGAAGAAAATATATAACTAATTCTTCTAACCGTTGTTTTTAAAGGTTTACTTTTGTTATACATTGTTTCCACTTTTCATGAGTGTCAGTCAGCAATCACTTCTACCATATATGATAACTTGCATTACTATTGATATTGAATTACATCTATTATCACACAATTGTAACATTTATTATAATTTACATACATAATATTTTAATGTACTTAACATCAAATGAAAGAGTATATTTTTTAGGAACGTTATGAACATATAATTATAATAATATAATTTATATATAATTATATGTATATTTTTTCTGGGTTTACCGTGAGAACCCAATACAGCTCATCACTTTGTTAGCTCGAGCAAGTAGGTCACAAACCAATTATATATATGTCACCCTTTTATAAATGTCGACGTCACCTAGTAACATGTGAGAGGAGAGGTCGGAAGTGTGGGAATGACAGACAGAACACCTTGGAACACGATACCACTAAAACGCTCATCTCACGAGCTCAGCCGACAGTCACTGGCTGGCTATCTATAATATATATATCTGGTTGTAATAAATCTAAGTCCTTATTAGACTTAGAAATAAATGTGTACAAACTGGAAGTACCATTTTAACTTAGCCCAAGAAAGTCTCTACAAATAAACATACATATATGAGGAATTAAGAGACACGTTGCTATAAAATGCAAACTTTTGAGGTCATTTCTTTACGTGTATACAGCATTCTGAACCTCGTGTTTTCAAGCTGGGTGGCGTTAATCCACTTTTAATTAGAAGAGAGAGAATTACTCACTCTTTCAAGCTTATTAACGTAGTGGCAAGTTCATAGCTAGAGATTAGATAGCTCATTACTTTGAAGTTAGTTAATTAATCAAGTTAATAGTATGGCCTCAGGTAGAAGGAAAATATTATCAGACTTTTTCTCATATGGAAATGTCAATTACTTGTCTTGATATGCACTTGATGACTTCCACGAACAACATGCTACAATCCACCTCTTTAATAAGCTTTGATTCTCACTAGTAGTGCATCAGTCATTTGACTGATGGAGAGAACAGCTTTACCGAGGAAATTCATCTTCCAGTACTAATGTTATAAGATAAATGATCCTGTCATGGATACAGTTTTGTTTACAAATTTTGTATCACAAGCTGTATAGCAGTTCTGTAGACATTTTTATATATCGTTTTTCAAGTGCTTACTAATTGTAGCCCGTCAGGGTGACAAGGTTGGTAGAGACGTGAGTTCCCAATGTGCAGCGTCCCTGTGCATTCGGTCAGCGGTTCGAGTCCGCCTAGTTCATGCTGACGTGGCGGCGCTTTGTATAGTCAATAACCTTGTAGTTGGTACTTGCAAAGTGTCTAGATAGGATGAAAATCTTATCTTATCTTACTAATTGTAAAATTGCTAAATAAATGTATTATATCAGAACTACTAACCACACAGTATATGTCATGCCCCGGCGACATATTTCATGACTTCACTATTTTCAGCACCTACAAGGTTGTTCAGAGACATTCCTTAAACCATATAAAAAGCGTCGTGATAGAAGCTGAATCGGTATAGAAATCGAAGTCGTCAAATCTCGAGATATGCATATATCGAACCAAGTCCTTCAATAAACCTGGGGAAAGCAGAAGTTTTGGTGCCACGGATGTGGCGTACTCCACTTCATACAAGGAAATGCAACAACACTTTGTCAAAATTTAAATCAAAGTTTCTGTACTAGCTCGATATTGATGCAAATGAAAAGAGAAAAGTACACGACAACGTTTTACTTGTAGGTGACTTACGACAAGAAACACTCGTCACCGGTGTGGCAACGTGCGGTGATGCAGGAGTGAAACTTTAGGTCTCATAATCCTCAAGGCTAGACTCCTACATGTTCCCATACCTGGTGGCTTCAGGAGCATGTTGGACAGTGTTGGCACACCTCCCACAAGC
The DNA here is from genome assembly GCA_016584305.1 of Chionoecetes opilio. Taxonomy (NCBI): domain Eukaryota; kingdom Metazoa; phylum Arthropoda; class Malacostraca; order Decapoda; family Majidae; genus Chionoecetes; species Chionoecetes opilio. The sequence goes on along the minus strand of JACEEZ010008866.1, from coordinate 288,547 downwards.
CCGGCACTCACCGCCTCTTCAGAATAGCTTGTAAAATTATGGTTCACACCAATTATCTCGTAAAAAGAAAATAAAATTGTAAAATATAAAAATCGTAGTATAATGAATCGATAACTATATGTTTCATACTCATACAGATTACCATCATAATATTCAACTAAATATTTAAACATCACATGTTAATAACCCCTGTGTTAGCCAAATATGGTGAACGAGAGGATGACACGCAACAAATGAGGCACCACATGAAGCAGAACGTTTGTTTGGCTTACGAAAAGTTGAATACTTTAACAAAAATAGAGGTGATTACCAAGCATTGAATACGACTGTTATATTATTAACATTTATTATGTTATTATTTTGTTATATAGGATGTTTACTGGTGAAACATAATTTTGATATTTTGTTATTGCATGGTTATTTGCGAAGAGGTGAACGTGATCCTCAGAACATGAATGCAGAGTCCTCAATAACTTGTTGCGGAAGAAATACTGTGAAGGTGCTGAAGGGAGACGTGCAATGAATGGCGTCACAGGGGCGGGGAAATTGTCGCTGCGCCTCCGCCCCAAAGCCTTGTTTTGCTCCGTCGGGGAAAAAGGTGCCGACGGCAGCTGATGTTTAGCTTTACTCCTGAAGCTGATTAAGTTTTATGAAATTGATATTTTATGATTAATTTTCATGGTTTTATGAAATTGATATTTTATGCCAGCGTAAGTTTTAGAAAAAAAATGTTTTAGGCGGCAAGTAATATTTTATCCTGGGGACAAAATTCGTACCCTGATAATACATTTACTTCATTAAAACATTCATAGTAATGGGTAAAAGGGGGAAAGAAATCTTGCATTTCCTACTTACCTCCCATTTCATTACAGATACCATACAGATAAATACGCTTAATTTTATCTTTTGCATAAAGTTGTGATAACAAAACCCCGGTAAGTGATGGTAGTTTAGGAGGCAAGTAATATTAATTTCCAGAGGACAAAATTCGTACCCTGATAATATATTAACTTCACTAAAACATTCATTGTAAAGGGTAAAAGGAAAAATAAATCCGGTACATAATATACGCCTTACCTCCCATTTCATTACAGATACCATACACATAAATACGTTTAATATAATTTACATAAGGTTGAGAAAATAAAACCCCGGTAAGTGCTCCGGCTTTATTTTTAAATCACACTCAAAGTTTCCATAATTTTAACATGAAATGAAAACTAGCAGATTATTTCAAGAATAACTATGATATTAGCGATACTCACCCATCCAGGTGCTGTTGGTGATGATCTGCAGTATCCTGGCGGGGTCCATGGCGAGGGGGGATAGCGGTGGCTGGAGTGTCGGTGGAGGGATAGAGGCAGGACAGGGGGAGGATACAAGTAAGGGAGATATTGGACAGATGAAAGTATTTGTTGGGGTGACCAAGTATAGGATGTGACACAATATCCAAGTAACTGCTGCTAGACCTTGTAATCTGGTCTTAGAAGAAAGCAGGAGACGTCAGAAAAGATCGATTCAGGAGGGTGAGGCCACTCTAGGAAATCCGTCCTAGGTCAGGATATAACAACGTAAGGGTGAATGTAGGGAAGAGGCGTTGTAGTTGAGAAAGAAAACTGTATGTATCAGGGAAGAAACATACCAGAAGCGAATGAAATGAAGATAGGGAAAGGGACAATGGGATTTCCGCTTGGGAAGGATATGGGGCGCCCTTAAGAAGAGAGGGAGAGGAAGGTAACGCAGCAACTTGAGATTGCTTACGTGTGTCTCCTCCCCGAGCCACCTCCTCAATGGCCTCTCCTCACTGAGCCTCGCGATCCACGTCAGTCTTGGAGGCTTAGGACGCGGCTTGCCTTGCTGTGACCTGCCTGTCCCTCCGTCACATTGTTTCTGCGGGTCATATCAAGGTCAGTGCCCCGCGACAACACGTATGTTTCCTGTCCTGGCTCTCGGGTTTCCGTTGTTGCATAAAATAGGTACCGCCTGTAAATAAGTCACAAAACACTGCGACACCGCCCGTGTTTGCCAGCTTATGGTAATTTTACCCTACTAAATATATGTTTATCAGTATAAAAGGTATACTGTTATCTTCGGAAATGCTTGTTCTATAATATTATCAAATAAAAAACCGTAAAACACACTAAAGAAAGGCCATTATGAGACTCTCAAGAAATATGCATGAACTTAATATTCTATTAAACTCTTCGTCATCTAATACTTTGCGGGAAAACTTTTTACATGGAGAATATCAATAGAAGCGGAATTTCATTAGCTTTCCATTGATACATTTTGTTTTCTGATAAATGAATTAAAACTATGCATAAATTAGCGTTAACTAAATAAATAACCATCAATCGGGAGAAATTACCCGATTTCATGATGTTATTTATTTAGTTAACGCTAATTTATGCATAGTTCTATTTCATTTATCAGAAAACCAAATGTATCAATGGAAAGCTAATGAAATTCCACTTCTATTCATATTCTCCATGTAAAAAGTTTTCTCGCAAAGTATTAAATGACGAAGAGTTTAATAGAATATTAAGTTCATGCATATTTCTTGAGAGTCTCATAATGGCCTTTCTTCAGTCTGTTTTACGGTTTTTTATTTGATAATAGTATAGAACAAGCATTTCTGAAGATAACAGTATACCTTTTATACTGATAAACATATATTTAGTAGGAGAAAATTACCATAAGCTGGCAAACACGGGCGGTGTCGCAGTGTTTTGTGACTTATTTACAGGCGGTACCTATTTTATGCAACACCGTTCCTCACCCACAAGCGACCTCTCGGGCAGGACTTTTATTTTGTTTTCATGGCACGCTTTTATGTTTCAGTTTTTTGGTTATGCTCGATTATTACAACGATATATCACTGTTTTGAGGTTTTCTGTTACAGGTAAACAACATAGAAAGAACCACCGATGTTATATGTGTTAGCGTTGAAGTGATAGTAAGTGTTGCGCCGCTCATTCATAACAAACACAGTGTTATGTTGTTCCTTGGTTAGTACTTCTCATATTCGAAGTAAGTGTTGATTCGAGGCATTTCGAAGGATGATCTTAACCTTACAGACAGTGAAAACAAATGACTGATAATAGTAAAATATTTTTTATAGTGTCCGCTCGTATGTATCTGAGTTGATAATATGAAACAAAACATGAAACTTCTCACATAGAAACTGGAAGAGTTTTTTTACTTTTATATTCTATGTGCGTCGTGTAATGAAAAAATATTATAAAATCAAAGGTTTAAGTTGAATTATCCTTTTGACCTCATTCTCCCTCTCTTTCATCCTCTTTCTCCCTCTCTTTCATCCTCTTTCTCCCTCCCTTTCGTCCTCTTTCTCCCTCTATGCCTTTTAACACGCCTGTTGTCTCCCAATTGAACTGATTATTCCCGCCCGGCACACCTGTTGCACCTCTTTATTAGGGGTGAAGGGAAGGGAGGGTCTCCAGTCCTATCGTTTTTTAGGGCACTGGGTCGATGGTGTTATTGGGCCTTCCACCGATAACTGTCTTTTGTTTGTGTTGTTGTTGCTGTT
>JACEEZ010008866.1:270000-282500 GCA_016584305.1 Chionoecetes opilio | reverse complement strand
AACATAAATGTGTTTCCGCTGAATCATCTTGACTCGCATAATCAGACTTGCATAGAAAAATATTGAATGGAAAGTTATGTAAGGTAGATGTGTGTCTTTGTGTTTTGTGAGTGAGTTTTAATGTTACTTAGAAAAGTGACAAACTTCCAGGAAATGTTGGTTAAAAATATTCCTGAGGACCAAGTTAACATAGCCGAGTGTTACCTGCGTGGGAGGCTTTACCGGTGTGCTCCCCCCCAGCCCGGCGTGTTCCTGTCAATTACAACAACTGCAAATTACATGAAATTGTTTTAAGTTCGTAGTTTTCTGAATATTGGCTACAAGGTTTTATCGTATTTAATCGTAAACGAGATAACGTCACACCAGGGTTAGTCAGTGACCGCGTCCGTCCATGAGTAATACACACGACAAGCTCCCAACGCCCCATCAATATCCACCCTGACCTCCACTTTGGGCACGCGTCATGTAAACTAGGATGAAGCAGGTCATTATCTACTCCAGGCAGACAGACATCATCGTGTACACTTCTAAAGATCACAAGCAGGAACGTTGTTAGGTTGGTGGCGCCAGCTCAAGGTGACGCGGCCTTTATTTTCGATTAGGATTTATCGCTCGCAGTGCCCAAGGGATCGTAACTGTCTCCCTTTGTGCCGACCCCTGACATGACGGGGAGGGTCCAGGGAGGAAGGCTTCATGCTGAGGCTTGCGTGTTGTGCCTTGTCCAACACTTACTACGGAACTCCATCGCCTTGCTAATCTTGTTCTATTTCGAGTGCTTTAAAGTTCCTTGTGTGACACTAATTACCCATAGCTTTTTCTTTTTGATGTTTGCTGATAAATAATGATGAATAAAACGGTAATGTGCAAGTACTATTTTTAGAATGAAAGTTTCCCACGCAATCTTGGACGTAACCTGTCTGCTGCTACATGGATTTTGCTCTTCTCGAGCCAATTATTGCGTTACATGATGACCAGAGTTTTAAACGTGTTACGAGTATTCCACGTAGATTATTTATTCCCCCTTTGTGCCCTCGCCACTCAAACTCAAACGAAGGATTCGACGAAGTTCCACCAGAATGTCTAAAATTACAGTTTCCTTGAAGAACATAAATAATCCTGGGGTCTTGAGTGTTCAATAAATATGATTCTTTTGCTGATATACAGACGCAACTTTTCAGTAATTGTATCTTCATGAACGACAATAATATAAAAGGTAAAGATGGGAGCATACACTATGCTGCGCGTGGCATTCGATGCTCATCTCCGTGGCATTAGCCCTTAGAGCCTGTGGTGGGTGAATATCCGTTAACCCGGGACACATGGCTAGTGTGACACCTGGGTTACATCAGCTACCTTCCCCAGCCTACCCCAGGTACCTATTTATCAACCCCGAAAGGAAGGAAGAACAGCTAGTTTGGCTGGTCGCCGACTTGCCCTGGCCCGGATTTGAACCAGGGCCCGCAGATTCGTAACCAGGCACGCTAGCCGCTACACCACGGAGGCGACATAATAGAGTCCATAATATGAGACATAATATAAGAATAATATGAGTCCCTCAAAATGTGCATATTAGTTTCTCACCGAAAACTACATCCACAATTTTTTATGATATTGGCTTTGTAAGAAGATAGGTTTTTTAAACAAGATTTGTATATTCTTTTTCATCCAGCCTCCAAAAGGTGCTCTATATGTAAACAGGGTCAGGCGTGTGGTCCGTTACTACCTGCAATACACCACTGAAGTAAGGGAAGAAAATTGCCTTCAAAGCATCACCGGTTGGTGTGATAACAATGAGTGGCATAATCTGCCCTGTATTATTTTTTTACCTTGAGCCTTAACTCCTTTACATGTCTTCACAAAATCGTTCATGAAATAATTGTACTAATAGAAGCGTCACGTGGAAACAATAAATATCAAATCGATGAATATGCAGATAGTTATCGACTGAAAGTAAAGCCTACATCCAGAGCGGGCTCTCAGGCCATTCAAACACGACACAGCGCGAGAGAAACAATTGGAAGGGTTTCTTTATTTTTTTATCAGGGAGAACAATGGAGTCGAATCTTTACAAGCGCAAGGCTGAATTTTACACGAAGAACATGCGAGTATCATAGCATAAGAGAGAGTAATGCAATGCACTGTGTTTATAATGGCACCAGTGTGTGTACTTGAACTTAATGAGATCACGGTTAAAGCTCTTACAGAAAAGTTTTTATCTTGTATATTTGAACTTCAAGGCAGATTAAGAACTCTTAGGAAACAAAAATCGTGTGTATATAAAAAAAAAAAATTACTCAAAACATGTAGCTCCTTGGGATATGTTTTGTGCTGATGATTATAAATATTTGTTATTTCTAATGTTTTGCCTTAGAATATTTAATGATAAGAAAATATACAGGTTGTTAAATAATAGTTGAACAATATTTTTGTTGGACAACGTTTGCTTGCACATAGAAAAGGTTGATAACACTGGGGAACAATTTGAAGAAAAAAAAATTGTTGAGTTAGATTTTTGAGCTTATTTAGACTAAAATTGGCATGCTGATTCCAAATCTGTAGTCAGTTTTTTTCTAGCACGTCAAGTTTTTTCTCCACAGCTTACCCTCCAGATAAGCAAAATTCCACTTGTGAGCTGTAGTAAAACTTGCCAGCTGATTACGATTTGACTCATCGAGAGCTATGTGGCAACTTGTTTGTGCAGTTACAATTGAGACAGTGCGGTGAGAGGTGTGTGCAGCTCCCAATAGGTCAGTACTATCAATATCTGCAAACAGAAATCTAGGATAGTAGAAATTAGGAGGATTTGTTATGGCTTTTCTCTTAACCTTGTAACAACATACCATTGTAATTTCTATTTCGTTTTCTGCAATTTTTTTTTGTTTTCAAAGCTTTTAACTATTCCAGCTTAGTGTTTTATTTACATAGGTATATATTTCTTTTGTTTCAGATCATGTCTGCTCCTGCTACGTCTCGTCGTAAATGCCTAAACAACCCTGACTCCTTCTGCTATATATGTGGTAGTTTCACCATTCCAAGTCAGAGGGCAAGCATCAGCGTATTTGTCAAACAAGCATATTTCGCATATTTTAAAGTGAAACTCGGTGATCAAGACAAGCTATGCCTCACAAAGTGTGCAAGCAGTGTGTCGAGAGATTACGGATGTGGACCAAAGGAACACGTGAAAAGTTGGCATTTGGTATCCCCATGGTTTGGCGAGAGCAAAAAGATCATTCCACAGACTGTTACTTTTGTTTAGTGAAAACATCAGGATTTAACAAGAAAAATAAAAGTAAAATAGAATATCCTAATCTACCGTCAGCTATAAGACCAATGCCTCATTCAGCTGAAATTCCAGTGCCAGTTTTCGAACAACTACCTCCTCTAGAAGATCTGAGTGATGTTGAAGAACGCAGTGACAGCAATGATGCAGATTTTGACATTCACGAGGATTCAGTTCGTAGGGGATTTGATCAGCACGAGTTGAATAATTTAGCACGTGATTTGGGCCTATCCAAAAAAGCTTCAGAAATACTAGCATCAAGACTGAACGAGAAAAACATACTTGAACAAGGAGTGAAGGTATCATACTTTCGAACCAGAGAAAGTACATTTCTGCAGTACTTTCGAAGTGCCAGCGGTTTTGTGTTTTGCCATAACATTCCTGGTTTACTGAAGGAATTAGGGCTTTCAATCTACAATCCAAATGAATGGCGATTGTTTATTGATAGCTCAAAGCGGAGCTTGAAGTGTGTCCTTCTACACAATGGCAATTTGTTTGGCGCAGTCCCTATTGGGCATTCGGTCTGTCTTCGTGAAGAATATGGAGATGTAAAGAGAGTCATTGAGTTATTGCAATATGACAAACACAATTGGATCATCTGTGTTGACCTTAAAATGGTGTCCTTCCTTCTTGGTCAACAACGTGGATACACAAAGTATCCCTGCTTTCTCTGTATGTGGGATAGCAGAGCTCGAGAGAAGCATTGGGTTCAGACGAATTGGCCTCCGAGATCTGATCTTAAATCTGGAGATCCTAACATTGTACATGAGCCACTTGTTGACAGGAAGAAAATAATATTCCCACCTCTGCACATAAAACTAGGTCTCATGAAGCAATTTGTAAAAGCATTGTCAACTGATGGCGACTGTTTGAAGTACATCATCTTGGCATTTCCTGGACTGTCAATTGAAAAAATCAAGGCCGGTGTGTTTGATGGTCCACAAATTCGACAGCTCATCAAAGATGAACATTTCAACGGTACTATGTCAGACCTTGAAAAGAATGCTTGGCTATCATTCAAAGACGTCGTCAAGAACTTTCTTGGAAATACACGTGCAAGTAATTACACAGAAATTGTTCAGAAACTATTGGAGAGCTACAGAGCGTTTGGTTGCAGCATGAGTATTAAAGTACATTTTTTGCATAGCCATCTTGCCAACTTTCCGGAAAATCTTGGTGCTGCTAGCGACGAGCAAGGTGAACGATTTCACCAAGATTTGAAGGTTATGGAAGAACGTTACCAGGGTAGATGGGATGTGCATATGATGGCTGACTATTGTTGGAGCATCAAACGCGATAGTCCTCAAGTTGAACACTCCAGACAAAGCTACAAACGTAATTTTTTACCTTAACCTGCACACAATTATAGCCTTATCCTTTCTAAACATGATAATGTTAAATAAACATTCTATTCATGCCTATTTCTTTCATTTTTCATTGTATGTTAACATTTGCAACTTTTTATAAAATAAGCACTGTTACTGTTATGTACAGTATTTTTCATATTTTTTAAGAAAACGAAAATCCTACAGTTCAAAAACTTGACGTGATAGAGAAAAACTGAGATCAGTTTTGGATTCAGCACCCAAAAATTACTTAATAACAAGTGTCAGACTCTTGTCTTAACACTAAGTGTTAACTCAACAAAAATTTGTTCCCCAGTGTAATTGTATAATCTGCTTTTCGGGCCAGTTATGCATGTCAGTATAGAGGAGGCGTTGTCAATCGCACACACCGTACATTTCCCATAGAATATGACCACAATAATAAATGTAATAGTACTGATAATATAACTACAACAGAAGTCTTCATAGTACTTACTGATCATAATGAGGCAGGAATCACCGGTGCAATAAGTGGTGCAGACCTTGCTTGAAGTGTTATCGTCCCGCCGTCTAATACAGATTAATTGTTAAAGCCTCAGAAGTGCCGACCACCATCACCCACTTTGTCCTTTCTTAAGATTTGCCACAAACTCACAGCCACATGGTGTTTTGATTCATTCAGAAGAGTTGACCCGAAGCCTTAAGTTCTCAAACAAGTTTGTCTTTTTTATCATTCATATTATGTTTCTTCTCAAACGTTTAATTTTACTCTCAACACTTTGTTATGTCTATCAAGCTATATATTCTTCGTCTCATGAGACTGTATCTAAAAATGACTTTATTATAATTCCTTATATACTGCATCAGGGTATAACTGTGCGGCCTCGATACTTTGCTAATTCCATTCAAGCTTAATCCCTTCTCTGTTTCATGATAATATACCTAAAAATGGCTTTATTACCAGCCTTTATACACTTCATCAAGGTATAGCTGTGCGGCGGGCGGCAGCAGGAGGCAAGGTGAATGACTCTAAGGTCCTTGTCAAAAATTAGCATCAATCTCATCATGGGATACACATTCAAAAGGCTGCATCGCACATCGGGTGAACGCGGCGGAACAACAAAAGGAATAAGTGACAACAATGAGTGCCGTCCCGTGAAGATCAGAGAGAGAGAGAGAGAGAGAGAGAGAGAGAGAGAGAGAGAGAGAGAGAGAGAGAGAGAGAGAGAGAGAGAGAGAGAGAGAGAGAGAGAGAGAGAGAGAGAGAGAGAGAGAGAGAGAGAGAGAGAGAGAGAGAGAGAGAGAGAGAAGAGAGAGAGAGAGAGAGAGAGAGAGAGAGAGAGAGAGAGAGAAGAGAAGAGAGAGGAGAGAGAGAGAGAGAGAGAGAGAGAGAGAGAGAGAGAGAGAGAGAGAGAGAGAAGAGAGAGAGAGAGAGAGAGAGAGAGAGAAGAGAGAGAGAGAGAGAGAGAGAGAGAGAGAGAGAGAGAGAGCGGACACGTTTGTGTGTGTGTTTGTATCTTTGTACATGGTAAGTGATAAAAGGAGCTATCAGGACCTCTCTCCACTATCTTCAAGCCATGCCTGAGGGAAAACAATTGGCCCTCAATATGGAAGGAGGCGCGCGTGGTTCCGGTCCACAAGAAAAACTCGAGGTCAGAGCCCAGCAATTACAGGCCCATTTCCTTACTCTCTGTGATGGGCAAGGTGCTGAATCAAATACTGGCTTTAGTAATATGTCAACACCTGAGTGAAAACCATCTCCTCTCAGACAGACAGTTTGGCTTCAGGCCCGGCCGCTCCACTACAGATCTACTCATGCTCCTCTTCAAAGACTGGCCGGACGCCCTAGATGAACGCCTGGATACACTTGTGATGGCCCTGGATATTGCTGGAGCCTTTGATAGGGTTTGGCACGCGGGGCTTATTGAAAAGCTTCGCGCCAAAGGTATCCAGGGTGACCTACTACTGCTGCTTAAGGATTACCTCCAGGGAAGGACCCTTCAGGTGGTGATCAACGGGCAGTCATCACGGCCTTCCCCAAAACAAGCCTCAGTTCCATAGGGTTCCGTGCTGGGCCCAATCCTGTGGAACATATACATCGATGCTATCGATGAACGATCGATGAACATATACATCGATCGGCAGCTACCAACAGTGGCAGCATATGCTGACGACTGCACACTTTCCCGCTCTTACTGCCGCCCCGACAGCCAGCGCGCCGTCAGTGAGCTGAACAGGCAGCTCAGACTGGTGGAGGAGTGGGGAGAGTCGTGGCAAGTCAGCTTTGCTTCGGAGAAGACACAAACGATGGTCATCTCACGGTCACCAGCTGCTTCTCAAGCCGTCTCAGGACGATTGTGTTTTGGAGGCAAGACACTGCCGTTCCAGGATCACATTAAGATTCTGGGAGTGTCTGTGGACCGTGGCCTGCGCTTCGATCACCACGTTTCTGCTGCTGTCCACCAGGTCTCCCTGCGCGTGTCTGTCCTGCGGAGGGTGGCGGGAAGCTTCGAATCACGAGGCATCCTCACGTTGTACAAGGCCCAGATACGGCCGTGTTTGGAGTATGTTTTTTTTTTTTTTTTTTTTTTTTTTTTTTTTTTTTTTTTCCTATTGCTTTCTCTGAAGAGAGAAGCACGGGCTAAATATAAAGCCCGTCAGAGTTTACAGTACTTATAAATAATGTTAACGGGGGGGAGGGTAGGAGGAAACAAGGGCAGCGAGCGTAGGTAAAGGTGAGGAGGCAACGACACGTGCAGCCCGTACATATTCCGGCTCTGGGGAGGCAGGGATCAGATGGCGAATTGAGTGGGATGCTGGGCAGTGGAGCAGGTAGTGCTCAAGGGGATTTTGTGGCTCTGCACAACAGTGAGGACAAGGGGCAGGGTCGTCACCAAGTATTTGGGTGGAGCAATGGAAGCCGAGCCTTAGTCGGACCAGCTGTCGTACTACAGGTGGAGTGAACCGGGAAAGGTGGAGGTGAGGCGTTTGTCTGGTGGCTGTGATGTACCATATGGCAGAACGAGAACCATGCTCCATAGCGTCGTTGAGAAGAAGTTGGGAAGCCTGAAGACTTTATCTGGGCGTAACTGGGGAGGAGGGGAAAGTTAACTTCCGGCGCTGTGCTGGCTCTGCGTGCTGCCTCGTCTGCTTGTTCGTTACCAAATACACCGACATGGCTTGGCACCCAATGAAGGAAAACATCTGAGTTTAGGCGATATAATGTCAGGAGATGATGGTGGGTGGAAGACAGGAGTTGGACATTGTCTTTGAAGGTGGTAGCATTAAGGGAGTGAAGAGCAGAGAGGGAGTCAGTGAAAAGGTGAATTTCAGGAGCGGGTGACTCACAAGCATGGTGAAGGGCAGGTAGCAGCAGCACAAGTTCCGCTTGGAATGCAGAAGAATTGTCAGGGAGACGAAGTGATCGCTGGAGAGCACCACTGACAAAGGCGGAACCAGACTTGCCATTTTCACCAGCAGAACCATCAGTGAAGTAGAGACGGGTGGCGGGAGTAGAAGGAGGGGCGATTGTGGCTAGACTCTCCTGGCGGAGAAGGGCAGGTAGTTGTTGTTTTGGGTGAGTGCGAGACGGGAGAATGACCTGGAAGGTCTTGGGGGGCCCAAGGAGGCGGCGAAAAATGGTCTGGGACGTCCAGATCCGGATCACAACGGACCAAGTCAGCCACTCCAAGCGCTCGTACAGCATCAGCCATGGCGTGGACCCAGTCGCCATTGGGGCGGGTATTCGGAGGACGCTGGAAGCCGTGGCGAAGGTGGGCCGCAAGAATGGAGTTCGGGCGGGTCTTGAGGTACCTGGCCATAGCTAGTGCTGCTCTAGCGTAGATGCGGTGTCTGATGGTGGGGAGTCCGCATTCTGCGAGCATGGTGACGATGCGTGTCCAACGAGGAGCATTCAGGATGGCCCGCATTGCATCATTCTGAGCCACCTCTAGGGACTGAAAGAGAGCATCCGAGAGGCCAGGAAGGCAGGGGGCACAGTAATCGATGAGAGAACGAATGGCGGCTATGTAAAAGAGGCGGGTGATGTTGCAAGGCGCACCGTTGCCGCCGCGGGAGAGGAAAAGAAGAGCCTTGGTGCGTGCTTTGACACGTTCTCGAACATAGCGGACATGTGTTGTGAAGGACAGTTTCGAGTCGAGCCAAATGCCAAGGTATTGATATGTGGGGGCGTACTGTAGGACAGTGAGACCGAGCTGGAGTGGCTGAGGAGGTGGAGGTTGGCCAAAGGTCATATAGCGAGATTTGTCCGGGTTGAGTTTGAGCCCCAGAGAGGTGCAGCGTTGTTGGAGGCAGTCTAAGGCTGCTGATATCTGTTGAGGTTGGCACCGTCCAGGAAAAACGAGGGCCAAGTCGTCAGCATAGCAGAGAAGCTGAACTCCTCTCTCATAGTTAGTGGTGAACAGCCCTTCCATGAGGATGTTGAATAGGAAAGGGCTAAGACAGCTGCCTTGAGGAGTGCCTAGGCTGTGGGGGCGAGGTGTTGAGAGCCTTCCTTGAAAGCGCACCCGGGCTGAGCGATCTGTGAGGAAGTCAGAGAGCCATTGAAGAAGGCAGCCGCGCATTCCCTTGATGGCGAGATGTTCCAGGATGACAGAGGGATTTGCTAGTTCAAAGGCCTTCTCGAGGTCTAAAAATATAATAAGGCCTGACCGGGAACGCAGGGCACCAAGGTGCGTCTGATGTGGCAGATTGGCGAGCTCCACCCCTCCCTTTTGCTTACCAGGCGAACAGGGGAGTATGGTGCCTTGTCATGGATGTCGAGTGCAGCCAACCACTTGCAGAGACTGGATGCAGTACAGCGACGTGCCCTTCGACTGGTGGGGATAGAAGAGGACCAACATTCGTCTGCTGGCGTGACATCGCTGGAGCACCGCCGGGACGTGTCAGCGCTGGTGGTGTGTCACAAGGCTCAGGTGCAGGAGGTCCCTCACCTCAGCTCGCTCAGGCTTCCTCCACGTGCTGTGCAGAGATGGTCAAGGACTACACCCTTGAGTGACGTGCTTGTAAGGGTGCCGCTATCACACTCGAGGCAGCACCAGCGCACCTACACAGCCAGGACATCGCGGCTGTGGAACATGTTCGCGGCAGCCACACCGGACGTACAGAACATGTCCACACACCAAGTGAAATTGGCTGCCCAGAGGTGGCATGAAACTAAAACGTCCCCGCTAGTGATGTGATGATTTTATTGACACATGAATATTTTAGTAAATATACCATGAAATATTTTCCCTGTATGCATTGTATATTGTATGCTATGATCTTATTGTATATCCCTTTTTATTTATAGGCTTTTAGAATAGTTGCACATACAACGTGTAACTTTAAGCCTTATTGTAGTTTTTATTTAAAAAAAAGAAAAAAAAAAGAAGAAGATTCGGCAAAAAGAAACAAACTAACAACAACCAAAATTAAATATGTAAATATTAATATGTATATTAATGTATTATTGTTATGTATTAATATTAATATGTAATATTAAATATGAATAATATTAAATATATGCTATCATAAACAACTTATATAAACTAGAAATATTATGTGAAAAGGGGCCCAGAAATCACATGAGGGGTAACGGTTTGTTACAAGTTATAACACATACTAGAATTGAACCATGACACCTCCTGAGCAATATTAGCCTGGATGACACTTGATATTTTGATTTGGAACCTCACAGTGGGTTATTTTGTGAAAGAGGTCAATCGCGAAATATCAGATTTTCTCGAAAATACAAAAAAGTGACTAGAAAATAGACTGAAAAATCACGCCACACCAAAAAAAGTATTGATAATGATTTTGATGCATAAAAATATTGTTCAATTGTTTATCATTTATATTTTCTTGAACTTTTTTGTTATCGTTATCTTCATAATGTATATTATTATTATCACTGTATTATCAGTATTAACGAGCTAATGACAGGGGATTATTACCAGCTGTGTAACTCTTAATCACATTTAATCAGTGAATTATGCGGGATAAATTGATAAGCGCAGAGGGACATTCAAATTACCAGTGTGTTTTCTATTTCTATATGTATTGTTTTAATAGTGTGACTCTTATATCACAGCCGCAGATCTTTGCACAGTTTCTATAATTCACTTCTCACTTCAAGGCCTTAGCAATATTTTTCCTCGCAATTTTATGCAGATTTTTTTTGTGCCTTTTTTCGTGTGCATTTAATGTCAGCATGATATATAATGGGTGACAAGACCAACATCATGCCGAAATATTAAGTTTTATCCATTCCTCTCACTTCCAGACTTTATCAATACTCCCAATTTTACGAATATCTTGCATATGTTCTTTTATTTCGTGTGTGTTTAATGTTAGCAGTTGTATTAGCTGATAATGAAATCATCATATTTAAATTGTAAGGTTTTTCCATTTCGGATTGTGTTGCAATGAGAGTAGATGGATCCTTTGCAGCTTGGTTGATAGCATTTGAGGGTAAGGCAGCGTGGCTGCTGGGAGAGAGGGAAGGCAAGGGTTCTTAGTAACATGCTAGAATCGTGTGAATCCATGACGCCAGTGTGCAAGGAGGCAGTAGTTGATGTGCTCTTATTGTTTCCCCATCAGCGTAATAATCATGAAAAAATCCCGTGTTTTGAAAAACTATATTAGGGAAACCATTGGGCATTCAGAATGACGAGTTTCTGTTTCTTTTTTCAGTACAGAATGATGATAGAGGACTAAAAGGACAATTATAAATTTAGCCTTACATCCAAAAATAATCTCGGGCACGCCGTGTAATGTATCACCCAGTCTTTCATTTTCAGAGTGCGGCAGTAAGTGAGTCCCGCAGGCGTGGGAAAGGAAGGAAGTGTCTTGCTCCGGATGAATAAGGTTAGTACGGCAATAGATAATATATACCTACATGACCCTGTCTATATGAGTGCCACGATGCGTGAATCATGCGTGGGCGGCGGGAGGAAGGCAAGGCAACACTGGTACAACGGGAAGGAAACAGAGGTGAAGAGACGTCCCTGTTGACAGTCATTATAATTCACTAGCTTGACTGAACCCAATGAGAAGGAGAGTGAAAGTTTAATTAGTTGATAAACATAAGATAACATGCGAACAACTCATTGTCGCTGACGATGATGACTGCAATGAATATGCAAGTAGCATGAGACGAGTGTGTCCTGTGTTTGCTATCATGATAATATTAATGATGATAACTAATAATCATAATGATATAACGGTAATGATGTTATATATGATAAATCATCATTCTTTTTGGGGAGGTGGTGGCAGAGAGGTTAGCGCCTGTAAGTCGGTGTTCCGAGTTTGTTTCCCGAGGCGTGCTAAAATCTTTCTGCTACCGTCGAGTGGCCTAAGAACACCCACATGCTGCCTATTAACTCTTACCTGCGATTACGAGGGCATCAGAGGACACAGGGGGGCGGCATGAGCCTCTAATTTCAGGTGCCACTATAAAAATCATGTCTGCACCACCACGGGCGAGGGCCAACCATCACAGCCCTTAAGTGAACCTCCAGGGCCTACCATCACAGGCCTGAAGGTCACTGACTACCGGCGCTATAGGTTCGAGCGTAAACAAATAAATATATGCTAGGTTTTCCTTTGTTCTTATTTCATCTCTACTCTGGGTGACAACAGTCGCATGGTAGAGAAATATTGTCCTAGAAGACAGTTTGGTAAAGGTGAATACTCATAACATCAGATTATTCTTTCTCGATTTTGTTCAAACGGTTTATTACGTTGTTTTTAGTTTCACTGGGAAATATCGTATTTTTGTGGTGGTGGTGATGGAAGGAAGCTGGTTTTACGTCGTGTTTGCGTCCTGGTGAGACTGCGATGTGTGGGAATGGCAGGTGATCCTTCGCCATTGTGTTGCGGCATAGACCACT
>JACEEZ010008866.1:250000-262500 GCA_016584305.1 Chionoecetes opilio | reverse complement strand
AAAGATCTAAGCTTGCTCTTCTCTGGAGGGTAACAGCTGGAGATCGCGTGTCCAGCGCGTGATCTGACCGTGGGTGAATAATAATTATTACTTATGCTCACAAACGAACAGACTAACAAGATTTTAGTTTTAATAATAGTTTTGTCGTTATTGTTGTTGTTGTATGATGATGTAATGATAATGAAATGGAAAGAAAGTGATAGGATAATGATAATAATTATGATAATAATGATAATGGTAATAGTAATTATAATAATGATTAATAATAATTCAGATATTAATTATTATAGTAATAATAATAGTAATAGTAATAATAATGACTATGCAATACTGATATCAGGTGTTGAGATAAGTTACAATATATGATATTAATGTATTATTATTGTTAACATTACTTTGATAAAAAGACTATCTCCGAATTCCATTTCGATACAATTTTATAGTTTTAGAAATGCCTATATTATATTCCTTCAGAAAATTGACATTGATATTCTTGATACAGGACCTTTAACTTTGTAACCCTCTCTCTCTCTCTGTTGTTGTTAATATTTTGTCAACACTGTGGTTGACGCGAGCTTTTGCCTATAACAGCCCGCCAGTGGAATTATGGCATTACAATAATAAAAAAAAGGCAGTGTATTGGAGCTACCTTGGGGGTGGGTACTCCCGAACGGTGGAGTTGAGAGTGGCCAGAGTTTCAGATCTAATTACCGCAGCAGCAGCGGCGGCGGCACCTGGATGTTCGGGCTGCGGATGAGGTGGGAGGCGTTCCCTGAGGTGGGAGGTTGCCTCGCACTTCAGGAGGTAGTGTTGGAGTGCAAAGGGGGAGGTGACCTGGCAGTGATCACAGGTGATGTCCACAGCGCCCTGGCGGATTTCCTCAAAGCAGGAAAAGCCGAGGCGGAGACGGTGTAGTCGGTCCCGTACGTGTGGGGCGATGGATGGGTCTTGGGGAAGTGGGTGGTAAGCTGTTGCAGCAGCGTACCAGGAGGCAGAGGGTGATGACAGGGCGACTGTGGCCTCGTGTTGCTGGCAGGACAAAGCGTGCGAGGCAGACTTTATTTTAAGTAGAGTTTGGAAGAGGCTGGGCAGAACAGCCGTAGTGGGGCTCTCTCTCTCTCTCTCTCTCTCTCTCTCTCTCTCTCTCTCTCTCTCTCTCTCTCTCTCTCTCTCTCTCTCTCTCTCTCTCTCTCTCTCTCTCTCTCTCTCTCTCTCTCTCTCTCTCTCTCTCTCTCTCTCTCTCTCTCTCTCTCTCTCTCTCTCTCTCTCTCTCTCTCTCTCTCTCTCTTTTAAAGCTTACCTCCGATGAATAAATGAATAGTTAAAGAAGTCGCTCCTTCCTCCCACAAGATGGCTCTCAAGTCTCTCAACAATCACGCTCTCGTCCTGCTACGCAATACACACCCACACAAAAGAGCGGCCTTATGAAGTATTGAACTATTTTTTTCCCTTATATTTATAATTTCCACAGTATTCCTTTGATGCTACTGACGCCCTGTAAGTGTGTTATTCATCCATGGTCTTGTCCACGCGAGTCTGACTCGCGATCGCCAGTTTCACTCTCCCGGAGCGAGCTTGAAGCTCTTAATGAATCTTAATGAACAAATCTTAGGGTAATGCTGGGACCTCACACCCCACGCACACACCCCATCCCAGTAACCGCTCGCATTTGTCAGTGAAAACTCCCCGGGAGTGAACGATTCGATCTAATGAACCACAGAATGGCGCACCGCGCTCTTATCCCCTGAATCAGTCAGCGGTGGAACCAGTGAGTGTTATCCTGCGAATGCATGCAGTCAAGGGTGACGACAGGGTAAAGTGGCGTAAAGTTAATCTTGCGAGGCGTAATGCAAGCAGCCGTGATTCACGGGAATGACTAGAGTTGTAATGGTTATCGCTGTTACCAGTGTTAGGAATACTTAAGTGTGACTGGCCTTTATGCATCAGCTTGTGTTAATGCTGTAACTTCAGCTGTTTAGGCCGTTCTGGCCCAATCATTTTGTCATTTATTCTCTTCAATGTTGGAGGCGACGAGGTGCCTGCGATGCGAGTTTTGCCTTTTTGTTCTTATTTTGCAACGATACAAACTTGGGCTCTTGTTTGCTGATCGGTGGACAGTGGTTGATAGAGAAATACAGAGAGAGACACTTAAGTCGTGTGCCTGCGTGCGTGACTGCCTGCTTGAGAGAGAGAGAGAGAGAGAGAGAGAGAGAGAGAGAGAGAGAGAGAGAGAGAGAGAGAGAGAGAGAGAGAGAGAGAGAGAGAGAGAGAGAGAGAGAGAGAGAGAGAGAGAGAGAGAGAGAGAGAGAGAGAGAGAGAGAGAGAGAGAGAGAGAGAGAGAGAGAGAGAGAGGACACTATATAGTCTTTCCTTCAATATTTTTTATTTATACTATTTTGGTGCACCTCTATATACTGTAACTCTTCACTGCGGCAGGATAAGGTATAATTAATAGCAGGATTGTGATAAGACTTATCGTTTGGTGTAACGCGCAAGTT
The DNA here is from genome assembly GCA_016584305.1 of Chionoecetes opilio. Taxonomy (NCBI): domain Eukaryota; kingdom Metazoa; phylum Arthropoda; class Malacostraca; order Decapoda; family Majidae; genus Chionoecetes; species Chionoecetes opilio. The sequence continues at coordinate 260,002 of JACEEZ010008866.1, read as the reverse complement.
TCTCCTTGTCAATCAATCAATCAATCATTGGGAGGCATACGCCGGGGGGCGCGTCGCTCTAGAGATACAGGGTCGCTTCAACCACCGTACGACGCCACTCCTGGGGGTCACCACGCACGAGTCCCCATGCAGGTTCCCTTTCCATACTAAGCAACTCTCGACAAGAAACATCAACTTCACCCAGCCACAGGCCTTCTCGGCGTCCCCTTAGCCTCCTACACGCCGGATTGTCTCCTACAGTTTCAACCCGATGGGAAGGATCGGTTTTAGGGTAGCGTGTCACATGCCCATATAGCCGAAGTTGGCGCTGACGGACTATGCAGGTAATAGGCCTCGATTTAATTTCACGGTGCAGTCGCTAATTTGACACGTAATCATCCCAGCGATACCCCATGATTCTGCAAAGACACTTATTGACAATCCCAAAGGTGCACCGTCGTGTGCTATCTATTTTAAGGGCAAGCAATAGTATATAACTATATACCTATAAATACAAACACTTAAAAAACTAGCATTATATACAGGTAAGCATCACTAAAGTGTTTGTTCAGGCACAGTTGCTGTCACTAAGGTGTCACGGAATCACTAGCGACAGCGGGGTGGGCTTTGACATTCTCCACCGATTGGCCGCCAACTTTACACTTTGTGTGTTCATCTCCTGGATGTTAAACAAGGCAACAAGGGTTGGACAGGACTTCCTAAATTCGTTTTTAATGACAGAGAGAGAGAGAGAGAGAGAGAGAGAGAGAGAGAGAGAGAGAGAGAGAGAGAGAGAGAGAGAGAGAGAGAGAGAGAGAGAGAGAGAGAAGACATAAGACATAAGACATAAGACATAAGACATAAGACATTATAGGCATTCCTATGCAAATATCTAGGTGACAAATATTGAACTTCATTTTAGTCAATATTTCTATAAAGAAGAAATAGAGATAATGTATATTTGCGAGCAAAAAAGGCAGATTTTGGAAGCCTAATTCATGCGTAATTTATTTTTCTTTAATACCAACGTTAAAGAGGAAGGGCAGAAAGTATTCTTTACTTTGGTTTTATTCATAGATCAATATCGCGGTGAAGAATGACCCCGGCAGTAACAGTCGTGGCCCCCAACACCCTCCCTTCCTGCCAGGGTTTCACGCGGGGTGCGAGAAACAAATGATAACTGAACCAACGCTTGATGGGGACATCTTTTGGCGGCAGGAACGACAGGGCAGTCACGTGTATTTCAAGATGTGAACGTAAACTATTCCTTCCCCTCCAATAGATCAAACGCTCCATTTTAACCTCCTTTCACCTCGAGAGAGAGAGAGAGAGAGAGAGAGAGAGAGAGAGGAGGGGAGAGAGAGAGAGAGAAGAGAGAGAGAGGGGAGAGAGAGAGAGAGAGAGGAGAGAGAGAGAGAGAGAGAGAGAGAGGAGAGAGAGAGAGAGAGAGAGAGAGGAGAGAGAGAGAGGAGAGAGAGAGAGAGGAGAGAGAGAGAGAGAGAGAGAGAGAGAGAGAGAAAAGAGAGAGAGAGAGAGAGAGAGAGAGAGAGAGAGAGAGAGAGAGAGAGAGAGAGAGAGAGAGAGAGAGAGAGAGAGAGAGAGAGAGAGAGAGAGAGAGATCATTGCTACGTTCGAGACCTTCCTGAACCCTACTATCCCTGCCAACTTCGGACACATCCAGGGATATTCAAGATGGCTCCGAAGTGACCGTGCCCACGGCACCTTCGGGGGCATCGCCGTCTGCTTCCGCGAAGGTCTCGCTGTAGAGGCCCTCGAGGTTGAAATGGATAGGCACCTTGAGATGATGTTCTTCAGGCTGTGGACGAGTCGCCACGAAACCATCCTACTATGCGTCGTTGTAGAAGACATGAACCAGCATCTGGTTGCGAGGCAGTTCGAAAATGTGCTAACTGAGTACGGCCTTAACAACCATGTAAACTTCCTAACCCACATCTCTGGCTCCTCCCTCGACCCCGTCATCACAGATTTGCCAGAAGAAGTGATCACCTGCCTCTCCCTGGGTATGGTTGGATCATCGGAACACTCTGCCGTACTCACCACCATCAGCACCGCTGTGGTACGCGACGAGGCTACTGCCCGAGTCAACTGGCTTTGGTCTCGTGGAGATTGGGACAGCCTAAAAGAAAACTTGGACTCCATTGTGTGGACGGAGCTTCTCCACGGCGACGTTAACCCCTTCACTGCGGATATCAAATTCATAGGCCTACCCCCCTGTGCGGCAGGTTTAATTAAAATAAAAAAATAATTACTTATCATATTTAAGGTGCCTAAATGAATAGGATGCTCATTCCATACCAGAAAATCTATGTTTGGTCTTGGTGGAGGCTACCAGCTAAGTGAGGAGTTGCGTCAGAGTGCAGCAACAGGGCCGTGACCGTGCTGCCAGACGCACAATGAAACTACTTACTACTCAACATAATACAACTTATTTTGGTACATAAATGTTTCATTCATTCATGCATTCATTCATTCATGCTTCTGTTTTATATAAATCAATAATATGCTGAATATCTTGACTATTTAGCCTCGCCATTGAAGTGGAGGAGCGGTAGCGTCAACACGTCGTACTGTACCGCTTGACCTTATTACTCACACTAACTCACTCAAGCAGAAAAAGAGGTTCTATTGTATCGCAACACATGACACTGTTGCCATACAAGCTATCACAGGAATTTTTCCCCAAAACTCATTGAGCGCGGAGTTTAAAAAAAGAAAACATATATGTACGCCGCAGTAAACCCCTTAGAAGCGAGAACCGATTTGTCCCACCCGCAGTGAAGGGGTTAAAAACAAGTGGGACCTCACCAACCTCCTCCTATCCCTCCAGAAAAATCAATACCCACCAAACCTCAAACCCAAAACCTCATGATCAGCCCTGTTTTGGTTTTCAGGTAGGAGAGCTGCTGACAAAAAGGCGGGCCCGGGCGCGGTACAAGCCCCACCCCCCCACTCAACAAACATCGGCACAAAAAAGCCGAAAGACCATGTTTTTAGGCCAAAAGCAGGCCATAAACGCTGGAGAGAGGACTAAAGGCCAAGTAAGCGGCCAGTCAGTGAGCAGTAAGAAGTGGGGGTTTGGGGGCGTAAAGCAGCAGAAGGCCTCTTTGCTACAACCCCATTCCCCCCCGCTCACCAGCCCCAAAGGGTCAGTGGCTGTCCGCGACAAGGCAAGGCGAGTTTTGGAGCTATTTTTTTTTAAGAGTCGGTGCCAGACCCCCACGCGAGCCCCAGAGATCCCCTCCCTCACCAGGGCCTTTGGAGAGCTCGATTTAACAATAAGGAAGTAGAACATCAGCGCGGAAATAGACCCCCAAAAAGGCCTGGGGCCCCGAAACTCAGCCCTCCCCTACTAAAGGGAGTGTGCCCAGCTCGCTCCACCATCACCATTCTTCAAAAAAACTTTTCTTTCTCGTGCAAGGGCCCAGCAATGGAAAGAGGAAAGGGTTGTGGCCTCCACAAAAAAAAACAGCAAACGGGACCCAAAGAACTATCGCCCAATTTCCCTTCTCACCACTTTTGGGGGAAAATCCGGGAGTCCTCATCCCCGCCAGATCAACCCCTTCCCTGGACCCCCACCACTGCCAAAACCAAGAAATTTGGTTTCAGGCAGGGAAGGCCAGCTACAGACCGCCCCCTTCAGTCTGCTTCCGGGAAAAACCACTCGGGATAGAGGAATGGACCCCTTTGTCGTGGCTTTGGCCATCGGGAGCCTTGACAGGGGTGGCCCCGAGGTCTCGCTGCCAAGTGAGGAGCCTGGGAGTGCGCGGCGCCCTACTGCAGCTATCCAGGATACCTCCAAGAAGGCCCTACGAGTGGTGAAAAGGGCCCACACTTCAGCCAGAAAAACCCATCCACCCAGCGCCCCGAAAGGGCAGGTACTGGGGCCTCTTCTGTAAAATGTCATTTCAATGCATTCTCCAGTCATTCCTGAGGCCCGGGCCTACGTGATGACTGCACCCTGCCTTCCCCTGCGACAGACGTGACTGGCAGGACACGGGGGCCCGCATCAACCTGGCTTTGGGAAAACAACACGTCACCGGGAGTAGTCGTGGCAGGTCAGCCGGGCCCCCTGAAAAAACCCAGGCTCGCTTATCTCCCGCAGGCAAGACATCCCCAAACCGCCGACCGGACTTACTTTTGGGGCAGTTAACCCCCTTCAGAGATCCATCCCCTTTGGGTTACCCCGTGGGCCAATGAAAAGTGAAATATACATTTTTTAAATTTGGCGGGGATTTTTCTTATGAAAAATTGAATTTTAAGGGGGGGTTTTTTTTATTCAACTTTTGGTTGAGCACTTCGCTATGCAAAAAGGGACTTTATTTTTATGCAAAACATAGCTTAAAGTGCGTTTTTTGATAGTAAGAATTTGCTCAAATGCAAAAAGGAACGAGTTTAAAAAGTCTTTAGAATTCCATTTACAAGGAAATTTGGCTCCCAAATTTTGAAAAAATGAATTTTTGTAAGGGGGTACCCTAACCGGGGTACCAAAATATTTGGATTGGGTTCGAGGGGGAAAAGGAAAGCCCAGGGCGATGGTGCCGACAGTAGGAAAAACTGCCCCCAAAGGTTGATCAGGGAGGAGCATCGTCAGGACAGAGGACCATCTGGAAGTTACCTTGGCACTTTGTACCAGAGGACCGGTACCATCTGAGAACCCGCTTTAAAAGGTGCTCAGGTCCTATGATCTGCTGGTGACATACGTTTTCCACCGACCACTGAGTACGCAAGGGACTAACTAGGGCCAACACGGGGTGGAAGGGTGGTACCCGCCCTTTGGAAAAGATGCTGGGACGCAAGCTCTTTGGAGTATATGCGTGTTCCCAAAACCAAAGGGTTTTCCCCTGTGCCCACCTTTCCCCAGATCGAGGGGCCCTACCTCTTTCTGACACTGTTCACGGTCAGGTGCGCGCTGCCAGCGTGAATGAGATGCAGTACAACGCAGATTTTCGAGGAGGAGGCGGTAAAGATTACGGAGATCCCGGAGTATATCCTGGTCAACATTTTCCATGCCCATGGGTTTTTCCACAGGGTTTCCAGGCTGTGAAGCGGGGCTTTCTCCCGTCGAGTGCAGGAGATCAAGGTGGCAGGGTCCCATTCAGATGGCTCCCCACAGCCAGTCGTCGGGTCATGGGCCCAGAAAGCAGGACTGACTGGCAAAGAACTAAAACCCTGGAAACCCTAGCAAGTACTGCCTGCAGGTGTATTTAAAAATTTAACGACATCAAGGTTCACCACAGATAGAGGAGGGGCCCCAAGCACTCCTCACGCAGCCAGAGTGATGAGGTCGAGCCCAAGAAGGGTCCAAACAGCGGACCTTCTACGGAGGACAGGACGGGTTTTCGCACATCAGAAGTGTCCCCTTCGCTATGGCGAGTCAGAGTAAGGACGACGCAGGTTCGCAGTGACCCAGATTTTGAAGCTGAGGGCTGGCGGGAGTATGGGGGGCACCGGTAAGACCTCACATCACACCCCAAACTGAAATTTTCAGCCACCAGCGCAGCACTGATCGCTGGCAGCCTGGCCCGGGCCGAGCCCCCGGATTACCTGTTTTACTGTCCGGGGGTCAGATCCCGGAGATCCCTGTCAAGCCGTACGAGGTTCGGAGCCTATCCCCACTCAGAGCACCGAAAGAGTCGTGAAGCGGGACAAGGCCCCGTGGAGCAGTGGTGGGGCAGCAGGCCGACACGGGTTCTCCGGGTCGGGCCACCCCCGGGAGACCCTGCCCTGCTTTAGGGTTTAAGAAAAGGGCATGAAAGGACACGTTCTAGGCCCAAGTAGAGGCTGTTTTACACTGTGATGTAGTGCCTGAGAACCAAATGACAGAAAGAGCTTTCCACGCTAGTCATTTTGGGAAATCATATTGGGGCATGATGCAATAAACAGGACCCCCCGGGCACAGTAATATTTAAGCATATTGATAAGGGTGCAATATAAAATGCGATTTGCATAGTAAGAATGCTCAAACAAAAATGGATGAGTTAAAATAGTCTTGAATTTCATTGTACATAGGAAATTGGCATGCCAAGTTGGAAAAAAAAATTTTTTTATACAGCGTACCCAATCTCCATCCTTGGGGGGAGTTTGACGCGGGATGACCTTCAAGTATTTCCCGGGGAGTAGCTAAAAAACTCGGCCTGGGACTGCTGTGTCCGGGCATCTCCCCCCTTCTAGAGCCCAAGGGGGTTGAGGTCATGTACAAGGCTCAGGACGTCCCCCAAGGAAAACTCCCCCCCGCTGGCTTCCGCCCCCCCCTTTACCTGGGCCCCACTAGACCCCGTCCCGAGAAGAGCCCGCGACGGTAGCGAAAACGTCCCCCCCCACGCGGCTGTCTCCTTCCAAACCCCCCCAGGAGCGCGGGGGTGGCGGTTTATGGTCATGCCCCGGCACTAAAACTCCACACGCCCCACCTGGAGCCATCAAGCTCCCCCCTGCCCCCCCGCCCCCTTTACTCCACCCCGGGCGCCCACACAGAAAGGAGCAAATGACGTCCCCCCCCCCAGGACAGAGCCCCCCTAGTTTCCCTTTTACCCCGTACGGCCGTCTGTGGAACCAGTTAGTTCACCAAACCGACCTCCACCGCCACGCCTCGCTACAAGCTTTAGCGGGGGGTAACAGTGGTTTAGGGCCCAAATTTTTATTAAATAAAATGCTTTTTTTATTATTGTAGCATAGATAGTCTAGGTAATACCAGAGCTTTTGCTCTAATAAAACAAAAACCAAGTTAAATAAAAAAAAAAAAAAAGAGAGAGAAGAAGAGAGAGAGAGGAGAGAGGAGAAAAGAGAGAGGAGGGGAGAGAGAAAGGAAAAAGAGAGGAGAGAAGAAGGAAGAAGAGAGAGGGGGAGAGTGTCGATAAAGTTTTGTGAAAAGAATCAGCTTTTTTATTTTTTTTAAAAAGCAATTGGGTAATTCAACGATATTTTTTCGACACTATAATTTGTTTTATACATTTTTTTTTTTAAAAGAGTTGGGGTGGTTATTACAGGAGCTGTTAACGAGTCAGCTTTTATAAGAAGACAATGCAACAAAGTGAACCCGTGGGTCAAAGTGGCCTTTTCATATTTTCCCCGCGATTTTTGGGTTTATAGGTGGGAAAAGAAAAAGGGGGGCGAATGGAGGAAGGGGAAATATTAAAGGGGGAGATAGAAGGGGGGATTTGCTAGGACCAGAGGCGGAGGGGGGGAGGGAAGGTTGAAGAAGAGGAAGGAAAGCACCCTGGCTTTAGGGCGGAGAGTGAGGGATTTTGGAAGGGGGAGGAAGGTATTAGGGAAGATGGAGGGAGAAGAAAGACAGAGAGGGGGAAAAAATATAATGTAAGGAGTCGTTTTTAGGATTATGTGGGGAAGGAAGGAAGGAGGGGCATTTGAGAAAAAAGGGGGGAGGGAAAAAAAGAAAGGGGGAAAGAGAAAAAGAATAGGAAAACAGGCAGGGGGGGCATGGAACAATGGGGGGAGGCCCTTGTACTACCCATGGTGGGGTTGATTTAAACTTCCTATTTTTACCCCCAAAATCAAAAGATTCAAAAAACGAACAGGTTTTATATTCCTTTTTTTTTTCTTTCTCCGCCTTTCATCACCGAACATTCAAACAATTTGGTGTTTTACTAAGTGATTTGATTAATTCTTTAAAATTCAATAAAACTATATGGCACTTTATTCCTTTTTACCTTTCCGTCCAAATTAAAAAGACACTTCAAAAAAGGGGAAAAACTGTTAAATGAAACTTAATGTCAGGCCTTTTGGCGAGTCTTTACTAGCTTCGTGAAAATTAAAAGGGGGCGGAGAGTTGGGGCCGCAGCGTTTGGACCAGCTTGTTACGGGGGGGCCCCCCAAACCCAGGGCCGGGCCCCGGGGAAAAAAAACCCCCCCCCCCCCAACCCGCCCCCCCCGGAAAAAGCGGGGGCGGGCCCAGCCCCCCCATTTTGGGGCCAAAAAAAATCCCCCCTTTCCCCCCCATCCCCCCCCCCAAGGGCCCTTTAGGGCCCCGGCCCTGGCCCCCCGCGGGGGCCCAAAAAAAAAAAAAAACGGAGGGGGGGGGGGGGGAAAAAGGGGGGGGGGGGGGGGGGAGGCAGTTGCGGGCGGGGCACGGTGGTTTTGGGGGTGGTCCCGGGGTGCGCGGGAAAATTTTACCTTTTACCTCTATTTCTTTGTTCTGTAATGCATTTAGAGGGTCGGTTCGCCTTCCAAACTTAGTGTTACCGTTTGTGTTGTGGTTTTTGGTACCATGGCTCCCTGCAAGCTTGGGCAGGCCCGGGGAAAAGACTGGAAGCAGGCCCGGAAGAAAGTGCAGGAGGCCCGCCTTTGTTGATGGAAAAAAAAATTTTAAAAATTTTTCATATTTTTTTCCTTTGGTTTTTTTTAATTTTTGGGAAAGGCTATTTTTTTAAAAACATTTCCCCAAAAAGGGGGTGTTTTTTTTTTTTTCGGGTTTTTTAAAATTTTTAAAATTTTAAGGGGTTTTTTTTTTTTTTATTATTAATTTTTTTTGGAATCAGGGGGTTTTTTTGGGGTTTTTTTTTTTTTTTTTTTTTTTTTTTTTTTTTTTTTTTAAAAAAATTATTTTTTTTGGGGGAAGGTTGGAATTTTTTTAAAAAAATTTTTTTTTTTTTTTTTTTTTTTTTTTTTTTTTTTTGTCATTTTTGCAAAAAAAAACAAAATAATAATAATAATATAATTGGGACAGAAACGGTTAGCAGATTCATTCAAAACACATAAAAACACACCAGAAAAACATAAGGCGCATCAGAAAATTGTTGGTTGGGTAAAACTATAAATTGACCGATTATTTATATGTTTGTTCAAGCCACTTTGTTCGGTTTATGGCGAACCTTGATACGATGAAGGAAAGGTTATGAGGTTAATTTGTGAGTGAGTTACTTAATGCTATAACTCCCCCATTCCCCCCTCCTTCCTCCCTCTTGTTTCTTGAGCTTAACATCCTTCCCTACCTCCCTTCTCTCCCCTTCCCTCCTCGATGACGGCGTCTGTCACTTTCAGTTTGAGATATTTAGGCGGTATAACCTCCCCCCCCCACACACAACTATGAATGTGACTCAGTAAATAGGTAATTAAGATATTAACTTAGTAGACTTAGTAGACTTACTTATCACAAAAAGAAAGTTAAGTATTTTAGATGTGGCGTATAACTGCAACCACCAAACATTCGCGTTAGTATCAAGAATTCTGACGCTTAATTAACGAGTGATTATCTCGTTGTGTACCTGTAACAAGGCGTCACGGCGAGCAGTGCATGGGGGAGCTAGGTATCTATCAATGGGGGGGCACAGCTCAGTATGGGGGGGAGCAGTAGACAAAGGCTCAGGGGCCACTCTGATGCCACATGGAAGGGTAAAAGGGTATATTCTAAGATCAGATCTGTAGTGGGTATTAGACTATTACCCACCACTGATCTGATCTTAGAATATGATATAATATATATATACGTATATATATTATACATATATACGTACTAATACGGCAGTTTTGGCCAGTGGGGGGCACCGGATTCTCATGGGGGGGCACGTCCATGCTCCCCTTCCCTCGTAGCTACGCCACTGCAATGCCACCGGGCTGTGAGTACTACTAAGAAAATTTACATTTCCGATGCTGCTTTACGCTCATGACGTCACTCTGCTTACACTGCTTCTCTCACTCATGCTGTAGCTACTGCTTTACTACCAAAATCACCGACACACTCGGGAAAGCCTCTTGGGGTGGACTGCGGGAGAGGGGATGATTTTTTTTTTTTTGGTGGGGAGAGTTGTGTAAGAACATAGAAAAGAACACAAGAAAATAAGGAAGCTACAAGAGGCCGTGAAACCTACGTATATATAAGGAGGGGAAGGGAAGAGACGTAGACAGAGGGAGGGAGAAAAAAAGGAGGCAGGGTGGGAAGGATGGATGCAGGAAGGAAGGGAGAGAGAGGCAGAGAGAATTGGGTATAAAGTGGAGGGAGGGATGGAGGGAAAGAGGGGTTGGTTGATAGATAGAGGAAGGGGAGTGAGA
>JACEEZ010008866.1:180000-245000 GCA_016584305.1 Chionoecetes opilio | reverse complement strand
CTATAGTCTAACCAGCCCTGGCTGGGCTGTCGGGTGGGGTGGGGAGATTACTGCAGTGTTGTCACGTTCATCGTTGACAGGCTGACGAGGACCCTCTGTCATACTGTTAGCTATTACATTAACTATTTTTAATCATATAGTTTTATAATACGGGTGCATGGTTTTGTGAATGGCTTGCGATTTGATGGTAAGACAATGAGTTAGTCTACCTTCCATTACATTTGGCATAGTAGCTCGTGCGACGCTGCTGGCATGTCAGGTAACCTGACACCACTCCTTCCACCACTCAACCACACTCCCCTCCTTCCTCTCCTCTTCCTTCTCAATTCTTCCTTTTTCACCATTCCCTCTCCCAATCTTTCTTCATATTTCTCTCTCTCTCTCTCTCTCTCTCTCTCTCTCTCTCTCTCTCTCTCTCTCTCTCTCTCTCTCTCTCTCTCTCTCTCTCTCTCTCTCTCTCTCTCTCTCTCTCTCTCTCTCTCTCTCTCTCTCTCTCTCTCTCTCTCTCTCTCTCATCTCCTTGCTTTCCCTCCCTCCCTCCCTCCCTTCCTTCCTCCCTTCCCTCCCCTCCCATCCCTTACCTCCTATACCTTCCCTCCCTTCCTCCCTCCCTCCTCCTCCCTCCCTCCCTCCCTCCTCCTCCCTCCCTCCTCCCTCCCTCTATTCTTCCCTCCTTCTCTACCTCCTTCCCTCCTTCCCTCCCATCCCTTCCTTCCCTCCTTCACACACTTGCTTTCCCTCCCTTCCTCCCTTCTTTCCTCCCTTCCCACTGCACTGAGGTCAGAATTCCTCAGAATGAATGAGGTAAGGAGGGTAGGGTGGTGACCTTGCGATAGTAGTGAGTGGGGTGATGTGGCACCACCGCGGACTTGAGCAGCTCCACCCGACAGACCAGCCAGGGCTGGTTAGAGTATAGTAGTAATAATTATAGTAGTGGTAGTTGTTATTGTCGTAATGGTGGGAATAATAGTAAGTACAAGTGCTTGTGGGCCCTTCGGACCCATGTATTGATGTTTGTAGTAGTAGTATATTCTAAACAACAATGTGAGTGCAAACTCCAATCGTGTTGTTGCTGTCGTTGGTCACTGGTCAAAGTGCCTCGGGTTAGACCACCTACCACCACCGTAGCCTGCCTCTACCTAGCCCCACGCTTGTCTCAGCCCAGCACCACGCCTGTCTCGCCCCAGCCCCACGCCTGTCCTGCAAGCGCGCGCGTACGCACGCACACACACACACACACACACACACACACACACACACACACACACACACACACACACACACACACACACACACACACACACACACACACACGGAAAGTCCATGAGTCTACGGCATTAGTGAAATGCGGCAAGACGTTACCGCAGAGTTCATTCGTGTAATCTAATCTCTGAAGTGTTTTTAGCCCACAACCCCCTTCAAAATAATTCAATCGACATGGGACCAAACCGTTTAGCACCTACGATTTATTTGCGATTTTTTGAGCCTACTCTTATCAAAATTGAATTTACAGTTTCGGCTACCCAAAGCAGACAGACAGACACAGACACACGGCTACTCCTATAGCATATTAGATGATTAGAGTAGTAATGTTGTGATGGTGAGAATACTAATTACTAAAAGTGGCAGTAATAGTAGCAGCAGTAGATAGATAAATATCTAGTAGATAGTAGATAAAGGAGTATCTAAGTAGATAAATAGCAGTAGTGGTAGGGAATTCCTGTTATGGACACGTTGGTGATGGATGGGAATCGTGAATAATGTATTAACACTTAGGTATTGGACACTGCCATCGATATGCAAGCGCTGCCTGCACTCACGCATTTGCAGTTATACTCCAGATTTTGGCGACCATCACGTTGTCACGCGTTGCAACTTATTTCCGTTGTATTCTAGTGCACTGAGAGTATCAACTTGTTAAAATGTTATGTATACTTCTTGTTTAACACCTGTTCTCTCCCCGTATGCATGGAGGTGCCAGTGATGCGTGTAGAATGTGTGTCGAAATCACATCTGCATCAATATAGGGGCCATAACTTGATGGAGGAGTCATTTTAGTTAATCACAGGTGTGGTAGAGGAAGAATGTAGTGAGTACCTGGAAACTATATTCGATGGTGATTTAAATTTGCGGACGAAATATTTCGCCTTATATTTAACTTTGTCTTTCGCCCTACGAAAGTAGTTTTTTTTTTCTCTCTCTCTCGCATCAAATGTTACACAGCTAAGACGTTAAGCAACTACAGAACTTTGCTGCAAGAGTTGCCATTGGTGGAGCCTCCAAATTTCATCATGTAACTCCACTCCTCAATGAACTGCAATGGTTAACTATTCAAAAGAAATGTGGCTTTTAGCAATGTATCACAACATTCAAAGTAATCAAGGGGCAATGGTGAGGCGGTGTCAGAGTGGTTAGCGTCTCCAATTGGCGTTCTTGGTGACCCGAGTTGGATCCCGAGTGAGAACCATAAATCCACTTCAAATCTTTCTGCACCGTTGAGTGGTCTAAGAACACCCACATGCTGTCCATTGACTCTACTTTCGATTGCGAGTGCATCGGAGGACTAAGGGGGGTGGCATTAGCCTCTAATTACAGGCGTCACTATATCACTATAAAAAAAATCCTGCCTGCGCCACCACGAGCCTTCGCCCGTGGTGGCGCAGGCAGGATTGTGATGGCCAAATACCACAGCCCTCAATTGAACCTCCAAGGTTCTACCATCCGAGCCCTGGAGGTCACTGCCTACAGGCGCTATAAGTATACATGTAAAAAAAAAAAAAAAAAACAACTTCGTAACTGACTTTTCTCTTTCCCTGAAATTAGAAATGTAAGATTCATAAATACTAGGCAATGCAATTTATTGTATGTATGTACTTGAAACATACACTGACAGTCAGGCCAGATCTATTACAGTAAGAAGCCCCAAACTATGGAATAAATTGCCCACAAAAGTAAAGGATAGTAAAAAGGATAGCAGGTTTTGAAAAGGTTAAAGGCTAAAGTAAAGGATAGTAGTTTAGTCATGCTAAAAGGTGCCTTGAAGAACTATCTATTGAAACATGAATTTTTAATTTAACGTGTACGCTTGCGTAGTTACCTCCGCCAACGAAGTTGGAGGGGTTATGTTTTCACCCCGATCTGTCTGTCTGTCTGTCTGTCTGTTTGTTAGTGTACAGGTTTTCTCGACAAGATACGAATAAATTTGGTCCAAACTCGGTATACCAAGTCTATTTGGTATAAGGAAGAACTTATTTAATTTTGGATGAAATCTATTAACAACTGTTGCCATGGCAACCAATTGATGAAATATTCGGCCGGAGGTATGCGCTCATACTGAGTGCATAATGCACATATATATATATATATATATATATATATATAATATATATATATATATATATATATATATATATATATATATATATATATATATAATTTGATGAAATATTCGGGCGGAGGTATGCGCTCTACTGAGTGCCCCCCCCCCTAGTTCACTTTGTTTCAACTTACTTTTTAATTGTTTTCTTTTAGATGTTTCTAGGTTTTAACATTAAAGGTGCACATCTTATTATTTATCACTATATATTTTTATTTAATTACAAATAAGATGAATACTTATCATCAACTGCCCAATTCGATTACATCGGCCATACATATTTTTTGGGTACCTTTAGCTTTAGTTTAGGTTTTAACATTAAAGGTGCACATCTTATTATTTATCACTATATATTTTTGTTTAATTACAAATAAGATGAATAATTATCATCAACTGCCCAATTCGATTACATCGGCCATACATATTTTTTTGGTACCCTTAGCTTTCTGGTTCTTCAACCTTTTTTGATATCGTCCACCCCTAGTAGTGATTTGGTAAGAGCTGTCCACCACAATTTTTTTCTCTTTATAATCTCACGGCTCTGACATTTTTAATCTAACTCTATAATTCTACAAAATATATAGGCAGGAAAAGGCAGCTTCACTCTCATTTTAAATTTACAGCTTACATATTCTTCTGTATAATAACACATGCAGTCTAAAACTATAAATATACAAAGACAAAATAAACATACCTCCGGAATTCCAGAGCAAATGCATTTTTCTTCATGAAACTAAAGTAAAATTGCACCAAATATGCGTTATACGTATTTGGTAATCCAGTAAACAAAGCCTTTCCCTTAAAGAAACAAAAATCTGTGGCTTGGCTGCTGTTGCAATTTGTCTGCTATCAGCTTAAATCGAGGCATCAGACAATTTGCAAGTACAACGCGCATAAGAGGATCCAAATTCAGAATGGCATTCCTTTTCTATGCCTTGATTAAAAACAAGCCTGAGAAGCTTTGCTGACGCAGACATGATGTTAGCATCTGCACAAACATGGCTGTTGCCTTCTCACCTTACTCCTTGTAGCCTGACTATCAAGCAGGACAACCCAGCAATGCAATGTATAGGATGGCCAAATGTTTTGAAAGCTGATTTTTAAGTATAATCCACCGGAAGCTCCAATAGGGCATCAGAATGATCAGTTCCATCATCTGAGAATGGATGAAGCTTCCACATGTTGGAGGTCTGAGGTGTCTTGGAAATAGAAGTCAAGGTTTTTCTGCATCAAAGTCAGGTGTCTGGTAATCCAGGGGGACATTCGTACCTCCAGTGTCTGCTCTGCTGTCTGCATACCATGTGCCCAGACACTGACAGCCAGCCATATAGGTATCAATGACTTCAAAATCAGAACAACACCTTTTATCTACATTGCTTTTAATTTCTTTCACCTTCAGTTTGAATCCATTTATTTTCTCTATATTTGTAAAAATATTCCCACCTTTACCTAGTTTTATACCATTGATTTATTTTCCCTTATCTATACTGACACGTGGGCATGATCTCGTTCACCCACCTATCCACCCCAAGACAGCCGTCCACCCCTCATTCAGTCTCGTCCACCTTAAGGTGGACCGTCTACCCAGGTTGAATAGTACTGGTTTAGAGTATTTCTCTCCTATCTTTCCCATCAAATTCCATGGCAGTTTTTCAATACTGTATGGTAGTTTTTTTCTCACTTTTTTCATGCGGAAACGGCCAGGGAGAGAGGTGGTTGGGGAGGAGCCTTCAACTTTGCTTTTATATTACCTCTAGCGCATAAAAACTATAGTGGTAGAAAGTAGTCACACAGGCAGCCTCGTTTGGCCCAGTAGGGCTGTTGCTATCTGTTCTCCCTTTGTATTCCTTTGTATTCCTCCTCCTTCTTCTCTTCTTCCTCCTTCTGACCACTTGAGAATTTGTGGACATATTTGCGTTTGCGGAAGTACATCCGCAAACGCAATCCGCAACTTTTGTGTGTGTCTGTGTCTGTGTGTCTGTGTGTGCGTGTGCGTGTGCGTGTGCGTGTGCGTGTGCGTGTGCGTGTGCGTGTGCGTGTGCGTGTGCGTGCGCGTGTGTGCGCGTGCGTGTGCGCGTGTGCGCGTGCGTGCGTGTGCGCGTGCGTGCGTGTGCGCGTGTGCGCGTGCGCGCGTGCGTGCGTGCGTGCGTGCGTGCGTGTTAGCAGAATTAAGAAAAAAACAATGGACGGATTTGCATGAAAATGTCACCCGAAGGGACAGCCTCGGCGGAGGATTGCACTTGGGCAGTGTTGTTTTTACCTCCGCCAAGGTGGTTATCGCTGCTGTTATTACGGTTAGTGGATCCTGTGCACGGTGTTAGGGCTGCGACGGTGGGGGGCCATCTGCTGTGATGGGGAATTATGGGTAATGATAGGCAGGGTTGGTAAATAATGAAGTGTATATTATTGGTGTCGCAGCCTTAGTTATAATGGTAGGTAGTATGGAGAGGTACACTATTTTGTACCATGAATAATGTCTTCCAATCCCAGTAATTAGGCAAACATGACGCGAATATCCGCACTCTGGTCTGATGGGCAGCCTCTCCCCTGCACTCCAGCATCATCCAGGCGCCGGGGAAAACCTTGGAGTGTGGAATCTGGTTTTGATAAAAAGGTAAAGACCTTTGCGGCGCTACATTGGGTTACTCAAATTGCATCTTAATGGTTGCCTTTTCTCTCACTAGGCTTTAAACCCCTTTCCCACACTCCTTTCTTCGCCCTTGATCACCTCGCCCACCTTTAGACCAGCCCACCTTGGCGCGTCCCACCTGTCCCAGCTCTCATAACCACAGCCTGTAATTACCAGAGTTACCAGAGTTGTGATTTACGCTGAACGATATCAGTAATTTTCTTGTAACTTGTCTCTGGAATCTTATTTGAATCTTATCTGAAGTAAATAATTGCCGGTAAACGGATGCTATTCATAAGACTTCCAAGGGAAAACAATTAATACTGAAATTCATGACCAGAAGAAAACGCCACTTTTGCAGACTTATGCACTATATTTTCCTCAGTTCTTGGTTAGATATATGACAAGTGTGTGCAAATAACGAGCCCCAGACAGTGCCTATAGTATTTTTTGGGTCTTTTAAATGTGGCTTAAAGCTACCTGTGCGTTGTGCATTTAATTTGCCAAAAAACGAGACTTTGTTTGGAAGAGTAGCGCCACTTATGCAGTTTTGCCACACACAAGAACACGAGGAGTGGAAGGCGCAATACCACATTCACAGATGAAAAGCAGGAGATTTCTTAACATTTACTGAACCACAATAGCAAACTGGTCTAAAACTATCTAATTGAATACCGGAACCTATAATTTGTACATATTATTCCCTGCCATGTATATAATGAAGCACCGTGTTTTGTGAAAAGTGTACATCAGAGCACGCCATGTTTCCTTGACCCGATGTGACCAAAATAGACGTGCTCCCTAACACCCCCGCTGACCGGTAGTTACCTGTAGTTACCTGGGACCCGGTAATTATCGTGGAGTGACCCGCTACTCGCAACGACCTGACATTACCTGTGATATAGCCTGAGGGGTCGAGGGGCGAGGATTGGTGCAGTGATAATTATATTAAGATTAGTACAATGATAAATTAAGAAACATAGATTAGAGCATTTATAATAATATGATAATAAGATTGGTGAGGATAGTTGGTGCCGAGGAATCAGAGGATGGAGAAAAAAAAAGTCGAAATATAATGCATAAACCAGTCATATACAGTATATTGGGATTTTTTTAGGAGTAAAGTTTATGTAGATGACGGTCTTGCGTGTTTCCAAGTAAAGTAATCGGGTTGGTGGAAAAAGAGAAATGTATGGGTAATAAAGAAACAGTAGGGTTTATTTGATCAGTCAGGTCTTAATGAGTATTATATAATCTTTAGAGGTTTTCACCGTTATAGGACAATGACTTCAAAAACTTGATGGATTCAGTATGGTACCTTTTTTTTGGTCTGTGTGTGTGTGCGTGTGCGTGTGCGTGTGCGTGTGTGTGTGTGTGTGTGTGTGTGTGTAGTGTGTGTGTGTGTGTGTGTGTGTGAACTGATGTAAAGTTTGTGATGGTGGCATTTTCTATATTTTACATGACTTTATTCGATGCATTGTTTCAACCTCGTCGCTTTGGTGCACCTTAGTGTACCTCAACGGGTAACAAACGGGGCCATTTCCCTGTGTTCTCGGCCAGAACGAGTCGTGATGGCAACGAGTTTCCCGAATGGCAAACGGAAATATCCTTTTGCAAGTTCGAGAAATGAGTTAGACTTTGCACACACCTGGGACTTTGGTCTGCGGACACACACCAACAACACACCACACACACACACACACACACACACACACACACACACACACACACACACACACACACACACACACACACACCCACACACACACACACCACACACACACACACACACACCACCCCACACACACACACACCACACACACACACACACACACACACACACACACCACACACACACACACACACACACACACACACACACACACACACACACACACACACACACACACACAGATAGATAGATAGATAGATAGATAGATAGATAGATAGATAGATAGATAGATAGATAGATAGATAGATAGTTTTATTGACCACAGCAGAACATAATACACATATACATACTTATACATGTAGTTTTATAAATGTAGTCCAAAAAGTAAAATTAACTCAACGCTGGCAATTAGTAACTAACACTACAATATAATGCTATCCGCCTTAAAATATCATTACTATTGTATCATTACTATTACACAATAATCGCAGTCCATTAATATTGAATAGAATATGCACTGGCCATCAGTAATACACACTCAAGATACAGTGTACTATTTTACAGGTCACATCTAGGGTAAATCTATTTGAAAACACCTGTTCCATAAGAGTGAACTGGTATATGTCCCTAACATGTTGGGTCAGTGTACACTGTTCCACCACATGTCTTTCAGTCTGCACTTGGCCACATACACACAGTCGCTCATCCAAGGGTAAGCGACCGCGACCTCTCCTATTCCACCTTCCAGTCTCACATATTAGCCAATGCCCACCTGTCCTAAACTGTGTAAACGACAGGCGATGCTTTTCATCAACTAAGTGTCTATCAGTGTAAATATTATGCACATTCAAAGTAGGGTTCATCTCTTTATATGTCACTCTTCTCGTAGAATTACTGTCTGAAATTCTCGATCTTACACATTGCATATCTACAGTACAATCTTTGACTTCACTGTCCACAAACTCCCTTATTAATCTACCGGTGACAGTGTCCATATTCATAGATAGCTTCATTGCAAACGTCAGTGGGTCATCATCATAAGTTGATCGCTCTTGCCACATTTTATGGAAAAACTTATGTTGCACAGAACTTACCATATCTTTTAGGGGTGGGTAACCCGATTCCACGTAACATATATCATTGCAAGTTGACCTTCGCACACCCAACAATTGCTTTAAACACCAGTTAAACAGTTTAGTCATAGGTTTTAAATCTGCCCCAAACCATGATTCAGCACCATACATAAGTGTTGACATTAATGCTGCGTCAAAAACACGTTTTTTACAATAAATGGCACATCATCATTTTTCTTCACAAAAGAAACAAATTTTAGTACGTGTGGCATTTTTAACTTGGCATGTAACTTAACAGCGGAAGATGTCGACCCATCGCAGGTGAACGGCGACCCTAAATAAACATACGACTTACAAGGTTGAACACTTAAACCGTTCACTGCCAACGGGTCAGCGTCGTCACGGCTGCCATTTAACACAAAAAATTTAGTTTTAGACTGATTCACTATCATGCCGTACTCTAGACAGTACTCCTGTAATATTGATAATTTACTCAACATATTTCTCCGTGACGTGGCTAATAGTACCGTATCATCCATCATGACAAGAACGTGCAACCACTTCAGAAATCCATCATAACCACTGCCCTGTTTAATGAGGCGTATTAAATCATTAACAAAAATTACAAACAAAACGCAGGACGTTGGCGAGCCTTGTTTTACCCCTAATGCGATAGTTACCAAAGCGGCTCCAATCCAACTTTCTGTTAAACTATACATGGCAACCATAGCAGATATCATTACTGAGCCACATCCTAAACGCCTCAACACACGGAATAATAAATGTCTTGGTACTCTGTCATATGCTTGCTTAAAGTCTATTAATGTTACAAAACGAGTAAGTTTCTTTCTCCTGGCCATATCACACAACAAGCGTAGACAAACAATCTGTTCAAGACATCCCCTAGTCTTCTGTGCCCCGGCCTGTTCTCTAAATGGTCTAAACCAGAGGACAAGTCGCGAACACAACACCATATCGTATAGTTTAGCAATACTGTTGGCTGCATTTATCCCTCTGTAATTTCTCACATCTGCCTTATTGCCTTTCTTAAATATAGTGAACAGTTTTGCTCTAGACCAGCCCTGAGGATATGTGCCAGAAGAAAATACAGAGTTGAAAATATTTGTAAGTAACATGACATAACACACACACAAACACACACACACACACACACACACACACACACACACACACACACACACACACACACACACACACACACACACACACACACACACACACACACACACACACACACACACACACACACACACACACACACACACACACACACACACACACACACACACACACACACACACACACACACACACACACACACACACAGAGAGAGAGAGGAGAGAGAGAGAGAGAGAGAGAGAGAGAGAGAGAGGAGAGAGAGAGAGAGAGAGAGAGAGAGAGAGAGAGAGAGAAGGAGAAGACATTATAGGCATTATGGAATATCTAGGTGAAAATATGAACTTCATTTGTAATGAGAGAGAGAGAGAGAGAGAAGGAGAAGACATTATAGGCATTCCTATGGAAATATCTAGGTGACAAATATTGAACTTCATTTTTGTCAATATTTCTATAAAGAAGAAATAGAGATAATGTATATTTGCGAGCAAAAAATGCAGACTATGGAAGCTTAATTCATACGTAATTAATTTTTCCTCAATATCAACGTTATAGAGGAAGGGCAGAAAGGATTCCTTATTTTACTTTTAGTCGTAGATCAATATCGCGTTGAAGAATGACCTCAGCAGTAACAGTCGTGCCCTCCCAACACCTCTCCTCCAGGGTTTCACGCGGGGTGCGAGTAACAAATGAATAACTGAACCGACACCTGATGGTAACATCTTTTGGCGGCAGGATCGACAAGGCCTTCACGTGTATTTCAAGATGTGAACGTAAACTATTCCTTCCCCTCCAATAGATCAAACGCTCCATTTGAACCACCTTTCACCTCGAGAGAGAGAGAGAGAGAGAGAGAGAGAGAGAGAGAGAGAGAGAGAGAGAGAGAGAGAGAGAGAGAGGAGAGAGAGAGAGAGAGAGAGAGAGAGAGAGAGAGAGAGAGAGAGAGAGAGAGAGAGAGAGAGAGAGAGAGAGAGAGAAGAGAGAGAGGAGAGAGAGAGAGAGAGAGAGAGAGAGAGAGAGAGAGAGAGAGAGAGAGAGAGAAAGAGAGAGAGAGACCTACGACCTTCGCTGGCTACCTGCGAAGGGTAGCCACTAGCCAGCTTCCTCGACAGGGGAGGGAAGCTCTTGCTCTACAAGGCCCAGATACGGCCTTACTTAGAGTACGCCGCCCTCTCCTGGATGCTGTGTGCAGCCTCGCACACTAGGAGGCTGGACAGCATTCAGCGTCGAGCCCTGCGACTGGTGGATGCTGCAGACCCTCCAGACCCACCAGCCCAGTTCGAGCCGGTGAGTCCTCTCGACTCACTGGAACACCGCAGGGACGTCGCGGCACTTGTGGTATTCCACAAGGCATAGGTGCAGGGAGTGCCACACCTGGCTGGGTTGCGACAGCCTCCGATAATTGCCACGCGAAGCACGCGAATGGTGCTTACCAGTGGTGATGCAGTGGAGGTGTCGCGTTCCCGTACCAGCCAGCACCAACGCACCTTTTGTGGGCCGCGTCTCCAGGATGTGGAACATTTTCACGGCTGCTGTCCCTCACATCCAGGAGATGAACACACAAAGTGTAAAGTTGGTGGCCAATCGGTGGAGACTGTCGAAGCCCACCCCGATGACGCTAGTGATAATGTGACACTAGTGACAGTGACAGCAACAGTGCCTCAACAAACACTTTAGTAATGCTTATATGTATGTAATGTTAGTTTGTTAGGTTTTTGTATGTATGTGTATATAGCTATATTTACTTGCCCTTAAAATATGTGTGGTGCACACGACAGTGCACCTTTGGGCTTCATGTATTCATGTTTAAATAAAAAAAAAAAAAAAAAAAAGAGAGAGAGAGAGAGAGAGAGAGAGAGAGAGAGAGAGAGAGAGAGAGAAGAGAGAGAGAGAGAGAGAGAGGAGAGAGAGAGAGGAGAGAGAGAGAGAGAGAGGAGAGAGAGAGAGAGAGAGAGAGAGAGAGAGAGAGAGAGAGAGAGAGAGAGAGAGAGAGAGAGAGAGAGAGAGAGAGAGAGAGAGCAGTGGTGGTTCTAGCACTAAAAAACTGGGGGGGCCAGCATGGGGCCAAGGTAAATGTGGGGGCGCAATACAAAAGTTAGGAGGGTCCTGTAAGTATGGGGGGGGGGGGGGGGGGCACTGTAGGCACCGCATAACATTTTGAAAGCTGATCACTTTCCAGGGTTAATCTGAGGCCTATGGAGGGATATGTTAGACTATATCAAAGTGATTATTCAGTTAGAAAAAAAGTATTTTCAAAAGAACATTGGGGAAGAATTAAACGAAAGTTCATCTGAGATTTCAGTCTCAGGTCCATTTTCTCTGCTGGTGAGTATAATAATCCAAGCTGGAAATGTGAAAATTCGTGCTCTTAGGTACGTTTTATTGAAAAGAAAAGACCAATAATAATACCAAACATACTGAACAATTAAAATGCAAAAAATATGCCAGTTGTTTATAACATCAACATAAATGTGTTATGTACGTACCTTAGTCTACCTATAACCTCATACGTTGAAAATTCTGTATACACAAATAGCTATGATTTTCAGACATGGGCATGCAAATGCTACATTAGACACAATGGTGATGATACTTTGTTCATTCGGCAGCAATATATTTAGTGCAGCTTAATCCTACGATTAT
Organism: Chionoecetes opilio; assembly: GCA_016584305.1. Lineage (NCBI taxonomy): Eukaryota > Metazoa > Arthropoda > Malacostraca > Decapoda > Majidae > Chionoecetes > Chionoecetes opilio. The sequence continues at coordinate 232,470 of JACEEZ010008866.1, read as the reverse complement.
CGTGCCGACTGTCAAATTCATCAACAAAGCAATCTAAATCAATTCCCTCCGCGATAGCACTTTCAATCGACAATATAGTGTAATGTTACTCACTTGTCTGTCTGTCACTTGTCATAGAATTTCTGAGAAATGTTTTCAATAATTTCATTTCTGAAAAGCTCCTCTCACATGAAGCGCTGATAACAGGAAGAGTTACGGCCATCAACAATAACTTGTATAAACAATCAAATGCAGCCTTGTACGGACATATGAATGACAGGAATTGTGCAATTGATGTAGGTTGTTCAGGTTCTTTCATGAGTATTTTTTTCACTAGAGGTATCTCATGTTTTAAATCACTTTGATTGACTGAGTAGGCCATTGCAAATGCCTTAACATTTTGTTCAGACAAGAATGTCTGTCCTCCAGGACAGAGAACTGAAATACCACAGAAAATCGCAGATGAGTCTTTGGAAAAACGACAGTCTAACTCGCTAATCAAACAGTCTAATACTTCATACAAGATGCTGCTGTGCTGTACGTGACTTGATTCATATCTTTGACCGGTTGTTTCCAGGACGATGAATTCATCAAGTTGTCGAGGTTTTCTTCTCCAACTTCTATTCATTAATGGTGAAATGCAGCATTTCTTACAGAGTTCAGTAACCTTCTCACAGTAATGCTCGATCAAGTTGGAGTTTTGCATATCAGCTAGATCTTCGCTGAGTGATGAAATGAGTTTGTCTGCTTTTCCTAAGGTCAGCTTGTTTGTCCTGTAGCTGCTGTGATACTTTATAAATATTTCTTAGAATTTCCGGGAAAAAATGCAGTAAATAAACAAACTCTGCGTCTATCTGCGCAAGTATACCTCGAGCGGATACAGCTCGAGATCCAGTGTCAACTGCTGAAATCTCCTTCAGAGTTTTATTATGAATTGCAGCCAAAGCAAAGCGTTTTCACACGAGATGGCCCGACACCACCACCGTGTGTCACTGAGATGTTGCAGTTCTCGTGCCTGTTCTTTAGGAAACATTTCATGCTGTATAGAAAGGAACTTTTCGTGAAGTACAGAGTTACTAGCGAAAATATAGAGTTCTTCAAGCAGACTAAAGAATTTAGCTGCTTGAGGCACATACTTTGCAGCATTGATCAAAACCAAATTGAGTCTGTGTCCGTAGCAGTGTACATAATAGGCAAAGGGAGCTTTATCACGAATGCGTTTCTGAACACCACTAATTCCTCCACTCATGACTGATGCTCCATCAAATCCTAAGCCTACAAGTGAGGACTTGTAATCCAAACAAATTTTTCCAAATTCTTAAAGATTATGTCCGTGATAGATGCAGCATCCAACAAAACCATGCGAGTAAACGAAATAAAGCATTCTTGAATAGTATGTGACTTTTCATCATAAAATCTGATAACTAGTGCCAACTGCTCTGTTTTTCTAACATCTTTGGCTTCATCAGCTTGAACAGAAAAATAATGACATTGTTTCACACTTGCTGCAATTTCTTCTCTCACCATATATACAAGTGTGTCAATCATCTCATTTTGTATCGCAGAACTAGTGTACTTTTCATTCCTTGGACTTTTGACACGTTCAGTTATGATAGGATCATGTTTGGCGGTGAATCTAAGGAAATTACGGACATTTCCTGGATTCAGTTGATCATCACTTTCCCTGTGCCCTCTCTTGGCAATGTCCTGCGTTACTGTCAACAAATATATTTCACCAACAGTCTTTATGTAACCAGTAAGACGCCTTAATCGGCGAAGGACGAGCGAGCCCGTAGAAACCCGCCGCACGTGCGCACGTGCGGCGTCACCCGGTGTTTGACCTGTGTGACATTGCTAGGTGTGTGGTCTCAAACCACACACCAAATTTCAACTTAGTCGGTACAGCCGTTTCTCAGCTATAGCAAGATAACGTTGTCTGACACCCCTCACGCGGCACGCGCCACGCGCCATGCTGACCCCTCACGTGAGACAAAATATGTCAAGCACAAAAGGGATTGAATTGGGCTATCCGATGGTGAAGACCGCTTGTCAATCAGAAGCGGGATTCCATAGATATAAGCTCCTGAAAAGCGTGACGGTCGGTCGTGTCGGGTCGGGTCGGGTGGGCCGCTTAAGTGAGAAAAATCCCGTATCCAGTGAGAACTCGCGAGCGCTTCGCGCTCGCTCGCTCGTAATGACGATTTTCACGAACTTTCTTCTGGTATGTCTCACTTATACTGTGAGCAATAGATGTCTTCTCAGCTTTATTACGTTGGTAGTCAAACTATGCAATACAGGAGGACTTGTGGCATTGAGAGTACAAGTGCTTTTCTATGGCCGTCTCCTGAGTCCTCACGCCAAGCATTAACGACATTCCTCTGCGTGTGTGGGGTTTCATCTATCATCTATGACGCCATTCATGCCAAGCCTTGATGTTAGTCCACAAACCACAATCGTCATGCCAAATGCAAACCCACACCGTGTGTGGCCAGCCACCTCACGCACTAACGTATTGTAAACATCGATAACAACACAGGAGAATACAGAGAGGACGACAAGCACTGATCCGGGTAAGGTCCGTAAGGATTCGATCATACGCAAGAAATGTAGGTAATCTACGTCAGGTGAAACCGGTAAATCGCCATTCGCCAACATACACCATCTTCCACTTAGCACATTATAGTCACCAGCAAGAAAACACTCACACGAATATATCGTTATGTAAGAAACTATCGGCCCAATAGTGTGACACGTAGAAGACATAATTGAACACACATGTGGCCCGTACCGAGAGTCATGATGAAGGTCGAGCAACGAACGACGAACGACAGAGGAAGGGTAGCGTAAAAGGGATATTTTTCGGAACCAAGAGCAGCGACGAAGGTCGGCACGAAGACACGGGTACCCCCGTGTTTTCGTGCCGACCTTCGACCGTTGTTGCTGCTCTTCGTTCCGAAAAAATTTCCCTTTTACGCTACCCTTCCTCTGTCGTTCGTCGTTCGTCGCTCGACCTTCATCATGACTCTCGGTAGGGGCCACACAGTGACACACTTACCCATAATATTGTAATCCTTGTTTCCCGCCCAATCCACATGTAAATAAACTTTTAGGTCCCCTTATAGCTAGTGCACTAGCTAACAGAAAGGATCTATCGCCACCCAGGGTAATCCCTGGGTAGGCCGGGCAACCTTATCCCACATCTGGTGAAAACTAGGCTGCACTAGAAAGCTGCAACATTGCAGAAAATAACTAACTACTAAGAAGAAGAACACGTCTGGCAGTCACACGCCAGCACCCACCACACCCGGCAGACGCCAGACATTAATTCTGTTTTTGCCCATCGTTTCGTCAACACCTACCTGCTTCCTCCTGCTACACGTGTTGTTGACACTCTGGTCTGTAATATATTGAGCAACTGCTTGCTTTCTTGTGTTTTAGATGGAGAGTGTGGGGTTTAGTTGTTTTACTCCCGTTCATTATTGCCCCGGTAATCCTTTGGTTTATCGGGGAGGCAAGGGCGACGTGCCTTTTTCCGGGGGGGCCAGTGTCTTTTTCTCTCCCCTTTGGTTTTTCCCTTGGGGGGTGGGAGGGGGAGTCAGTGGTGTTTTCTGGGGCAGGGCACTCAAATGCCAGGGGCCCTGTGTCTCGGGAGGCCTCTGAGCCTCTGAGTTTGGGGGGCCTTTCTGGTTGGGCCTGGCCTTCCTCCACTGTCCTGGCCCGCCCGCCCTCCTTTTTGTGGCATATAGTTATATAGGTTAAGTACGGTTTATATGTTTGACATAGTGTTCTGTGCTCATATTTTTTTGGCCCCGGGGGGTTTCGTTTTTTCCGGGCGGCCGTGGGGCGGCGCTCATTTTCTGCGTCCCTTTTTTTTTTTTGGGGGGGGGTGTGTGCCCCTTTTTTCGGGCTAATAGGAATATGCACGTTTTCCTGGCGCCACTGGAACCAGGGGGAGGGGGATGGATTCGCCCCTTTCGTGTGTTCCCAGGGGCGTCGGGGCGTCGCACACCCACCCCCCCCCCCGCCCGGCCCCCTCCCAAGGGCGGGGTCGGGCGCGGGCTTTCCGGGCCCCTGCCACGGGGAACCAGCGGAGGCGGACGGATTCGTCGCTCGTGTTTTGGCCGTGCGTCGCGGCGTTGCACGCCACCCCCCACCCCCGAACCACCCCCAAAGGGCCGTGATGGGGGCGCTGGGGATTCCTGGCTTGCCATGTGGCCCCCAGCGGGCGGGGGGTTGGATTCTCGCTCGTGTTTGGTGGCCGGAGCTTTCGCAGGGTCCACAGCCACCCCCCCCACCCCCGCCCGGCCCCTCCCAAGGGGCCGGTCGAGGCTCGGGCTTTTCCTGGGCCGCCGTGGAACCCCGCGGGAGGCGGACGATTCGTCGCTTTGCGGGGTTTTCCCGGAGCGTCGCAGAGGCTGCAGGGTTTTCCGTCCCGGCCTCCGCTCTGCCCTCGCTTCCCCCCGTGCCCCGGGTCACCCCCTCTACCGTCCTAAAGGGGTGCCGGTCGGGGTTGCTGGCGACGGCGTTTTTCCGGAGGGCGTTGTGCCCTGCCCCCCGGCGGGCCTTTGCGTCCTTAGGATTTGTGGGTCGCGGGCCGGGAGTTCTACCCGCCCCCATTCCGTCTTTCGGGCCAGCGGGGCCTGGGTTCCCGCGGGGCCCGGTGTTCGTCCTCCTTGTCCCCCATCGTCTCACCTCTCGTCTGCCCTCACCGCTCCTCGTCTCACGCGCCCCGGGGCCTGCTCCCTCGCTTCATTTGGGTCCCGTCGGTCAGCTGATATTGGATGGGGATATGGGGGTTCTTCTGCCCCTCCCCCTCACCCTTTCCCCCGGACATTTTTCCCTACGGACAATTTCCCTACGGAAAATTTCCCCCTACCGGACATTTTTGCCTAGGGACATTTTTGCCTCCGGAAAATTTTTCCTAGGGCATTTTTCCCTACGGAAAATTTTGCCTCGACCTTTGCCTCAGTGTTCCCGGAAAAAATTTTTTCTTTCCCTTGGACAGTTATAGTGAAACCCTACCGTAGAAACAGTATAGTCCCACTGAAAATAATGTCGCCGGGCGCCAAATTTTAAACGAATTATAGCATCACTACGATTGTAGGGCCACAAAGGATACACACGTTCATAGGGTGACAAACAACTCATACCCGCGGCAATTCTACCGGACAATTCATATATGCTAATTATACCCCGGCAATTCCTTCACATGGCAATTAAACCCCCGGACAATTCATCCCCCGGACAATTAACCATGCAAATTTTCATCCCCCTGTCCCGAATATTTTTTATTATTGAAATAATTAAAATATTTTTTTTAATGTTTATAAATATTAATATGGGCTAAAAACGTTCCTATATATTTTTTTGGCATGACTTTTTTTTTTTTTTTTCCCTTTAAAATTTTTTTCAAAACTTGTTTTTATAAAAGAATAAGCTTACCCATATGAAAATTGGGGGTTTGAGGGCAACTGTGAAAATTAAAAAAAAATCGGTTAAAAATTTTAAAATGACTTTTTTTAAAAACTAAAGCTTCATTGGGGATTGCAAATGGTTGCATTTAACGCATTAGGGGGGTTTATTTTATTAGTGCCCGGTATGGATGTCAAAAGTATGAGGGGTAACTTAAAATTTTGTATCTATTTTACACTTTGTTCCCCTCTATCCATTAAATTTATGGACGGAAAGTGTTTTTTTTTACTTTGATATCATTGACCTATCCACTTAAAATTTTAATACCCCAAGAACGAGTTGAGTGGGCCTTGGTTTAAAAAAATGATTTTTTTTTTTTTTTTTTCGCATTCTCATGGTCTAACCACACGCCCAGGAATGATAAGATTAAATTTACACTATATTTTTTAAAAAAGTAATGATATCTACTTCAAATATTAATCATTTGAAAATGAAATAAAAATGTGCTCGTTTTTAAATTGTTCAAATATGATTTAAAATATTTTTTTTGGTTTTTCATTTCTTCCCGTTTCAAAAGGGAGGTCATTCGGCGGCAATTCACTCTTATTGTGTAGAACCCAAATGCTGTTGCTATTTGAGTGTCCAAAAAAAAAAATATATATATATATATATGAATGCATAAAATTTGAAGAAAAAAATCCGTCTATATCCCATACGGAAAATTTTTAATTCTAAGAGTTTTTATTTTAAACCCTTTAAACTCTAACGCTGTCAAAAAGTGTAATTGTGGAGGAGAAGAAATAGCAATGTGTTTTTCTTTATCATCTTTGAGGCAGTGACTAAAAATTTTTCATAGGACTTTCTATATTTAAAAGTGCCGCGGTCAAATATCAAAGCTTATAATTTTTCAATTTTCCCCCGAAAAGAATTGAATGGTGTTTTTTTAGACTGCATAAATTTTTAAGTATGAGAAGTTTATTATCGTTTAATTTTCTTTTTTTGTTCTTTGGAAAAGCTTAAAAAAGGGGCCTTTTTATTATTTTCAAAAGGGTTTAATTCGTTCAATTAAAATTTTTCGGCCTAATATATCAAAAAGGACTATAGAGAAAGAGAAAAATTTTAAAAAATTGAGAGGGGGGAAATGCCACTATTTTTTGATAATTTTTAAAAATTTCACCTTTTGAATATTTGTTTTTGGTTGTTTGGGAAAATGTTTCTCTGATTGTAAAAAGATTTAAATCTATTTTAAAACTTTTTTTTGTCTACACTTTTAATTCAATAATTTTTATTGTACATAAAGAAAATGCCACTTTTGGGGTTAATGTGAAACATTACCTTAGGAAAAAATTGTTTGAATTTTCTTGTAAACTTTTTGCCTAATTATAAAACTTTGGATAACTATTTTTAGATTTTTATGATTATAATTTTAATATCCTGTTTTTTTCTGTATCATAAGGGAAAAGGGCCCCTTTTTTTGGGTATAATGTAAAAAATTAGGCCTTATGAGTAATATTTTTTTGGGGGTTTTGTCGCTAAAGTTTGGCAGATTTTTTTAAACAATAGAAACTATTTATAGATTGTTTTTTGATCTATTTTTTTGATGTATATCTTTTTTTTGTATTTTGAAAGGGAAATGATCCCTTTGGGGGATATTGGAAATTATACAATTAGGAAACATAATTTTTTTTTTGTATTGTTTTTAAAACCCTTTGTCTCTCAAAAAACTTTTTAGAAAACTATTTATAGAATTTTTTAAATCTATAATTTTGATATCGAAAAGTTTTTTGTATCTTATGAAAAAGCCACTTTTTGGGGTATTAATGTAAAAATTTAAGCCAGATTTATAATACTTTTTGGCCTGTATCTGGAAACTAATTTCCGCTTTTTAAAATAAAGGGGACACCATTTTTTTTTTTTTTAAAGTCATAATTTTAATGCGTATGATTTTTTTGTATCTATATATTTTTAAAAAAATTGATCCGCACCCTTCAATTTGTCGGGTCGTTTTGTTTTTTGTAATATGGGTACTGTACTAAACCCGTCTGTAAAAATAAATTTAAATTTTGGTACAAATTTTAAAAATTGCTAATACTTTCTACAATTTTTAATTATTTTTCATTTTTCACCCCATAAAGTTTCGTTAGTTGTGCTCGCTAATAGAATATTTTTTAAAAAGATTTTTTTCGTTTATTTTTTTTTTTTTAGAATTTTTTTTTTTTTAACAAAAAAAAAAAAAAAAAAAAAAAAAAAAAAAAAACCCAAATTAATTTAGAAAAGATGCTATATTGTCGGGAACGGTAACGAAACTTTTTGTGGGGGGTGGGAAAAAACATTTAAAAAATTAGGAAACAATTCGCGATTTTTTGTTTTTATCCGTTGTAATAAAATTTACACAGATAGGAGAGTACAAATTCTATACTCTTGTGGAAATCTAATTTTTCCGACAAATTTAAGGGTGTAGATGTCAAAAAGCTTTTTTTTTTTTTTTTTTTTTTTTTTACTCGTGCCCCTTGCTATATGTCAGTCTCTGATTTTTCATATTTGAGATATTTTATATTTCGCATAGAGAAAATTTATTAAAACATTGATTTTTTTTTGAGTTATAAGAATAAAAAAAAATACATTACAGTTTTCCCACGAATAGTTTAAAGGTCTAAGAATCCTAATGGGGTCGCTCAAAAACGATTTTGGGTTTTCGAGAAGAGAAAATAAAAAGGTATTTTGTACCTATGAATGATTTGAAAATGAATATTGTTCTCACCTAGGAGCTGAATTGGGCCCTTTAAATAAATATTTTTAAACTTTTTTCCCAAGTGTGCAAAAACTATTAAAAATGATGTGTAATTGAAGTCCAGCGACATCCTGTCAAGAAAAAAAATTTCGAGACTTTTTTATATTTTTTCCCTCTTTTAACTTTGAATATTGACAGTAATCCCAAACTTTTTACAAGTGTGTTTGAGTAACTTAAATATTTTGGTTAGGCCGGGTTTTTTTGCATGTAGGGAGGAAACCCCATTGCTCGTTGTTTTGGGATATAAATATCTCTATACTTTTTTGGGGTTATATCCAAAAATGTTAAAAATCAAACAAATTTGCCCATTTTCACCTATAAGAACGAACTTTAAAGAACAAAATGAATGGGTCTAAACATATAAAGAAGATTATTTGCTTAAATTCCCTTGTGACTCTTTCTACCTTTGGGGTTTTGAGATAGAGCCTTTCAAAGATATATTTTTTGTCTTAAAATTGTCCTGCGGGAAAACTCAAGGCTGATATCTCATTCACATTTTCCTTGAATAAAAATTGAAGTTAATTTTGTAGAATGCATAAGTTACACGTATGGGGTAGGGAGATTATTGTTTTAAAAATTTCATTGTTGTGTTACAAAAGCTTAAACCTGACATTTTGATTTATTTTTTCAAAATGGTTTGATCTCATATTTCTTTTTAGAGTATATACTAAAGTTTGTTATAAGCCCAGCCATCCAACGTAAACTTTTAATGATAATAAACAAAAAAGATATGAGTGATTAAATATGACGAAAAAATTATTGTGTCCCCTACAAAAATGTTTTTTCTTTAAACTGACATCATTCGCGCACATTGTCAGTAGAGATAGTTTCTCTATCTTCTATAAAAAATATATACCGCTTCTCAATGAAGCTTAGTTTTGGAATAATAGTGCTTCAAAAGGTGCCTTTGCATGATTTGTTTTGTATAAAAGTCCATATTTAGAGCACTTTAATTTTAAGAGTATTTAATATATATAAATGAAACCTTATCAGTATGTAGGCAATAGTATAGTGTCATTGTAGAGAAGATTTCACTGCTGTATCATTATTAGTCTTTGTTTCCTAGTGACTAAAATAGCGGTAATAATTGCAATGGTATTTCCCCCCCAAAAATACTCTACTCAAATATTGCCTGCGGTAATAAGTCAAGGCTTATATTTCGTTCAATTTTTTCGTAAATACAAAATTGAATATTTATTTATGTAGAATGCATATAATTTTACCTATAAAATAGGTAAATTATTGTTAAATTAATTTTATGGTTGTGTTATAAAAGCTTAAAAATGGCAATATATTTTTTTCTTAAAAAAATTTCAAATTCGTTTGATTTAATTTTTCGGCTTAAGGTATAACAAATGGACTATAGAGAAAGAGAAAAAGAGAGAGAAATATGAGAGGGATGGAAATGCCACTTTTTTGTGTAATTGAAATATTTCGCCTTATGAATATAAATTTTTGGGTTGTATCTGGTAAACCATTTGTCTGATTGTAAGACGTATATAATACTATTTATAGGTCTTCTTATGATCTACACGTTTAATGTCAATGATTTTTTTTGTATCTATAAGGAAAAGGCCACTTGTGGGGCATAATGTGAAACATTACGCCTATGGAATAAATGTTTTGGCTTGTATCTTGCAAACTGTTTATCTTATTATAATACGTATAGAGAATTATGTATAGAGTTTTTTATGATCTATAATTTTAATATCGTGTCTTTTTTTTTGTATCTATAAAGAAAAGGCCACTTTTTTGGGTATAATATAAAATATTATGCCTTATGCATAATACTGTTTGGGTTGTGTCTGCTAAACTGTTTGTCAGATTTTTAAACAAAGAGAAGATTATTTATAGATTTTTTTATGATATATAATTTTGATACATTTTTTTTTTGTATCCATAAGGGAAAGGACCCTTTTGGGGCATATAATGGAAGTATGAAATACTAACCGCAAAGCCGCCCTCCGGGCGGCCTTTTTGGCTAGCTCCTGCGGAGGGCTATTGGTGGGCCATTGGTCCACCACCTGTGTTTGGTGGGCCGAAGGCCCACCAAACACAGACTCTCCAGATAGACCCATTACCCACCACCTCGGCCCACCAAACAGACTCTCCAGATAGCCCCTTCTAACTTTCCTGAAATGTTTATATTCCCCCCACCCATTCACTCACCCATTACCCATCACCCCCCCCCCCCATTCACTCACCCATTACCCATCACCACACACCCATTCACTCACCCATTACCCATCACCACACACCCATTCACTCACCCATTACCCATCAACCCCCACCCATTCACTCACTCATTACCCATCACCACACACCCATTCACTCACCCATTACCCATCACCACACACCCATTCACTCACCCATTACCCATCACCCCCCACCTATTCCCTCACCCATCACCCATCACCCCCCACCCATTCACTCACCCATCACCCCACACCCATTACCCCACCCATTCACTCACCTATTACCCATCACCCTATATCAAGGTTTCCTCAATTCTCGCAACCCACTTTTTTTTCTCCATAGTTCTCGCTAATAGGCTGCAAAAAAAAAAGGAAAAAAAAGTGATCGGATCATCTTATAAGTGGGCTTAAAACCTTCCCCTGGTCAACCTGATTCCAAAACTGTGACATATGATGGAATTCCGCCACAGGGGGCGGCACCTATCGCGGACAGACAGACAGACAGACAGACAGACAGACAGACAGACACACAGACACACACACACACACACACACACAATTTCGCTTATATTATTATAGATTAGAAATCATAATTTCTAGTTGTATCTGTTAAACCGTTTGCTTCTTAATAAAACTTAAAGAAGACTATTTATAGATTTTATTATGTTCTATATTTTTTATTTCAATTTTTTTTTTTATCTCTAAGGAAAAGGCCACTTTTGGGGTAATCATGTAAAATATAATGCTAGATTTATAATACTTTTTGGCCTGTATCTAGACAACTAATTGTCTGATTTTTAAACTAAAGGCATATGATTTTTTCATTTTTTAAAGTCTATAATTCTAATGCGTATGATGTTATTTGTATCTATAGTTTTTTCAAAAAACTTGATCCAGCACCCTTCATATATGTCGGATCTGTTTGATTTTGTAGTACATGATGGGTACTGTGTTAATACCTAATCTGTAAAAAAATAATTAAATTTGGATAAAAATTGTAAAAATTGCTAATATTTTCTACAAATTTTAATTATTTTTCATTATCACCCACATAAAGTTTCGTTAGCTCGTTCGCGAGTATATAGAATATTTTTTTTAGATTTTTGGCTTTAATTATTTTTTATATGATTTTTTGAATGTTTTTTTTTTATATAGAAAAAAAAAAAAAAAAAAAACGCAAATCTATAATAATATAAGCGAAAGTGTGTCTGTCTGTCTGTCTGTCTGTCTGTCTGTCTGTGTGTGTGTGTGTGTGTGTGTGGTATATGTTCCGCCCCCCGTGGTGGAATCCCATCATATGGCACAGTTTTGGAACCGGGTCGAGCAGGGGAAGGTTTTAAGCCCACTTATGAGATGATCCGATCACTTTTTTTTTTTTTTAAGCAGCCTATTAGCGAGAATTGTGAAAAAAAAGTGGGTTGCGAGAATTGAGGAAACCTTGATGTAGGGTGATGGGATAATGGGTGAGTGAATGGGTGGGTGATGGGTAATGGGTGTGGGGTGATGGGTGAGTGAATGGGGGGGGGGTGATGGGTGATGGGTGAGGGAATAGGTGGGGGGTGATGGGTAATGGGTGAGTGAATGGGTGTGTGGTGATGGGTAATGGGTGAGTGAATGGGTGTGTGGTGATGGGTAATGGGTGAGTGAATGGGTGTGTGGTGATGGGTAATGGGTGAGTGAATGGGTGGGGGGTGATGGGTAATGGGTGAGTGAATGGGTGTGTGGTGATGGGTAATGGGTGAGTGAATGGGTCGGGGGTGATGGGTAATGGGTGAGTGAATGGGTGTGTGGTGATGGGTAATTGGTGAGTGAATGGGTGGGGGGTGATGGGTAATGGGTGAGTGAATGGGTGTGTGGTGATGGGTAATTGGTGAGTGAATGGGTGTGTGGTGATGGGTAAGGCGTTAATACATACATTTCTACATCCATGATTTCAGGAAAGTTAGAAGGGGCTATCTGGAGAGTCTGTGTTTGGTGGGCCTTCGGCCCACCAAACACAGGTGGTGGGCCGAAGGCCCACCAATAGCCCTCTGCAGGAGCTAGCCAAAAAGTCCGCCCGGAGGGCGGCTTTGCGGCTAGTTAACTATATAAATGATGCTATATTGTCGGGAACGTAGAAACGAAACTTTTTGTGGGGGATGAGGAAAAAAAAATTAAAACTAGGAAAAAATTACCGATTTTTACAGTTTTTATCCAGTTGTAATAAAATTCACACAGATAGCGTATTAGTACAATATCTATACTCTTGTGAAAAATTAATTTATCCGACAAATATTAAGGGTGCTAGATGTCAAAAAAAAATATTTTTTATTTTTTAATGACTCGTGCACCCTTGCTATATGTCAGATCAGTCTGATATTTACATATGTTAGAGATATTATACTATTACATCATATGAGTATATATTATTAAAATCAGTTGAAAATTTTTAGTTATAAAAAGTCAAAAAAATTTACATTACAGGTGCCGAGCGAATAGTTTAAAGGTCTAAGAATCACTAATGGGGTCGCTCAACAACGATTGGTTATCGAGATAGAGAATATAAAAAAAGGGTACTTTGTACCTATGAATGATTTCTGAAAATAAATATTTTTCCCACATAGGAGCTGAATTGGGGCATTTGAATAAATATTTTAAACTTTTTCCTACGTGTGGAAATGCTATTAAAAATTATGTGTAATTGAAGTCCAGCGACACACCTGTCAATAAAAAAAGATCTTCGAGACATTGCAGAGTCTTACCCCTCTTATGACTTCGAATATTGACATGTAATCCCCAAACTTTCACAAGTGTGTTTGAGTAACTTAAGTTCCTTGGATTAGACTGATTTTCGGGTATGTTGTGAGGAAAGTTATATTGCGTCGTTATTATGAATATGATAAATATCGATGTATAAGTTTCGGAGTTACAGCCAAAAATGTTGCAAAATCAAGCAAATTTGCCCTATTTTCACCTATAAGAACGAACTTTAACGACAAAAATATGAATGGCTCTAATCATATAAAGAATGACCTATTCCGGCTTAAATGACACCTTGTGACTCTTTCTACCATTTTGGGTTTCTGAGATAGAGCTTTTCAAAGAGTAGTATTTTTTGTCTTAAAATTGTGCCTGCGGCAATAACTCAAGGCTGATATATCCTTCACATTTTTCTTGAATACAAAATAGAATTTTGTATTCTGTAGAATGCATAATGTTACACGTATGGAATAGGTAGATTATTGTTAAATGAATTTTATGATTGTGTTACAAAAGCTTAAACATGACCTTTTGATTTATTTTTTCAAAATCGTTGGATTTCGTTTATCTTTTTAGAGTATATACTAACGGCCGTTCTAAGCCCAGACACTCAATGTAAACTTTTAATGTTAATAAAAAAAAAAGATATGAGTGATTAGATATGACTAAAAAAATTATTGTGTCATCTACAAAATTCTTTTTCTTTGAACTGGCATCATTCGCGCACAATTTCAATAGAGATACTTTCCCTATCATCTATACAGAATATATACCGTGTCTCAATGAAGCTTAGTTTTGGAATAATAGTGCTTCAAAATGTGCTTTTGCATGATTTGTTCCGTGAAAAAGTCCATATTTAGAGCATTTTAATCTTAACAGTATTTAGTATATTTACATGAAAATATAACAACATATAGACAAGAGTATAGTGTGATTGGAGATAAGATTTCATTGCCTTATCTTTATTAGTCTTGGAGTCTTAGTGACTTAAATAGCGGTAATAATTGCAGTCCATTTTACCCCCCAAAAATACTCTATTCAATTGTTGCCTGCGAAAAAAAGTCAAGGCTTTTCCTTCGTGACTATTTTCCCTGAATACAAAATTGAATATTTTTTTTTTGAATGCATATAATTGTACGTATAAAATGGATAGATTATTTGTTAAATGAATTTTTTGGTTGTGAGACAAAACCTTAAAAATGGCCTTTCGATAATTGTTTTCACAAATTTTCAAAATCGTTGCATTTCATTTGTCTTTTTAATCTATATAATGGGGACAGTAATAAGCCCAGCCACCCAATAGTATCTATTTTTTATAATAAACAAGAAAGATATGAGTGATTAAATTTGTAGAAAACATTTATTTATGTCCCATTCAAAATTCTTATTATTAAACTGACATCATTCGTGCACTATTTCAGCCAAGATAGTTTATCTATGATCTATAAATATCATATACTGTTTCTCAATGAAGCTTAGAATTGGAAAAATAGTGCCGTAAAAGGTACCTTTGCATGAGTTCTTCCATGTAAAAGTACATATTTATAGCATTGTAATTTTAACAATTTTAACTATATATATATGAAACCTATACAGCTTCTATACAGTAGTATAGTGCGATAGAGAACGGAATTTCATTGCCGTATCTTAATTAGTCTTTGAGTGTTATTGACTTAAATATGGGTAATAATTGCAGTGGTACAAAATCCCCCCCCAAAATATTTTAAGTATTTGCCAGAAAATAGAGATCTTTTTTTTGGCACTCATATAGCAAGCAGCATTAGATTCTACACAATATAGAGCGAATTGCATGCCTGAATGAACCTACCTTTTGAAACGGAAAGACTTTGAAAATCTAAAAAAAAAATGATTTTAAGCTCATTTTTGAACAATTATAGAGAGCATAATTTTCATTGAATTTCTCAAACGTTGTAATTTAGTAGTAGATATCATTACTTTCTAAAAGTATACCGTAACTCAAGTCTCTATCATTCTTGGTGCGTGAATGGGATGAGCATAAAGTTGCAACATATGAATTTTTTTCTTCTTTCAAACTAAGGCCCACTCAGAGCTCATTCTTTGCACATATATAGTGGATAATGTCAATGATATGCCCAGTAAAAATGAACACTCTCCGTCCATAATTAACTGAGATAGAGGGTAACAAAATGTAAAATAGATACAAATTGTAGGAGTTACCGCTCTCATACTTTTTGACATACCCATACCGGGAAATAAGTGAATAAAGTCCATACTAATGCCGTCAAAATGCAACTATTTGTAATCCCCAATGAAGCTTAGTTTTTGAAAAATAGTAATTCAAAATTTTTATTAAACCGATTTTTTTTCATTTTTCAGCAGTCTGACCTGAAACCCCCAATTAACATATGGACAAGCTTATTCTATCATATACAAGTTTTGAAAAAATTATAGGCAAAAAAAAAAAATAATAATAATGCCCCCAAAAAGTATATATGAGACGTTATTTTGAGACGAATTTTCCGGGGTATGAATTAGCATGATATGAATTGTCCGGTATGAATTGTCCGCGGTATGAGTTGTCCTGTCACCGATATGAACTACTGTGTATCAACTTCAGTGGCACATACACATCAGTAGTGATGCTATAATTCGTAATATTTGGCGCCTGGCGACTTTATTGCAGCTGTCGACTATACTGTTATGTACGGTAGGGTTATCACTATAACTGTCCAAGGTAAAGAAAATTTTTCCTGTGGAAACACTGAGGCAAAGTGTCCGTAGGCAAAGTGTCCGTAGGCAAATTGTCCGGTAGGCAAATTGTCCGGTAGGCAAACTGTCCGTAGGCAAACTGTCCGGTAGGCAAATTGTCCGTAGGCAAATTGTCCGTAGGCAAACTGTCCGTAGGCAAACTGTCCGGCCACGCCCCTCACCGCGGTTCACGGGCCGTGGCCTTCCTGGGTAGGGACGTCGCTGCTCCGGTTCGGCGGGCGTCCCCGGGGCCTTCCCCATCCTCACCTCCCGTTCCTCTGGAGTGGTTTGGGGTGGATGGTCTCTGTGAACACCTTACTGGTGTGTTTGGAGGTCCATTTAGAAAGCGGGACCTGTTCTTCGCCTCGACTGAGTCACAGGTCACCCTCTTCCGCGTCACTCTCGCCAGGGTTTGCTTCTGCGACTGTGGACTTCGGCGATGTCTGCTGGGAGTGCTCGAACGGGGATGGGGGTGTGGCCTTCCCCAGGCCGGAGAGGTGGCGGTTCGTGGTCTTCCACCTTCCTGCTTCCTGTCTGCCGGGGGCTTCCTCCTCCCTTTTCGCTGCGGAGCCTTCCACTTGCGTCTTCCCTCGTCCCTCCGGGGGTGCTTCCTCCGACTTGTTTGCTTGAGCGCCGGTGCTGGCGTCGTTTGCCTGCCTGGCTTTCGCCGGGAGGGTGCACGGGTGGCCAGCTGGCTTTCTCTTGGTGGCCAGTCCCAGCCCTGGCCTCCTTTTCTGCTGTCTGTCGGGGCTGGCGACCGCGTGTGCTGCGTTCGGTGCCCCCCTCCTCGTCGACGGGGCCGTCGCTGGCCGCTTGGCCCTTCGGCATGAGGCCTTTCGTAGCCTGCCTGTGATGCCTCGACTCCAGGTTCTCCGGATTGGCCCCTTCGCTTCGGGGGTCTTGTCGGAGCCTTTCCTGCTACGGTGTCTCGCCTCGTCTCCTCCCCCCTCCCCCACCGTCGGGCTGGTGTCTTCCCCCCTCCCCCAGACTCTCTCGGTCGGGGGGTTGCGGGTAGGGGCCCCGCAGGTTACGCCGGGGCTCCTTTTGTCTGGAAGGGCAGTCCCTGCACGTTCGCCTGCGGCAGGGTGGCCTCCTGGAGCTTGGGTGGCATAACCGGTGCGGTTCTTCCTGGTTCGAGTGCTCCTAGTCCCGGGCTTTTCGCTCCGGGCATATTGTCTTCCCCTGGGCCGCCACCTAGGGTCGCTCTGGTTTCCCGTTCTTCCCTTCCTGGACCTCCTCACTGTATTTCAGGTGGCCTGTCCGCTGGTGGGGGCTGGGCCACTGGGGTGGTCTAGAATGGTTTTCCCTTGGCCCCTGGTTCAGGCTGCCGCCGCTTCGACGACCCCCCCTTGATTTCCTCCTGTGTTGGCCGTTTGGCTGGTGACCGCCCCGTCCTGGCCGGGGACTGCTTGCATGCTAGCCCGGGCCATGGCGGTGGCGGCGGCGCAGGGGATGTGTTTCCTGGTCTTTAGGGGATGGTCCTTCCTTTCTCTCGCCCACCGCTTCTCGTGGCTGGGTGTGCTTTGGGGCTCCCGTTCGGCCACAGTCTCGTCTCGGTGGTGACGGCAGCCAAGCTTCTTCCCCGCCTCTGCCGGGCCTCGGTGTCCCTACCTCTTCCTTCGGTCGTTTCCGGTCCCCCTGGGGACCGGAAACTACGTAGGGATGATCACCATGGTCGCCGTCCTCTGTTTTGCTACCCAGGGGACCTCCAGGTCCGTCCTTCTTTTGCCCCTTTCGGTGCGCTTTTTGGTCCTGGTGGCCCATGTCCCCCTCCGCCTGTCTGCCAGGTTCCTGCCGGGTGTGGAGTTCGAGTGGACCGCCACACTCTCTCGCCTTCGGGGTGCGTTGGTGGTACGCTTCGTCCGGAGCGCTTTACGGCTCTCTGTCGGCAGTGGGTCTTTCCGGAGATGGCCCTCTTCGCGCGTCCAGACGCTCTGCCCAGCAGCTGTCCTTTTTGACGAGGCTGGACAGGGCCCTGCGGGGGCGGCCGGACGCCCTCTTGGTTGGCTGGAACAGGTGGCGCCTTGTTTACCCGTTTTCCTCCTCCCTGCCCCTGCGTCCTCCTGTAAGTGTGCTACGTTCTGCGATTCTACAGGGGCTGGGCCCTCTGGTGGCTCCTCTCTGGCCGGCCCAGCCTTAGTTCTCCGTTCTGTGGACTTCGTGTCCCTCCTCTGTTCCTTTTGGGGGTCCTCGCTCTGCTGGGGGAGCTCTCTGCCGGGATTCCTTCCACCTTACCGCTACCCGTCTGGTGTTTCTCTCCGCTCATCATCTGCTAGGCTGTCCGGGTCCCTCTGGGCGGCCTTTCTGTCTTTCCTCAATCGGTCAGATCTTCGTCGCTTTTCGGGGTCAGTGGTCCTGGATTTCCTCTCCTTCCTGGCCCTCAACAGGTGGTGGTCCTCTGCCTCTTTCTCCGCTCGCCTGGCGTCGCTGGCTGGGTGAATACGGCCGGGTACTCGTCCTGGACCGCCGTTCGGTGGCCCTACTGAAGTGGGTTTTTTTCCTCCTGATTTCCCCCCGTCGTCCTGTTCCCTTCTGGTCCCTGGTGACCGTCCTCCTGTACCTCCTGGGCGACCAGTTTAGGTCCGGCACTCCCGAGTATCGTCTCCTCCCGTCGGTCCTGTTCCTTTTTTGTTGCCCTGGTATCGGGGTTTCGGGCCTCTCTCTGTAGGCGCTGTCCAGTTTCTCCCGATGGCCTGCCTTCTCGCTTCTCACGGGACGGGTATGCTGTCTCCCTCTCCCTCGCGCCCATGGTCCTGGGTAAGGCCGGGCGGGAGGTCATCCGTCGCCGGCCGGTTGTGGTGCCGGCTTGGAGAGTGGGGGTCGCCTTCTACCCTTTGTTTCGGCGCTTCGACGTTGCTTGGCTTAGTCTGCGTCCTGGGCGGGGGCCCGCTGGCGTGGGTATGGGGTCCGTGGATTCCGACCTCGTGCTTCGTGGCTCGTTTCCTCTCTCACTCCGTCGTGAACTCGCCTTGTGTTACCCTGGGCTCCCACCTTCCGGCTGGTCTGGTGTGGTGGTTGGTCAGCGTGCCTGCCCATGGCGACTCCGCCTGTTACTTGTGGATGCTTTTCGTTCCCTTTTGTTTTCTTGAGCAGTTGCTTTTCTTCTCCCCTCGGGGGTTGGGGGCTTCTTGCCCCGTCTCCAAGTGGCAGGTAGCTATTGCACTAGCTATAAGGGGACCTAAAATGACGGCTTTGAAGTATGAAAAGCCAATTTTTGGGTCCACGACATAGCTATTGCACGGCCTTCGGCCTCCCACCCTTCCTTCCCCACCAAGTTTTCAGCCCCTCTCCCCGGGGGAGCTTCTTGGGATGGGTATGAATGTCTGGCGTGTAGCGGGTACCGGCGCGTGACTGCCAGACGTGTTCTTCTTCTTAGTAGTTAGTTATTTTCTGCAATGTTGCAGCTTTCTAGTGCAGCCTGGTTTTCACCAGATGTGGGATAAGGTTGCCCGGCTTACCCAGGGATTACCCTAGGTGGCGATAGATCCTTTCTGTTAGCTAGTGCACCAGCTATGTCGTGGACCCAAAAATAGGCTTTTCATACTTCAAAGCCGTCAATATGAACATGAAAAGGACCTCTATCAAAATATGAGAAAACAGATGTATCAACTATGTCGTGAAAGTCATTAATGATAATAATACAAATAATAATAGTAATGATAATAATAATGATAATAATAATAATAATTATTGTTATTTTTATTATTGTAAGTGGTATTACCAACTGCTGTTATCGCGCTAGTGGTAGTGAGTTGTGCTCGGCGGCGGCCGTGCGACCGACCCCCGTGGCTTGAAAGTGGGCCCGTGGGGCGGCCAAGCAGGGGGCCAGCCTAAATTATGGGGGGGCCATGGCCCCCCCATGCCCCCCCCGTAGAACCGCCACTGAGAGAGAGAGAGAGAGAGAGAGAGAGAGAGAGAGAGAGAGGATAGAGAGAGAGAGAGAGAGAGAGAGAGAGAGAGAGAGAGAGAGAGAGAGAGAGAGAGAGAGAGAGAGAGAGACTATTGAATTTCCACTCACTCGAGAGGCGTAGAGTAAGGGGCGATCTGATAAAAGTTTTTAAGTGGATAAAGGGATACAATATAGGCGATGTAGGAAAAGTTCTTAAGGATAGTAAGCAGGGTAGAACAAGAAGTAACGGATTCAAGCTGGAAAAGCGTAGATTTAAAAAGGAAATTGGGAGAAACTGGTTCACAAATAGAGTGGTGAATGATAGGAATGGACTAAATCGTCAGGTGGTCAATGCGGAGTCTATTGGGTTCTTTAACCTGTAAAGCGCGGCTATGCCCATTTGGTCTCTCACTAAGAAAACGCGAGTATGCCCAATTGGGCGGCCGCCATATTAAAAAAGGTGGGTTAATTTTTCGGCCGGTGAAATCTGGCAAATCTACTTTACCTGAGAATGACCCAGGGGTCACACATAGGCTCAGTGACCCAGTGACCAGCATGAAATGTGAAGGTGCTGACAGGTCTCTCCCTATCGCGGGCAGATATATTAGAGAGGAAGACCCTTGCGGCCTGTTTTCTGTGAACGAGCTGTACCATGGATTCCATAAACCTCAACTCTCTTCATCTTGCAATTACAATCATAGAATAACCACAAGACTTTAGCAAACTAAAATATTTTTAGCGGTTGCACAAATATATGGCGAATGCATTGATACACCTTAAAACTTGTTTAGCAACTATAAGAATTCTGGAAAAAGTCCCGCGTACACAGAGATATTGTCACACAGGTATCCGCAGTTTACGGGTTAAAAGGAGTCTGGATAAATTCATGGATGGGGAAGAGAGGTGGATATAGATAGAGTTAGGTAACAAGAACTACCTCGTGTAGGTCTCACGGCCTTCAGTAGCTTGTTTGTTTGTTTGTTTGTTTAGAGGATAATGCCTCAGAGCCGTAGTGATCTACCGCTGCAGCTTAGTGTTGGCCGAAGCCACCACCCTTGGAGGGGGGTCACAAACCCCCGACTAACACCCGGTACCCATTCACTGCTGGGTGGACAAGGGCTCGGGTTTTAAGAAAGACCACCCATCTATCCTCGCTCCGCCCGGGGATCGAACCCGGGACTTCTCGGTTGTGAGTCGAGCGTGATAACCACTACACTACAGAGTACCCTTATGGGTACGGAGCTTCCTTACTTTCTTATTTTCTTATGGGAGGGAGGGAGGGAGGGAGTGAGGGAGTGAATGATGTGAGTGAGGGAGTGAGGGAGGGAGGGAGGGAGTTGAGTTGAGTTGAGTTGAGTTGAGTTGAGGGAGTTGAGGGAGGGAGGGAGGGAGTGATTGATTGATTGATTGATTGATTGTTTTATTAGGATTAACATAAAATACATAAAGTAAATTTTACATTAATTATATACAAGCCGCGGTCCATTGAGCCGAGACTCTTTTATGGACCTGATGCCTTAGATTTTTTTCATTACAACAGTCGTGGAAACGTGTGGACTTTAGTATCGAATATGTTATAAAAACAAATATATATATATATATATATATATATAATATATATATATATATATATATATATATATATATATATATATATATATATATATATATATGGGATATTTAAATTGTTATGATAAAAACAAATCATTAGTAATAATAATAATAATAATAATTTTTATTATTATAATAATGATAATAATAATCTAATAACAATATTAATAATATAAAAATAATAAAAATTAAAATTATAGCTATAGTATTTGAATAGACGGATAGTCATGATAGCAGTTAAAGCAAAATATTGATAAGAATACAAATAATGATAACGTAATATTGCGTTGTATGTAATAATGAGAACAGTGATAGCAATAACAATAATGATAACAGTAACAATGTTAGTATGATAGGGGTATTAAATATTTAACTATCTTGCTGGTAGTTTTCGAACATCTTGAGCTTAGTTTTGTATTTAAATGTATTGAGTGTTGGGATGTTTTTCATGTCATCTGGGAGCTGGTTCCACAGTTTTGCTGCTCTAAAAAGGACGTTTTATTGTACATGTGTTGTCATGCATAATGGGAGTCTGAAATTTCTGGGCCTTTTGGTATCAGTATTGTGGGAGAGGTATTTAAAATAATTGTTTACTGGATGCCTATGGAGAGCTTTATGTACAAACAAATATGTTTGAAGAGATACAATGTCATGATATTTAAGTAGTTTATATTTACCAAATTTTGGATTAGTGTGGGCATATCTAAGTTCATGAAACATGATCCGGATTAACTTTTTCTGTGCTATAAAAATATCATCTATGTATGTTTTGTAAGCCCCTCCCCAAATTGCTGAACAGTAAATCATATATGGATATGCAATGGATAGATACATTTGTCTTAAGCACTCGGAATTAATTAAATTTCTTACCCTGTATAGTTAGTACACCAGATATTTCATGAGATTTTGGTTTTTATCTCATTGAATTATGGTTGCCAGTTTAATTTATTATCTAAGATAATTCCTAGAAATTTAGTTTCCTCTACCTCTTATATTCTATTATTGTTAATTCTTATCTCAATATCATAGGGTTGATTTAAGGTGTGTGTGATATCATATAGGGAGTTTTTGAAGTGTTTAACGAAAGTTTATTACTGTTTATCCAGTTTGATATTTGCTCTAATTCTTCATTTAAAGTATTTTTAAGTTCATTGAAATCTTTTTCTTGTATAAAGATGTTTTTGTATCGTCTGCACAAAAAACAAAATGAAGTTTATTGCTACTACGTGTGATATCATTAATATAGATTAAAAACAAGATTGGTCATAGGATGGAGCCTTGAGGCACACCACAATTAATGGGTCTAAGACAGGATGTTTTACTATCATAATCTGCGTATTGTTTTCTTTGGTTAAGATAACACTGGAACCAATTATAGGCCGGACCACGAATCCCATATACAAGAGAGAGAGAGAGAGAGAGAGAGAGAAGAGAGGAGAGAGAGAGAGAGAGAGAGAGAGAGAGAAGGGGAGAGAGAGAGAGGAGAGAGAGAGAGGAGGAGAGAGAGAGAGAGAGAGAGAGAGCAAGAGAGAGAGAGAGAGAGAAGAGAGAGGAGAGAGAAAAGAGAGAGAGAGAGAGAGAGAGAAAGAGAGAGAGAGGGGAGAGAGAGAGAGAGAGAGAGAGAGAGAGAGAGAGAGAGAGAGAGGAGAGAAGAGAGAGAGAGAGAGGAGGGGAGGGGAGAGGGGAGAGAGAAGAGGGGAGAGACAGAGGGGAAAAGAAAGAGGAGAGAGAACCCTGGGTGGTGCTAAAAGTCTGGGTTTGGGAAAAAAAAAGCCAATAGGCGGCTTGTGTGTTTAAATTTCCCGTCTCAGCTTTCATTACTGAAGGTGCCCCCCGAGGCCCGGGCTTTGCGGGGGTCGCCGTATAACAAAACAAAAAATTATCAATTTTGGGGCATGCCAAGTTCCTATTTTAAAAATAGAATTCAAAGGGACGATTGTATCCGATCCTTTTTGCTTTGGGAGCAATTTTCTATGAAAATCGACTTTATTTTGCACCCTTATAAAAATAAGCTTAAATGAGAAACCCCAAGTTTTTGGGGTTTGGGCCTGGGTTTTGCTAAATGCACCAATATGATTTCCAAATGACAGCGTGGTAAGCCTTTCTGACGGGTTGGTTCACGGGCCCATAAATACAGTTTTCACACCTCTACTTTGGGCCTAAAAAGTGTCCTTTCGGCCTTCTTAGACCGAAGCAGGGCATGGTCCCCCGGTTTGGGGGGGCCCGAGCCCGGATAAACCCCGTCTTGGCCTGTTTGGCCCCACCACTGCTGCCAAAAGCCCTTGTCACCTGTTCAGGGACCTTTGGTGCTTTTTTGGAGTGTGGTTTAGAGGGGTTTTCCGGAACCTCGTAGGGCTTGACCAGGATCTCTGGATCTGATCCCCGGACAGTGAACAGGTAAAATCCCGGGCTTTTGCACCGGGCCCAGGCTTGCCAGTGATCAGTGTCGCAAGCTGGTGGGGGAAAAAACTCGTTGGGGGTGTTTCGAGGTTTTTACACTGGTGTCCCCATACCCCTTTCCCCAAAGCCATCAGCTTAAAAATCTGGGTCACGCGCGAACCTGGGGGTCTCCTCCCCCCCTTTTTGACTCGCCATCAGGGGAAGAGGAGGCCCACATTCTGAGGGGGGCAAACCCATGTTTCCTGTCCTCATTTAGAAGGTAAAAAGCGTTTGGCCCCTTTTTGGGCTGCGCCCTTTCATCACTCTGAGCTGCTTTGAGGGAGTGTTTTGGGGCCGTCCTTAGTCTGTGGTACCTTGATGTCGAAAGTGGGATTTTTTGAAGAAACCCCTCCCGGGCCAGTATTGACTAGGATTCCAGGGGGTGCGGGTTCTTTGCCGGGTCAGTCCATGTTTTCTGGCCCAACATGAAACACGAGGGATGGGCTGTGGTGAGCCTTTTCTGGGGGTGGGGAAACCTTCCCAAAAATTTGATTCCGGCAGCCGGAGGGGGAAAAAAACGCCCCCCCCTTCACAGCCGGGGAACCAGGGGGTTAGGAGACCTGGGTTTTGGACATTTTTGACCAGGATATACCCCCGGTATCTCCGTGAAAATCTTCCCCCGGGGCCTGGCACCCCCCCCCCCCCCCCCCCCTTTTGAACTCTGCGTTGAAATGCATTCTTTTCACGCGGGAAACAGCAGACTGCAAAACGGGAAACCCGTAAAAGCCAGTGTCAGAGGGAGGTGGCCCATCGATGCTGGTGATAAGGTGGCACGGGGGGCAACTTTGGTGAAACCCACGGCATATACTCCAGAAGGGGCTTGGTTTCCCCGCAAATTTTCTCCAAAAGGGGGTGGGGTACCACCCTTCCACCCCGTGTTGGGCCCCTTTGGGGTCACCTTGCAGTTTCGATCAGTGAGTCGGTGGAGGGCGTTTTGGGCACCAGCAGATCATAGAAAAGCCTTTAGCCCCCTTGAAAAGGCCCGGCTTTCAGGGGGCACCGGGGTTTCTCTGGTACAAAATGCCAAAGGGTTTCCTTACAGAGGCTCCCTCTGTCACTGAATCCTGCTCCTCCCTGACAACCTTGGGTGAGTTTCCCCCTAGGGGTTTTCGGGCACCCCTCGCCCTTGTCTTGTCCTTTCCCACGTAAAACCCCAAACCAACTATTTTGGAACCCCGGTTTGGGTTTTTGGGCCGGTTTTTTAACAAAAAATTTTTTTCTCTAAATTTGGCATGCCATTTTTTATGTAAAAAAAGAAATTTTAAAGACGATTTTATCCCATTCTATTTTTTCAAAATTTGGAAAAAATTCTTTCTATGCCAAAAAATCGCACTTGAAGCTATGGGTTTTTCATATAAATATAAAAGTTATTTTTGGGATAGCAAAAAAAAATGCTCAAAAACCCAAAAAATTGAAGAGGACAAAAACCCCCCTTAAAAATTCAATTTTACATAAGAAAACACCCGGCCAAATTCCCAAAAATTAAATTTCACTTTTCATTTTGGGCCTACGGCGTACCCCCACCCTGCAAAGCCTTATGCCATACGCCGCAAGGCCCTGCACGCCAAACCCTGCCAGGCTGCCGCGAGGCCCCGCAGCAAACATTCCCGGCTGCCCCGTTTGGCCCCCGCACGCCATTCATGCCCGGGGTGCCGCGAGGGCCCCGCCCCTCCATTAAAGCCAGGCTGCCGCGAGGCCCTGCACGCCATTCATGCCAGGCTGCCGCGAGGCCCTGCAGGCCATTCATGCTAGGCTGCCGCGAGGCCCAGCATCATCAGCAGATGGTGATGTTTTGATAATACGTACAGTGCATGACAGGGGCGGCCGATTAATGGATGTCCCCGGGGAAACTATGCAAGCTAGGGACCTCGGGGGGGACAGGGAGGGTCGCCCCCCCGGCTGCCGGGGCGTTTACCAGCCTGGGGAGGCAAGCTTCCCGTATCTCCGGCGCCACGGGCACTGGCCCGTTTACCTTTAGAACAAGGAGATATGCCCAACCTGGCACCCTTCAGGTAGGGGTGCCGGGTTAATTGTCATGCCACGTCAGCGACCGATTGGATAGAACCGTAGCTGGTTGGGGGGCCGCTAAATAGGAACTTCAACAGTTGAGCCCCCGCGCACTTCCCCCGCAGAGTGCATCGGGGCTTAACACTTTCCACCAAAGGGAAGACGATTCACGGTTTACACACTTAAGATATGTGATAACTGTAACGTAATAGTGTGGCTTATTCCTGACGTTATGTGCTCAAGGGCTTTTTGTGTCGGGTCCCTTGGTGTTACCGCCCTCGGCAGCCATCCACCGCCGCTGCCTCACCGATGCCCGTAACAGTTCCCCTTCAGGACTGTGTCCACCTGAGCTCTGATAGTTTTGCTTCCCCTACCGCAGATAACATTTTAGTCGCCACCTGCACTGATGTCGCCAGCCGAAATATATTACGAATTATAGCATCACTACTGATTTTTATGTGCCACTGAAGATGATACTCAGTAGTTTATATCATGACTGAGTCTACCCTGTTTCAGTGTTGTTTTATGCTTTGTATCTGCAAGTATATACTGTTTCAAATTCCGTTAATCATTTTTTTTTCGGGCAATGACGACGGCGGGAGGACACTCAGAACGTAATTAGCTGGCGATCTTAGTGTAGCCCTGTTACCAACGTCGCCACTCGGTTTTTATTTTGGTCTCTTTTCATTTATAGCCATAATATGACACAGATGAAGACACAAAATGACACAGACTCTCCAGATAGCCCCTTCTAACTTTTCAGAAATCATGGATGTAGAAATATAAGTATTAACGCCACCACACGTCTGTAAATAAAAAAGAAACCTTGGCCTGGCGACTTTAGTGTTATCTACGGTAAAGTACAGCGTTAGCCTCCATTTGGTTGTTCTTTCTCCTCTTCGTTGTTCTCTTTCTTAATTCGCATCCTCCTTCATCATTTTTTCTTTTTTAATTTCCTTTTCTCCCCCTTTTCTTTTTTTCTTTTCTTTTTCTCCTTTTCTTTTCTTTTAGATTTTTCCTCCTCACTGTTTTTTTTTTCTTTTTTTTTTTCTCCTTTTCCTTCGTCTTTTTAATTTCATCTTGTCTTTTCCTCCTTTTTCTCCATATTTTCATTTTTTTCATTTTTTTCATCTTTTTCTCCTGTATCTTCTCCTCCATCATCTTTTTCTTCTTTTCTTCTTTTTCATCTTTTTCTTTTCTTAATTTCTTCTTTTCCCCTTCTATTTCTTCTTCCTCTTCCTCCTCCATACTCTGATGATGATGGTGATGAGGCGACGAGTAATCAGAGTTGAGAGGAAATCACGTCTAGTGCTCCTGCCATACAGACGGAGCGGCTCTTTCATTGCACTGTCGCAGACTTATGAAGACACATCACTTCTCTACATTTTGATATTATCCCGCACGACCATGAATAAGTGTTCTCCTATATTTTGGTTATGGCCACTTCTCCCTCAGCCATTGTCTTAAAATATTATCTTGAGTTTTGTTAAAGTGTTTCAGATTGGCCGCTATGAAGGTTTGAAGGTTTGAATGTTTGAAGGTTTATTTAACTCAGGCGTACCCAAACGGTGTATTGGAGTCAGAGCTGGGCACTAAATACATTGAATGTATTTAAATACTAAATACTAAATACATGGGAGGAATGTATTTAAATACTAAATACTAAATATAGATTACGAATGTATTTAAATACTAAATACTATATACATCAATTGTATTTAAATACATTTGTAAATACATTTTAAATATACAAATTTTAACATGTCCGATAAAAATGAATTTCCTTAGGATTTCCTTAGATTTTGGGTTTCCTTAGAAATTTCCTTCTCAGGCCTAATTTTCCTTGAAATCAGGACATTTCCTTGCCAGTGGAAACACTGGTTCACTGTAAAATCTGGTTCACACGGCAAAATTCGACACTTTGTAGCGCCGGGAAGTCGGCCTCTAGCGGGCTAGGCGGATCGAGATTACGTTCACACACGCAATTCGTTCCGGGAAACAAATGCTGGTTTGTTGTTGAAGGACACCTGCCGCTGCCAGCAGTGGGTGGGCAGGTCAAAAGTGGTGACATTCAGGGCGAGGAGTTGAGCGTGTAGCACTATAATTAACAGGGTGGGTGAGGAAGCGTGGACACTGCAGCAGCAAGTGTTCAATGGTTTCTGGAACGTTCTTGTACCAGGGGCAGTGAGGGTATCAGGCAGCAGGGTCAGGGGTCACGCCGCGCTAGGGACTAGGGGCTATAGTGACTGGCTTGTGTGTATTTGGCGCGCGAAAGATACGATTTCGCGCACTTTATTATGAAGTAGTATTGATAGTTTCCTTTTTTCACTGATATCATCTACTAAATCAAACCCCACGTCTAACCTAACATAATCTGATTTAAACTAACAACCGTTTCTGGCTTTAGCCGAAACGGAACATTTTTGGTATTATATGTATCGCCATTGGCATGGTAATTTGGGAAATTGGGACTCAAATTAAGGATGAAAAGATCTGCACGATGATGTAAGTTAAATTTGTTAGTTTTTAGTGCCCAATACCGAAATTATACCAATAATTGGGGTGATTAGGAAGATGGTGGTGCTGGCTTCTGCGTTTGTTTGAATTTGGCGCGCGAAATTCTCGGCCACTCGGCAGATAAAAGACCGATCGCGCGGTGTGGGATTTTGTTGAAAAACATAGGCCGAGATGACTCTCAGCCTCAGTCCCAAACCTCTTCTCAGCCGTTTGCTTGCCGACAATAGCCCAGTGTGAACCAGGCTTAACATCGGGGTTGCCAGATAGCTGGGCGGGTTTATGGCCAAATTAACTGATAAAAAAGTATTTAAATTTTTATATTAAATGTATTTAAATGTATTTAAAAAGTATTTAAATACTGTATTTAAATACATGACAACGAATGTAATTATAAATACATTTCTAAATACACAAATGTATTTAAATACGTATTTAAATACAATTGTATTTAAATACTGCCCAGCTCTGATTGGAGTACAATACATAAATCATCATTGAGTACAGACAGCAGACATCATTGAGTACAGAGATATGTGTCTATAGAATATTGTCCGTTGTTTGGCGTATAAGTGATTAAATCAGCTTGACATTTAAATCGGCCACAGACATTTTGTTCTGAGTATTTTTTCAATGCATCTTCAGCCTGCAACTCTACTCATTTTCTATACTGAGTTCAAATGAAGTACTATAGATTTGTGAATATATTTTGTAATTATTAATTAAGGCTTTTAGTAGATGTATCTATCTTTAACTCAAAAACAAATTCAACTTCCTTCTTATTGACACTTCTGGGTATATTTTTCTCAATATTTCTCCCCTCTTTCCGTCCCTTAATTCCCTCCCCTCCTTCCCTATTATCTTCCCCTCCCTTCAATCACTCCCCCCCTCCCCTACCCTCCTTCCCTCCCCTCCTTCCCTCCCCTGCAGCCACTCCGCCACTCAGGCCGGCAAGCCCCACGTCCTGCAGGGAAAAAGATGATTTACAACACTGTTCCTTCATCTTGCCTTCCTCATCCTCGTCCCAGAATCTCACCATAGCTTCCACTCGCAATACTCAGGAATCCATCTCGCTGATCCACCATTCGTCTCCCCATAGGCATTCCACCACCACAACCACCACAACAACCACAACCACCACTATCTTTACTCATACTTCCACCTACAGCACGACAGTATTTCCTTTTTTCACCCCAGCCAGCTTTTCTTTCACCAAGGCCTTCTCTTTCTCCCCCATCAAGTTCCTCTCTCCTTAATGCCTAACTGATGATCTGTATTTGTCCTGTGTTGCTGCCTGGGCCTCGCAGAGGGAGGAGTCTCGCGTCGCGCCTCAAAATAGTCCGTATACGAATATTTAAAAATAAAGAGGGAAATATTGGAGTGATATTCGCTTTATCCAGACATGGAGGTGAGCGTGTAGGTATTATAAAACGTTGTACATTCAAGGGGGAAAGTGCATGGGTGCGTGGAGAGAGAGAGAGAGAGAGAGAGAGAGAGAGAGAGAGAGAGAGAGAGAGAGAGAGAGAGAGAGAGAGAGAGAGAGAGAGAGAGAGAGAGAGAGAGAGAGAGAGAGAGAGAGAGAGAGAGAGAGAGAGAGAGAGAGAGAGAGAGAGAGAGAGAGAGAGAGAGAGAGAGAGAGAGAGAGAGAGAGAATTTATCATGATTCGTTTTTTTAATTCCATGACAAAGCTAACTTACTATAACTTTCAAGTATTTGTTCGTGCAATCTTTTTCCTCGACATTATGCTTCTCTCTCTCTCTCTCTCTCTCTCTCTCTCTCTCTCTCTCTCTCCTCTCGCTCTCGCTCTCGCTCTCGCTCTCGCTCTCGCTCTCGCTCTCGCTCTCGCTCTCGCTCTCCGCTCTCCGCTCTCGCTCTCGCTCTCTCGCTCTCGCCTCTCGCTCTCTCGCTCCCCGCTCTCGCTCTCTCCTCTCCTCTCTCGCTCTCGCTCTCTCCTCTCGTTTCTCCTCTCTCTCTCTCTCTTCTCTCTCTCTCTCTCTCTCTCTCTCTTCTCTCTCTCTCTCTCTCTCTCCTCTCTCTCTCTCTCTGTACCCTTTTGGCAATTTAAACGCTTGCATTGAATATATACCTAATTTTTATTTTCACCATTGTCATTTATTTTTCCCCTTCTAATTGTTCATTTGCCTTCAGTGTAGCAGCTTATGCACACGTGTTATCACAGTTTTATTTCCCTCGATGCACTATTTCTTCTTTATATTTCCTCTATTCCAATCCTTTTAGAAGCATCAATCAAGTATCGGGGGCATACGCCGGGGGGCGCGTCTTCTTGCCCACCCAACGACGCCACTCCCGGGGGTCACCACGCGCGAGTTCCCATGCAGGCTCCCTTCCCATACCAAGCAACTCTCGACATCATGAAACATCAACTTTCCCCAGCCACGAGCCTTGTGGGCGCCCCCTTGGCCTTCTCTACGCCGGATTGTCTCTTACATATACAACCCGATGGTAAGGATCGTTTTCAGGGTAGCGTACCACATGCCCATATAGCCGAAGTTAGCGCTGACGGTCTATGCAGGAAATAGGCATCGATTCAGTCTCACGGTGCAATCGCTGATTTGACACGTAATCACCCCAGCGATACCCCATGATTCTGCGAAGACACTTATTACCAAAGGTCTCAATTCGCTTCTTCAAGTTGCTATTTAGTGTCCATGTCTCACATCCATAGAGTAGGAAAGGGATCACAAGCTACTTGAAGATCCGGATCTTTGTCCTTCTGCACAGGTATCGACAACGCCAAATACTCGTGCTGAGCGAGTCCGTAACACCGTGGGCTGTGCCAATCCGCCGTAAGACTTCTTGACTTGACCCGTCATCATTATAGACTGCGCTAACAAGAAATGTAAAACTTTCTAAGATCTCAATGTCCTCGCCGCACGCATAAACAGACTGTACTGTTTCATCTAGTAAGCCTCCAAACACCTGGACTTTGATCTTGAGCCAGGATACCTCAAGTCCCAAAGGCTTTGCCTCCTCGTGCAGCGCCTCAAGAGCCATCACCAGGACATCCAGCGACTCAGCAAAGATTTCTGCATCATCGGCAAAAACAAGATCAGTGATCTTGGTGTTGCCGAGGGATGCCCCACAAACACTTTGATATACAACAATTTTGCCCAATACCCAGTCCATACAAGTGTTGAAAACTGATGGGGCAAGGACGCATCCTTGCCTCACTCCTGTATGCGGTGGAGAAAAGCTTACTACACCTCCCCCACACTTCACAGCACTCTCAGTCCCAAAGTACAGGCCAGTCATCAAACCAATAGTCCTTGCAAGAATCTCTCAAAGTTGTAGAATATTTCACAGTGACTCACGGTGCACTGAGTCAAACGCCTTCTTGAGATCAACATAGGCTGCAAGCATCCCTTGTCAAAACTCACGTCGGCGTTCCATCAGAAGCATGCAAGAAGAAGAAGCATACTTTAGAAGCATGGCAAAACAAAATTATTTCATTCCATCTTTAATTCAGTAGTGTATATTTCTTACACTCGACTTCTTCCTCTAAATATTCGTAGTATTTATCGTCACCTGAACCTGGATTCGAAATAACATTATATTATTTTCGAGGAATTCATAAAGTGATATCTAATATACTATAGGAGTAGCCGTGTGTCTGTCTGTCTGTCTGTCTGTCTGTTTTGGGTAGCCGAAACTGTAAATTCAACTTTGATGCGAGTAGACTCGAAAAATCGCAAATAAATCGTAGGTAGTAATCGGCTTGGTACCATGTCGATTGAACAATTTTGAAGGGGGGTTTTGGGCTAAAAACACTTTAGGAGTATTAGATTACAGGAAAAACTCTACAATAACGCCTTGCCGCATTCCACAAACTCAGTAGACTCATGGACGTTTGTGTGCGTGTGTGTGTGTATATGTTGGACTCACACGGAACACAAAGGGTTGGAATCACACGGAACATGGTCTACCCCGAGGCACTTTGACCAG
Organism: Chionoecetes opilio; assembly: GCA_016584305.1. Lineage (NCBI taxonomy): Eukaryota > Metazoa > Arthropoda > Malacostraca > Decapoda > Majidae > Chionoecetes > Chionoecetes opilio. The sequence goes on along the minus strand of JACEEZ010008866.1, from coordinate 200,200 downwards.
TGACCAACGACAGCAACAACACAATTGGAGTTTGCAATCACATGCTGTCTAATATATACTACTACTACAAACATCAATACATGGGTCCGAAGGGCCCGCAAGCACTTGTATATACTATAATCACGTTCTGACAAACCCTTTTTCAAATTTTTTAAATTGTAATTTATGAGATGGTTGACACAGGAAGCTGAGGGAAAGGACAACAGCCTTACTTACTGATGCCTGCAAGCCGCTACGAGTGATTACTGTGGTAAAAACGGCTGCCAGCAAAAGGATGGAAAGACATAAAAGATAGGACGAACGAGATAGCAGAAATGTAGACGTGGCCTTCACATTTGTCACAAAGCTAATGGCTGTGTAGTTATTAGTTGTGTGCGCGCATGTGTGTGTGTGTGTGTGTGCGTTTGTGCGTGTGTGTGTGTGTGTGTGTGTGTGTGTGTGTGTGTGTGTGTGTGTTTGTTTCGCAATTTACTCTTATCTTTGGGAAGTATATCTATAATAATATAAGCGAAAGTGTGTGTGTGTGTGTGTGTGTGTGTGTGTGTGTGTGTCCGCTCTAGGTTCCGCCCCCCGTGGCGGAATTCTATCATATGGCACAGTTTTGGAACCAGGTTGACCAGGGGAAGGTTTTAAGCCGACATATGGGATGATCCGATCACTTTTATATTATTTTGATTTTTAGTAGCCTATTAGCGAGAATTGTGAAAAAAAAGTGGGTTGCGAGAATTGAGGAAACCTTGATGTAGGGTGATGGGTAATGGGTGAGTGAATGGGTGGGGTGATGGGTAATGGGTGTGGGGTGATGGGTGAGTGAATGGGTGGGGGGTGATAGGTTGGGGGTGATGGGTGAGGGAATAGGTGGGGGGTGATGGGTAATGGGTGAGTGAATGGGTGTGTGGTGATGGGTAATGGGTGAGTGAATGGGTTGGGGGTGATGGGTAATGGGTGAGTGAATGGGTGGGAGGTGATGGGTAATGGGTGAGTGAATGGGTTGGGGGTGATGTGAATGGGTTGGCGTTAATACATACATTTCTACATCCATGATTTCAGGAAAGTTAGAACGGGCTATCTGGAGAGTCTGTGTTTGGTGGACCTATGGCCCACCAAACACAGGTGGTGGGCCGAAGGCCCACCAATAGCCCTCTGCAGGAGCTAGCCAAAAAGTCCAACCGGAGGGCGGCTTTGCGGCTAGTACTAAATACTTATGTGTGTGTGTGTGTGTGTGTGAAGGTATGTGTGTGTGCGTGTATACGTGTGTGTGTGTGTGTGTGTGTGTGTGTGTGTGTGTGTGTGGTGTGGTGTGTGTGTGTGTGTGTGAACCTAAATTTATGTAAAAAGTCCATTGCCATTGTATTATAGAATTTTAAACATACTTTAAAGAAACGGTTATCACAAATAAGGAATAGGAACTCTTTCTCACTAATACTGAATGTTGGAATAGCGTCATACATAATGTGACAGACAAACAGAGGCACTTAAGGCAGAGTAACACTGAGAATATTGCGACTATGTATACCATAAGGAAGTAGCCCTACTACTACTTACCTATTTATATTTATCGAACTACACTAGAACTACCAATTTCAACTACCGTAGATAACACTAAAGTCGCTTGGACAACGTTTTTTTCGATGTACAGTCGTCTGGTGGTGTTAATACTTACATTTCTACATCCATGATTTCAGGAAAGTTAGATGGGGCTATCTGGAGTCTGTGTCATTTTGTGTCTTCATCTGTGTCATATTATGGCTATATATTTGAACAAATTACAAAAATATCAACCGATTGGCGAACTAAACTAGGATCGCCAGCTAGTGTTTATGTTCTGAGTGTCCTTCCGCCGTCTTCGTCGCCCGAAAAAAACCAGTAGTGAAATTTGAAACCGTCTATACTTGCAGATACAAAGCATAAAACAACGCTGAAACAGGGTAGATTATACAGTCATGATATAAACTACTGTGTATCATCTTCAGTGGCACATAAAAATCAGTAGTGATACTATAATTCGTAACATATGGCGCCTGGCGACATTATTGTAGCTGACGACTATAGTGTTATTTACGGTGGCGGGCTTTTTGTTACTTTTTTTTTGCCCTTGGCAGGACCTGTGATGAAGAAAAAGGAAGATCGACAGCTGATAAGTTCTGTTATTCAAAAAAACTTATACCGCAGCAACGAACATAATTGCAACGCTGGGATGGAAAACTGAAGGAAGAAGAGTCACCATAAGACTATCGTGATGAAGCTATTGTATTGGCTGACTGGAGATTGAAATGGGTGGAGGGAAATGGTAAAGCAGTATTCCCGAACATTGACTTGCTAAGACCTATGCGTGACACGCTTTTTTCGACTACTACATCAAGAACGTTATTTATACAAAAAAAAAATATTCAAATTGTGCCAAAAATTATTATTTATTTTTTAATCCTGAATTACTTCCAGGTAACATTTATTATTCGACATTTTTTAGAATGGGCTTCTTAAGAGTCTTCAGTGATTGCGGCAGAAACATATGCCTCATCATAAAAAAGAACGTAACATTTTTCTCAGAGCCTGTAATGGCTTCATCATATTTCGTAAAACTACTCAGCCATATGTTGGATATTTTTCCTTTTTTTTAAGGGTTTTTCCAGAAGGGACTTTGAACAACAATAAAGATTCGATTATAGTTCCGTCATTTCACATTTCACGAAGAATCGATATATTGTATTAATGATAAGGATAATACTAATAATTTAATTTCACCCGAAGGCATAGACGGCAAAACAAACATACTATACATACAAAGAAAGAAAAAAAGAGGAAATGCTTTATAGTCCCTCTCTCGATCACAATGATATCCTGTTTCATCTGTGGCTCACACTTGCTCCTCTTAACACCTACAGCCACGGTGGGCCAGCCAGGGGCGTCCAGTGTCAGAGGACTCCATGCAGGGTGTGGGGGTTTATATATTTTTTACCTCAATAAAGTTAAGTAATATTGGGTTTACACTTCATGGCGCCCCCTGACCCTCAGAGTTGACACAGGGTTGTGAAGGGTGAAGGAGGTGAAGGTGAGAGGCGGAAACTAGGGCGTGGGCGGGGTGTAGGTGGGGGGCGGGGGGCTGGAGAGGAAGCATGGCGAGGGAGGGTGATCAATAATGTCTGGCTGGCAAGTATTATACCGCCACTTATTCACCCTTGCTCCCCCCCTTCAGTACCCCTGCCTCCACACCCTCACCCCAACACCCTCACCCCCACACCCCGGCTCCTATCAGGATGGATAATGTGTTAATGGATAGCTACTTTTTCATATCATTACTTACTTAAAAAATAAAAATTATGTGCATCTTCATTTTTTTTAGGGGATTGTTATGTATTGAGTAGAAAAAAAAACTAGATTGATAAGACGGCCGGGAAAAATTATACTATTGTGGTGCTTAATGAAGTGATTATTTTCCCAACAACATTCTTCATATCTGAAAATATTGCAATTAACTGCCTGTACTAATTACAAGGCGATACGGATAACAAAACCGGTTAGAAATGATCTCGTTTCCTGCGCAGTAATATATTTACTTCTCCAATAATCCCTCAGCGCCACTCTGGTCCGCCTCAAGTCCCCTTGACGGTATGAACCCATTTAATGATGACATGTATTGAGGTCGAGAGGAGACTCGGGACTCTATAAGCCGCAACTATTTCCCAGGGACGAATGCCTCCTTAGTAACCGTGTGTGTATTCCTGTCTGTTCCGTTCTCTATCTCTTAGATTTTTCATCTATTTTTTCCTCTCTCTCTCTCTCTCTCTCTCTCTCTCTCTCTCTCTCTCTCTCTCTCTCTCTCTCTCTCTCTCTCTGCCCGTCAGGGTGGCAAAGTTGGTAGAGACGTGAGTTCGCAATGTGCAGCGTCCCTGTGCATTCGGTCAGCGGTTCGAGCCCGCCTAGTTCGTGCTGACGTGGCTGCGCTTTGTATAGTCAATAACTTTGTAGTTGGTACTTGCAAAGTGTCTAGATAGGATGAAAATCTTCTCTCTCTCTCTCTCTCTCACCTGTTGCGGTATAATGCGATATTTAGTTGAAAACTTATGGCTAAAATTCAGTTTAAATTTTCTGGATATGCTGCATTCACGTTCAACCTTCTAAAAAAGTACACATACACAGACAGACAAAAAGCATAGAAACAGACAAAGAACATACACACCGAGCGACAGACCGAGAAACGGAAATAACAGAGCGATTGAAACAAATTAAATGTAACCTTTCCTACCTGAAACTACTTTATTAACTTTCAAAGTATTCCATTGCCTTCGCCTCGATTACTTGTGCTATACTCAGTGTACTTTTCCTCGCGCCGTCCTTCACTTTTTGTTCATTATCGCTCTGCTCATCTAATTTTCTTGATTGAAATAATGTTTAAGTTTATCACAGCTCTTATGTAATAGTTGTGCGAATCAGAAAGAGAGAGAGAGAGAGAGAGAGAGAGAGAGAGAGAGAGAGAGAGAGAGAGAGAGAGAGAGAGAGAGAGAGAGAGAGAGAGAGAGAGAGAGAGAGAGAGAGAGAGAGAGAGAGAGAGAGAGAGAGAGAGAGAGAGAGAGAGAGAGAGAGAGAGAGAGAGAGAGAGAGAGAGAGAGAGACAGAGAGAGAGAGATAATGAGAGAGAATCCTGATAGACAGGCAGACAGACAGACGGACAGGACAGACAGACATAACATACAGACATGTATACAGACAGACATAACATACAGACAGACAGGACAGACAGGCAGACATGACAGACAGACAGACAGACATGACAGATAAATAGAACAGGCAGACAGACAAACAGAACATACAAATATACAGGACAGACAGACATAACTTACATACATAATAGACAGACAGATACAGACAGACATAACATATAGACAGACAGGACAGACAGACATACATGACAGATAAATAGAACAGGAAGACAGACAAACAGAACATACAAATATACAGGACAGACAGACAGACAGACAGACAGACAGAGGAAGTTTACCATGGCGAGGTGCTACAACAATACAAGCAGCCATTGTATATCTCATATAACGGGACACTTCGACCACACTAGGGATTTGGAGCGAGCCATGGAGGTGTTGGAAGGCTGAAGGCTAACTGTGAGCAACGAGGTGAGGACGGCAACCCAGCAACATTATGAGCTGAGTGAGGAGGGCGGCGGGAGAGGTGCGGGGAGGGGATGGAGGTGTCATGAGGGGAGGAGAGAGGAGATTTGTTTTGATGATTAGTAATGGTGAAATAAAGAGGGAAGAGGAGGGAGGGAAGGAAAAGTGGTGGTAATATAACGTGCGGTCTACCGGGATAGTTGCACTATAGCGTGCGGTCTACACTTTTTACTCTACTTAAACTCTGCACTCTTACACTTAAAGTAATCGTCCAGATCATTTCATCATTCCTGATTCAATGCAATCAAATCATAGCCATTAACGAATATATCAACAATACGTCGTTACTTTTTGTATCCAGTCAGCCGTTTTTAAATAATCCGCAATCAAAATCTGCAAATTCCTCGAGTTCTCAAAACACTCCTCAAGGTTTGCAGACGATGCGCTCAAGCTCGGTGACGTATCAAAAGGGAGGCTCCTCTTCCCGCGCTGATCAGAGGCACTTAAACACAAGAGATAAATATAGTACTTGAAGATATTTGGGTGTTTCTGATAGATTTTTTTTGCGATATGCCACATGCATGCATCCTTTATGGGTGCAGCAAGACAGCTGTGCCTTTCGAGAAAAGTTTGCACACGGAAAGGAGTGGCTTGTGTAGGGTGATACACGCCGATAGTGTGTTGGGGCGAGTCAGTTGTGTTGAGAAACGGTGTGTAGCGAGGGTACACAGCGGGTGAAAGACTGGGTGAGAGTGTGCAGCGCGGCTAGTCGGCTACCCAGTGTGTGGGTTGGGACGACGAGTGTGAGGTGAGCCTGTGTACACGGGTGTGCTGGACAAGGGCGGCGCCCCCCGTAAGACAGTGACTCAGTTGTGGAGTGGGCGTGCCCTGTGGTGAGAGACCCTGTGGTGGTGTGGCTGTCACACTTTCTGCCTTCCCGCCCGCATATTTTCCAACTCTATGCTGTATTTAATGCTAGTATGTGGTTTCCGAGTAATGACGTTTGACTGTAGCTCCAAAACTAACCATAGGATTTTCTCGAAAGTACCTTCATTGGGATTCCCACACACACATGGCTTAACCTTATTTACCAACCCATGTTTTGGAGAAGTGCCAGGTCCACCCGCTGTACCTCAGGTCCTGCTAACACCTGTTCATCCACCTCGTACTCGGGCTCAAACATATAGGATCCCATGACAATCTGAGGATCGTTTTCCTCATAGTATACGCGACCAGCGTAATTTCTTTCGGTCTCAGATTGAGCATCGTACTCTAGATCTGTCACAGCGACAGATTTACTGTCTGACACCGAAGTACAATCGCTCATCATAACATTTGCCGACAGGTGTCAGACAGATGTTTACATTGGAGCCTCTGCGGGCGTCACTCTTCTGACGTCATCAATAACAGTCGTAGCCCTGTTGGAGGGAAGATTTTTTTTTTCGCGCGCTTTTTACAAAAGTCGTGTTTTTACGGAAATAAGGCCTGGAAATCAATTATTTTTGGTGGATTAGGTGTTTTGAATGTACATTCAACATAATTAGGCAAAAAAAAATGGGTCTGGACGATTACTTTAAGGCTGCAACATACTATTGCTGTATGATATTGTGTATTATACAGTAGAGTATTATAGAAACACAAAACTGTAGTAATAAATGTAATCATAATCATCAAATAAACAAAACATTGACTATTATACAATAGACTATTATAAAAACACAAATAAATCGTCAACACACGATGATTGCATTCACGTAAAAACGTAACCGCTGTTTCTTCTGTCAAGATGACACTGCTGTATAATTTTTTCAACAGCATTGGAGAGGGTTAAGACTGTGTGTCAGACTGATGTTCTCGGGTTGAATTTTAGGAGGATATTGAGACATTACTTCGTTGATCCCCATTTTATAAGATTGAGTAGGGTCCCGGTACTCAGGTCAGGTCAGGTCAGGTGTGGTCTTGTCAGACTGCACATAAAGATACAGCTATGCGGTAGTCAGATCAGGTCAGATCAGGGCGGATCTTGGTAGACCGCACATTAGGGTACCGTAGACTACTGACACCGATGTAGACCGTACGCTATAGTAGCACCGGAAAAGTTTTTTTTTATGTGTGTGTGTGTGTGTGTGTGTGTGTGTGTGTGTGTGTGTGTGTGTGTGTGTGTGTGTGTGTGTGTGTGTGTGTGTGTGTGTGTGTAAGTGAGGAGATGAGAGTAGAGAGAGAGAGAGAGAGAGAGAGAGAGAGAGAGAGAGAGAGAGAGAGAGAGAGAGAGAGAGAGAGAGAGAGAGGAGAGAGAAGAGGAGAGAGAGGAGAGAGAGAGAGAGAGAGAGAGAGAGAGAGAGAGAGAGAGAGAGAGAGAGAGAGAGAGAGAGAATGCTGACATACGCATACAAGTAGTTACTATTTACACTTTGGAAACTATACACCCCATCAATAGCATCCTAAAAATATAAATCATTAGAAGATAAAAAATACAAATCTTGACGTGAAAGCAAACACCAGAAATGCGATCACATGGTTGTTCTAATCTACACTAAGTGATCAAAACACAAACTTAACAACTGGATGGCGAAAAAAGAAGAAGAAAGATGCAAGAAAAATGCAAAGAAAGACGCAGAGCACATACCATAACGGCGGAATATAACACTTGCGGCAAAGAGGGGAACATGAAATAATGAGTCCCGGTAAACAGAGTCGAGAAGGAGTAAGAAAAGAGAGGAAAGGAGAAACAGAGAGGAAAAGTAGGAGTAGGAGGAAGAAGGGGCAAGAGAAGAAAGTGGAGATAATTATTGGAGGAGAAAGAGATATAAGGATAAAGAGAGGAGGAGGAATAATGCTGCATTCCCCCCTAGCGTGCCCCCACACAGTTTGCACCACCACCACCACCTAACACCACCACTCTCACCACCACCACCACCACCACCACCACCCTCGCCACCACCACCACCTAACACCACCACCCTCGCCACCACCACCACCACCACCCTCGCCACCACCACCACTTAATACCACCACCCTCGCCACCACCACCGCCACCACCACCACCCTCGCCACCACCACCACCTAACACCACCACCCTCGCCACCACCACCACCACCCCCACCACCCTCGCCACCACCACCACCTAACACCACCACCCTCGCCACCACCACCACCACCACCCTCGCCACCACCACCACCTAACACCACCACCCTCTACACCACCACCACCACCACCACCACCACCACCACCACCCTCGCCACCACCACCACCTAACACCACCACCCTCGCTACCACCACCACCATCACCACCACCACCCTCGCCACCACCACCACCTAATACCACCACCCTCGCCACCACCACCGCCACCACCACCACCCTCGCCACCACCACCACCTAACACCACCACCCTCGCCACCACCACCACCACCCCCACCACCCTCGCCACCACCACCACCTAACACCACCACCACCACCACCACCACCCTCGCCACCACCACCCTCGCCACCACCACCACCACCACCACTAACCCTCGCCACCACCACCACCTAACACCACCACCCTCGCCACCACCACCACCACCACCACCACCCTCGCAACCCCTACCACCTAACACCACCACCCTCGCCACCATCACCACCACCACCACCACCCTCGCCACCACCACCACCTAACACCACCACCCTCGCCACCACGTAAATCGCGGGAGGGAGAACTCTGCCACTTTAGTAGGTTTTTTTCACTCTGCATTGTATGTGTGTTTGGAGAGAGAGAGAGAGAGAGAGAGAGAGAGAGAGAGAGAGAGAGAGAGAGAGAGGAGAGAGAGAGAGAGAGAGAGAGAGAGAGAGAGAGAGAGGAGAGGAGGAGAGAGAGAGAGAGGAGAGAGAGGAGAGAGAGGAGAGAGAGAGAGATGTACTGAATATCTATATTTTTACTATTATTTAATTTGTGTTATTGCTGACAATTTTTAATATATATTTCATCATTGTTTATTTTAAATTGTTGTAACTGCCTACCGGCGTTGAAGGTTGAAATGTAAAAAAAATTTTTTTTTTTTTTTTTTATATTATTAGTGTTATCATCATAGTTACTTTTATCATTACTTTAATGTCATTACAATATTTATTAATGCAGAAAAATGCATGTTTATGAATGCGAATAGAAACTGACATGTAAAGATGGATTTTAGAGTGAAGAGTGGGCCAGGGCGGAAAAGTGTCTGAATCTTGGCAAAGAAATGTAATGAGAGTGTAAGGGAGGGCGGGCGCGTGTTTGTGATGGGCGGGGTTGGATGGGAAGGCGGCAAACAGTGTCTGGGATGCCGTGATTGGTGCACTGAATGTGTGAAGAGCAGGAAATTGTTAGCCTGTTGAGTGTATGTGTCAGGCAAGGAGGAGTGAGTGGTTGTGTCAGGAAAGGAGGAGGGTTGGTAATGGGTAATACATGATTCAGGAAGAAGGATGTCCATGTAGGATGTCCTTGGTGAGTGGAGGGCGATGACAAAGAAGACCCACCGACACAATAATAATAATAATAATAATAATAATAATAATAATAATAATAATAATAATAATAATAATAATAATAATTTTATTCTCGCCCGGAAGCATACAGACAAAAAAAAGCAACAAGAACAAGACAAGGAGTAAACTTAAGTACTAGAGCAAAAAAAAAAAAAAAAAAAAAAGTACAGGCACACTAGGGGACATAGATAGTATCAAAGTACATAGAAAAGCATACATGGACACCTGTGCTACCCCACATTCTGCACAAACAGCAGACCCAGCCACCGCTGTTGTATAGGTCTACATACATAGGCCGAGCTCTGCCTGACATAGGTGATGATGGAGTTCGTAGAGAGCTCCACCCTACTCTTTAAACTGAACACGGAGTGTCGACGGATCACATCCAGATTGTTCACCCCGTTCCTAGCGAAAGCCAGGGACGAGCTGCACCACCTGGGCAGCCCCAGAAGCCTCTTAAGGATGTCATTGTGACAGACCTTAAGGCGGTTCATAGTGGCCACCTTGTACCGCGACCACAGCGAGTTGCAGTATATAGAGTAGCAGTGACTCCTGAATAACTCCATCTTCACTTCTCTGCTACAGTAGGAGAATTTCCTCTGTAGAGTATTTCCCACGACACGAAGCTTGGTGTTCTGCTTGATGATATCATCATCATCAGTCATGTCGTGGGATATAAAATGGCCTAAGTATGCGAATCTATCCACAAAAGTGAGGGCAGACCCACCGAGCCATGCTGTTTTCAGGTAATTCACCTGAGCGCGTGCCGGTGATACTACCATGCACTCTGTCTTAGTGGTGTTGTAGACAGTGTCATGCTTGGCAGCATACATCTGACACACATTGATAAGGTCCTGCAACGCATCCGCAGTGGGTGCGAGCAGTACCATATCATCAGCATAGTTCAGTGAGTTGATGCACCCATTATGTATGTGGCAGCCGATACCTGTATCATGAAGGTTGGCACTGAGATCATCCGTGTACACATTGTACAGGTAGGGGGATAAAATCCCCCCCCTTCCGAATACCATTGGCAGTACTAAAGGACAGCGAGAAGGAATTACTCCACTTAACAGTAAATTCCTGGGTAGTGTACCAGTACATTAATAACTTAACAATGTACCCAGGTGTACCCCTGACGAGAAGTTTATGAAAGAGCTTCCAGTAATTCACTCGGTCAAACGCCTTTCTGGCATCCAGGAAACACAGATAAACAGGTGAATTTCTGTAAGTGTAATAATGAATGATATTCTTCAATGTCCACACACACATCTCAGTGCCAAGGCCTTTCTTATAGCTGAACTGATTGTCCAGTGTATACAGGTAAGCCTCAAGACGATGGAGCACCACTTTCTCCAGCACCTTGGACAGGGCGGTCGCTATGGCAATGGGTCTGTAATTGCCAGAGTTAGCAGGGTCCTTCACTTTGCTCTTAAGTAAAGGCACTATAAGCACTGCCAAGACCTGACTGGGTATGTACTAAATGCTTATTGATAGACACAAAACGTGAATGTACAGTCAATATATTCATGGAAGCAGCAACATTTTCTTAGCGAGTGTCGCTCTCTTAAAGTTGAGCTGAAAAGAAGAGTGTAAACTCGTTCGATAAGTCCAAAGAAATCGGAAAATCGTTAATAAGAAATATATTCCAATCAAATAAAAGAAGTCAAAGTTTTCCTTGGGTTGTAGAATTCAGTAAAATTCACATTTATTTCAAGGAAAAAAAGATACTTATATTTCATGCAAGAGGAAGGATAAAATCCACTGACACAAGGGCGTAACGAGAGAAACGAGAGAAAGTGTTGCCATTGTTCGCCTAAGCACAACAGCCACGTTGAGATTAAATCTTGAGAATACTGAAAGATAAGAGATAACATAATCCTTGTTGTTGACAGTAGCCTCGAGCAGCCGAGTGTCACGGAGGAAAAGGTGAGGCTCAGAAAAGGAAATATAATGTTCTAAACGCAGGAAAGCAGATTTAACAGCAAGAATCTTACATGATTTAACGTAAAGAGGATGAAGTTAGCATGAGCACTCACTCGCGTCGCCACAGTGCAATGACCTCCACACAACCCTCCCACAGATACGAATTATTTGTTTGAGAATTATGAAATGTAGACAGCAAGTGTATAAATTATAAATGAGAGAGAGAGAGAGAGAGAGAGAGAGAGAGAGAGAGAGAGAGAGAGAGAGAGAGAGAGAGAGAGAGAGAGAGAGAGAGAGAGAGAGAGAGATGCAGAGAACACACACACTCATACACACACATGCACACACACACATATTGTAGTGATGTGTAGGAAAAAAATCGACGCATCTTGAGGTATCTGTAATCAATAACAATTACCATGGTTTGTCTGTTTTTCAGGTGAGTGTTCGCCAGCACAGACTCCACTCAAGGAACCCAAACAAGGTAAGTAATTATTCATTTGTTTCGATTGCCATGTATTAAAACAACAAATGTGGCGAGGCTAAACGTTTATACAGGCGATTCCCTAAAATGTTAGAGAACTCCCACGAAAAAGGGGATAAGGGAAAAGAAAATACGATAATTTTTCTTCCATTCCTCTCCCTCTCTTATACCTTGCCTTATAGTCATCCCCTCTCGTCAGTGGCAAATATGCACGCCGGTGTAACCTTGTTACTATTCAAGGCTGCCACAAGCCGTGCATTTGTCGAGCTGTGCAGCCAGTGTGGGTCGTGGGGGATGACATCTACGGATACATTTCAATATTTTTTTGTCCTACATTTTTTCGTCTGTAAGCACGATGACCTCCAGGGCTGGGATGGCAGGCCCTGGGGGTTCACTAGAGGGCTGTGGTGGTTGGCCCTCGCCCGTGGTGGCGCAGGCAAGATTTTTATAGTGACGCCTGTGATTAGAAGCTCATGCTGCCCCTCTGTGTCCTCTGATGCACTCGCAATCGAAGTTGGAGTTAATGTAATGGGCAGCATGTGGGCCCTTTTTGGCCTCGCGACGGTGTACATTTTTTTGGCACCCTTCGGGGATCGAACTCGGCACACTGAGCACGCCACTTGCGGCGAAACCATTTTCCCCCGCCCCCCAAAAATACAAATTTTTTGATGTTGACGATTTTATTTTTCCCATCCCCTCACTTTATCCCCTCGTCCCCTTGTTTCAGTTTTTTGTCTTCGTTTTCCCCGTGTTTTCCTCCTCTCTCTCTCTCCTCTCCCTCTCTCTCCCCTCTCCCTTTTCCTCTCTCTTCATCTCTCCTCTCTCTCCTTTTTCTCTCTCTCTCTCTCTCTCTCTTCTTCTCTCTTCTTCTCTCTCTCTCTCTCCCCTCTCTCTCTCTCTCTCTCTCTCTTCTCTCTGTTGCAATCCCAAATTCGTTGTGTTCACCCTGAGAGGAATGAAAGAAAATGAGTGTCGACACAGAAAATGGGCGTGCATGGTTGCCTTGGCTATTTTGAACAAACTCTGAAATAAAGTCGACAACACGGGTATTTACGTGGTATTGTAAACGGAATGGTAATAATGGACGAGGACTTCGCGGTCTTTTTCAAAGACACCTACTATATTTTCCTGGCCTAAAATAGGTGTTTTTTCTAATAGAATAGTTTTTTTTTTGCGTGAACCATAGTTACAAAAAAAAAAAATTTTCACCGAATTTTATGGACCGTTTCCATTTAAAAAAACTGTATCTCCATAAGAAAAAGCACTAAAACTTTGCCGGGAAAAATTTGTCAGGGTCTTAAAGGTTTTAATGAAAGCTAACCTAACCTTAACCACAAAGTATACCTAACCTAACCTTAAACTTAACCCTCTTACCTACTGAGGTAGTGGGAAGCGTCGAATGAATGCAGTGCTGCTTTGTCCCCGCACGGCGTGGAGACAAACACCCCCATCCTAACAATCCTGTTCGCCCCTAAACTGATTCAAATAAAGCCTTTCAGTACAAAAAATTTGTTGACTTAATTGAGAGCCTTTTTGGTCCCGAAACTCCTAATTGGGTAAACTATCTTAAAGGGTAATAATGGACGAGAGTTTTGCGGTCGTTTTAGAACCAAAATATTTTTTCTTGGGCCCACTAGGTGCTTGTTTAATGGTGCTTGTTTATTTTTTCGCAAAACCAAAAAAAAAAAAAAAAAAAAAAATGAAAAAAAAAAAAAAACCAAAATAACCTTTTTTTTAATGAAACCTAACCCAACCTTAAAAAGGTTTTAATGAAAACCCAACCAAAATTATAGGGTTTTAATAAACCTAACCCCCCAAAACCTTAACCCAAAGTTTTTTTTTTTAAATATTTTTTTTTTTATCTTTTTTTGGTTTGCGCAAAATAAAACTATCACCATTAGAACAAGCACCTATTGTAGGCCAAGAAAAAATAGTTGGTGTCTCTGAAAACGACCGCGAAACTCTCGTCCATTATAACCATCTTACGTGACTGATTGGCTAAAAGAAACGAAATTTGAGCCTGTCATTGGCTATGAATTCGAGCCTGTGATTGGCTATCCGTCCCTGGTCCTGAGTCACTTGTCACCACAGTTGAACACAGAGTTTGTCTTACTTTTTCAATATTGAATTTATCGTCGGGAGAGGAGGGTGTGTCGTGTGCGCTATTAGATAACTATAAATAAAATTCAATATGTATATAATTTTTTTACGATACGCGGAAGTATATTAGTACTGCAAAGTATATTGAGCAAAAATAAATACAGAAAACGTGAGTATTAAGGTCGGTAGCGACCGTAAAGTTCTCGTCCATTATATCCAACGGAATAAACAACCAACCAAACAATATCAGACAGCAAACAGTATCATCAGAAATAACCAGATAATTATACGTATTTAATTGTAAGAAATGGTTGATTTAAGTATTTTAACCAATGTCTTGTCTTTTTCAGCATCATTATTTAAGGTGTTAATTAATAAGTAGCAATTTTTTTCTTCTCCTTCTTTGTTGCATTGATGAGAGGTGAGAGGAAGCCCTTGATGTCAGGGAGAGAAGGAGAGCAATCAAAGGGGAGCAGGATTCTCTTTTATTTTTATTGCCAACAATGAATTATACTGTAATGGCACTTCATTGTAAAGCCAATGGTTGGGCCTTTGTCGACTGCTGGGACCTCTTTTTCGGGCATAACCACCTCTAACGCAGGGACGGCGTGCACTTTTCGAGGAAAGGAGTGCAGATCTTGTCTGAATCCCTTGAAAGAAAGGTAGATGCACTACAGGCTTTTTTAAGATAGAGAACCGGGGTTTAGACACTGGGGTCGGGGTAAAGGAAATTTGCGACACTAGGAGGAGTTTCAGAAGGCAGGGAACTAAAGTGATTCGTAAGAAGAGAGAGAGGAGGGGTTTAGTTAAAGATAAAGGGAAAATTGACAATAAGAAGAGGAGTTGCTTGAAGGTTACTATACAAACTTTTAGGAGTATTTTAAACAAGATAGATTTCCTGAGAGGAATAAATATGCGAGGATTTTGATATAAATAGCATTAACAAGAAACATGGTTGGATATGTCAGGAAAGGTATTTATCCGGAAGTCGAGAAAAGCTGGGTATAAGTTATTTCACAAGGACAGAGTAGGCAGACAAAGGTGGAGGAAGTTGCGCTTTATGCAAGGGATACATTGCAGTGTTGTGTTAATAATGTATAAAACAGATGACAGCATAGAGTCTATATGGGTAGAGGTTACGGAGGGAATGAGAAATTGGTTTGGGTGAAAGTGTATGGCCTGCAAACTTATGTAAAGAGGATTCAGCTCCTATATGGGAAGAAATAAACAAGGCCTGCAGATATAATCGACTATGCGTGGTGGGCGATTTTAATCTTAGGAATATAGACCGGGATTTAATCATAGGTGACAGCGACGCAGATGAATTGTTAAATATACTCCAGGATAACTTCCTAAGTCAAGCAATCAAGGAGCCTACTAGAGGCGATAATATTCTAGATCTATTGCTGACAAATAGAGACGATTTAGTTACAAATGTGAAGGTCGGTGGACATTTAGATAATAGCGACCATTATGAGATCAGATTTAGCTTAAATTGGGAAGTTGGAAAATTAAGTGGCAATAAGCATCGAATACCTAATTTCAGAAAGTCCAATTATGCAGGATTAAGAAGACACCTGAAGGTTATTAATAAGAGGTGTGGGATGGAGGGGAAGAACTTTTCCCAGGGTAAGGACAGGGCGATGACAGCTGGAAAGGCCAATTATGAAGGATTAGGAAGGCACCTGGAGGCAATTGGAGCGGTTAGATATAGAAGTGAGGTCGGGGCTGAGGAGGTAATTAAGGCGGTTAGACATGGAAGTGAGGTCGCGGCTGAGGAGGTAATTAGAGCGGTTAGACATGGAAGTGAGGTCGGGGCTGAGGAGGATTATACCTCATTTGTAAGGAATATAATTGACGAACAGAAAACAAAAATTCCTTATAGGGAAATAAGGTCCAGAAAGAGTGATCCAAAATGGATGACCACTAATTTAAAACACAACATTGGAGTAAAATGAAACATTTTTTTAAGGTTCAAGCCAGGATTGGTAAACAAAGAACTGTATAACGTAGTGGCAAGGACAGTGAAGAAATTAAATTGAGTTGCTAAAAACAATTATGAGATTAAAGTAGCAGGACAGGCGAAAAACTACCCAAAGGGGTTCTATAAGGTATATAAAACAAAGACAAGGGAATTAGTTGGGCCGTTAAGGTCAGGACAGGGTGAGGTCTTAAATACGAATGAGGATATGTGTAAGAGTCTAAATTATTATTTCTTAAGTGTTTTTACGGAGGAGGATACACAGACGATACCTGATGGTGAACATGTTCAAAGGAAGCGATGAGGAGAAACTCAAAGATATTGTGATAACTAAGGAAATGATGGAAGAGGGTATAGATAAAATGAAATTTTTTAAATCGCCAGGACCAGATGAAGTGTATCCCAGGCTATTAAAGGAATGCAAGGAGGTTGTTAGTGAGTCGTTAGTGCACATTTTTAGAAAATTGGTTGAGTAGGCGATGTGCCTATTGTGGAGAAAGGAAATGTTGTTCCCATATTTAAAAGGGAGACAGGACTAAAGTCAAACTATCGACCCGTTTAAATCTAACGTCAGTGGTGGGTAAATTATTGGAATCTATTATTTTGGCAAAAAACATTAGAGAGCACTTAGATAAACAAGTTTGATCAATGATTCACAACATGGATTCACCAAGGGTAGGTCATGTCTCACTATTTTGAGTTTTTATAGGAAAGTTTAGAGACGGGCAGATTAATGATAAGGATTATGATATAATATATTGGACTTTAGTGAGCATTTTACAAAGTACCCACCGAGCGACTCTTAAATAAGGTTAAGGCTCATGGAATAGATGGGAAGGGTTCTTCATTGGATCCGAGCTTTTGGGTAAATATAGGCAAACAAAGGGTTACAATTAATTTTTCTAAATCTGAATGGGGGGCTGGTGACAAGTGAAGTTCACCCAAAGGGGCTGTTTGGGTCCTTTACTATTTTTGAAATTTTCATCAACGATTGAATAGTGGGATTAGCAGAGATATCACAAGTTTGCTGATGAACTAAGGTGGTAGGATTATTGGATCACAGACTGATGTAAACATATTGCAGGGAGACTTAGATAAACTTAACTGTTCAGTGGCAGTCAGATGGCAGATGGAATTTAATATTGATTTAAAAGCAGCGTTATGAATGTTGGTAGAAAAAAACCCTGGTAATAGATACAAACCCTAAGCATTGTATCGCTGAAAAGATCAGAAGGTGAAAAAGATCTTGGAGTGAGGGTCAGCCCAGACGTCCGACCTAGAAAACAATGTATTGAGGCCAGAAATAGAGCTAATATAGTATTAGGATTCATTACCAGAAGTGTTAAAAGTAGAAGTGCGGAAGTTATTCTAAAGCTTTATCTGGCTCTAGT
The DNA here is from genome assembly GCA_016584305.1 of Chionoecetes opilio. NCBI lineage: Eukaryota > Metazoa > Arthropoda > Malacostraca > Decapoda > Majidae > Chionoecetes > Chionoecetes opilio. The sequence goes on along the minus strand of JACEEZ010008866.1, from coordinate 182,690 downwards.
CAGGCCTCACCTAGACTATGCGGTTCAGTTTTGTTCTCCATATTACAGGATGGATATAGCCTTGTTAGAAACAGTGCAGAGAAGGATGACCAAAATGATACAAGGGATGCGTAACTTTAGTAATGAGAAGAGATTGAAGTTATTAAAATTACACTCACTCGAGAGACGCAGAGTAAGGTGCGATCTGATAGAAGTTTTTAAGTGGATAAAGGATTTAATAAAGGAGAGGTGGAATGTTTTTTACGGCTTTTAAACCAGGGTAAACAAGAAGTAACGGATTCAGGCTGGAAAAGCGTAGATTTAGAAAGGAAATAGGGAAAAACTGGTTCACAAATAGGGTGGTGAATGAATGGAATGGTCTCAGTAGACAGGTAGTTAGTGCTGAGTCATTAGGGAGCTTTAAAGAGGGACTGGATAGGTTCATGGATGGGGATGAAAAGTGGATGTAGTGTTAGGTGACAGGAACTACCACGTGTAGGCCTCGCGGCCTCTTGTAGCTTCCTTATTTTCTTATGTTCTTATGTTCTTATGTTATGTCACAACTTTTTTCTTTTACAAGGTATTATATATTTGTTTTCGTAAGTGGAAACAACAAATCAAGTGTCAGTTTATATAAAGATCACTATGCTGTGATTGGTAATGAACATATATGATGACAGTTATAGAAGGGATTTCAGATAAGTCTACCGTAGATAACACTAAAGTCGCCAGGACAACGTTTCTTTTTTATTTACAGACATCTGGTGGTGTTAATACTTACATTTCTACATCCATGATTTCAGAAAAGTTAGAAGGGGCTATCTGGAGAGTCTGTGTCATTTTGTGTCTTTATCTGTGTCATATTTTGGCTATAAATGAACAAATTTCAAAAATAAAACCGAGTGGCGACGTTGATAACGGGCTACACTAAGCTAAGGTCGCAATCTAGTGTTTATGTTTAGAGTGTCCTCCCACCGTCGTCGTCGCCCGAAAAAAAACGAGTAGGGAAATTTGAAACCGTATATACTTAGATATACTGTAGATACAAAATATAAAACAACGCTGAAACAGGGTAGATTATACAGTCATGATATAAACTACTGTGTATCATCTTCAGTGGCACATAAAAATCAGTAGTGATGCTATAATTCGAAATATATGGCGCCTAGCGACGTTAGGGCAGGTGGCGACTAATGTGTTATCTATGGTAGATAAGTTATGATTTTGTGATAAAAACATAACATCATCAACAATAACAACAGGAACAGCGGCGATACTAGTACGAAACAAAAAATGAAACCGATGACATATGAATGAGTTTCGAAGTACAGTAGCTACAACCAGACATTTTAGCTCCACTGATAAACAAAGTAAATACAAATGTTTTGACCACACCAGGACGCCTGTACTGTACGTGTGTGCAGGGAAGTGCTTCGTGTGTTCCGTACCTCACCAGCACGCTCATTGAAGCCATTTGAAGGCGTTGCTGTTCCGGTGCTGTGTCTGTAATTTCTAAGGCAGCTGTATTTTGTAAACTGGTGTGTGTGTGTGTGTGTGTGTGTGTGTGTGTGTGTGTGTGGATGAGGGCTTGTTTGCTTGCTTGTGCTCGTGGCTGCGTGGGTCGTTAACCGGCAGAAGGAAATTGGAATGTGTTGATGGCAAGGTGGCAGACCGGCTGGCCGATATATCGAATGAGATTAATGACGGACTGAGGTTATTGGCGTGTGTTAGGGTGGTGGTGGGTAAGGGTAAGGCGGGCTGTATTGCCGCCTCATCACTAGGTCTTGCAGGAATTAGGCGTACCTGCAGCACACACCTGAACGAGGAGTTAATTAGGAGAGCACTCACAAGTCCCTATTAACTTCCGACACGAGGTGGGCTGAGATGAGCGCTCGAGAAAGCTGGGACTTGTATGTGGGGCAGGAGGAGAGGTTTAGAAGTCAGACAAGACCTGCATAGAGTGAAAGAGAGGGAGGGGAGTGAGGCGCCCTTGGGTTGGCAGTCGTCCCAGGACCTGTAGACGTCAATAGCCTCGTAGGGCGGCGACTGTGTATTGACAGGCATGGAGGAAACCTTTCAGATCTCGCACCCTTTCTGAAGTTCTCTGTCATTCTCCCTTTTCGTTTTGCAGTCGTGTTTCTCTTTTATCTTTATTCTGTGTCCTTTTTTTTTTTCTCTCTCTCTCTCTCTCTCTCTCTCTCTCTCTCTCTCTCTCTCTCTCTCTCTCTCTCTCTCTCTCTCTCTCTCTCTCTCTCTCTCTCTCTCTCTCTCTCTCTCTCTCTCTCTCTCTCTCTCTCTCTCTCTCTCTCTCTCTCTCTCTCTCTCTCTCTCTCTCTCTCTCTCTCTCTCTCTCTCTCTCTCTCTCTCTCTCTCTCTCTCTCTCTCTCTCTCTCTCTCTCTCTCTCTCTCTCTCTCTCTCTCTCTCTCTCTCTCACGAATTCAGTAATTGCATATGTGGAATTAGGGAAGATGAATATACTGCAGTGAGATGAAATTGCCTTTGTGGACCGGGAACCCGTCACTCAGGCAAAGTTGCAGTACTCGCATTTCCGCACCGCACTGATGTGGTCCTCGAGTCTGGGCGTCCTCGTTGGGGAAGGAGTTGTTGGTGAGTTCCTTATTTCACGTGACTCAGATGTGGTTATTTCGTTGTTACCTCCGCCAACGAAGTTGGAGGGAGGTTATGTTTTCACCGCGATCTGTCTGTTTGT